>JAXDDW010000061.1:837500-1392500 GCA_034670385.1 Hoplostethus mediterraneus
CTAGTGGTCTGGTTGTTCTTCCTCCAGTCGTAGACGGCGTGGCGTCACGTTGAGATATTTCCAGTCTGACATCAGAAAATGTTTCATGATCTAAAACATCAACAGTAACCGTCAGGTTTTGGTGTCAACCAATCAGAATCAAAGAGCAAGGGCTTCTTTCTAGACCGACGACCAACAATCATACAGGAGAAATCCATCAGAGGAGAGGAGAGACCAATTTCTCCAGCGACAGGAGATAGACCAGAATGCAATGCAGTAGCAAGATAGACCAGAATGCAATGCAGTAGCAAGATAGACCAGAAGGCCTCCCAGTACAACTGGTCTTCTACTGGTGTTCGGTGCCTTGCTCAGCTGCTCTGGATCAGGGGGTTCAAACCAGCAACCTTCCAGTCACCAGCTCTCCTCTGTAACCTCTAGTGTGTATGATGGTGATACTGTTTTTAACTGCCCCCCCCCCCCATAGGTCTGCGTGTCACCGTCTGGGGGCGGAGCTCTTCCAGAAGCTGTATGAGTACCTGAAGGAGGCCAGGCGGAGGCGGGACAGTGAGGCCAGTGTCATCGAGGCTCTGGGCCGCCTGGAGGCCACGCCCACCGACGGCTTCCAGGTGGACCAGCTGCTCTACTACGAAGAACAGCTACAGGAGGCCAGACGGCAGGGCGACAGATGAGCCTGTCTGTCTGCCTACCTGTCTCTCTCTCTGTATCTTGTCTGTCTCTCTGCCTGTCTCGCTCTCTCTCTCTCTCTCTCTCTCTCTCTCTGTATCTTGTCTGTCTCTCTGCCTGTCTCTCTCGCTCTGTATCTTGTCTGTCCCCCTGCCTGTCTCTCTCTCTCTCTCTCTCTCTCTCTCTCTGTATCTTGTCTGTCTCCCTGCCTGTCTCTCTCTCTCTGTATCTTGTCTGTCTCTCTGCCTGTCTCTCTCTCTCTCTCTCTCTCTCTCTCTGTATCTTGTCTGTCTCTCTGCCTGTCTCTCTCTCTCTGTATCTTGTCTGTCCCCCTGCCTGTCTCTCTCTCTCTGTATCTTGTCTGTCTCTCTGCCTGTCTCTCTCTCTCTCTCTCTCTGTATCTTGTCTGTCCCCCTGCCTGTCTCTCTCTCTCTGTATCTTGTCTGTCTCTCTGCCTGTCTCTCTCTCGCTGTATCTTGTCTGTCCCCCTGCCTGTCTCTCTCTCTCTGTATCTTGTCTGTCTCTCTGCCTGTCTCTCTCTCTCTGTATCTTGTCTGTCTCTCTGCCTGTCTCTCTCTCTGTGTATCTTGTCTGTCCCCCTGCCTGTCTCTCTCTCTCTGTATCTTGTCTGTCTCTCTGCCTGTATTGCCAAAGCATCTTTGAAACATTGAGATTAAGATAATAATAAATTAAGAAGAATAAGAAGATACAATTAATCAACAAAGAAAATAATGGTTTTAAAAAATAAAAATATATCTATATATAAATACTTACTCCACTGTGTGTGTGTGTGTGTGTGTGTGTGTGTGTGTAGGTGTGTGTGTGTTAGTATTGATCAGCAGTAATAGAAATATCAGAAATAAAGTCAAGATAATAATAATCTTCCCATCGGGTGATTGGTTGTTCAGCCTGTCTGTCCCTCAGGTGATTGGTTGTTCAGCCTGTCTGTCCCTCAGGTGATTGGTTGTTCAGCCTGTCTGTCCCTCAGGTGATTGGTTGTTCAGCCTGTCTGTCCCTCAGGTTGTGTCATGCAGTCCCATATTGGGCAGCTAGGTTTGCTGCAGGTCTCCTAGTAGGATTTGTTGTTTTTTCCTGTCGTCTAGTTTGGTGAAGTTGTGGATTAACAGATCTAGTTTGGTGAAGTTGTGGATTAACAGATCTAGTTTGGTGAAGTTGTGGATTAACAGATCTAGTTTGGTGAAATTGTGGATTAACAGATCTAGGTTCTGAAAGTCTTCCATTCTTACACTCTGATATTTGTCACATTGTAAGAGGAAGTGCATCTCCGTCTCATCTGTCACCACATATTCTTTCCTCTTTGGGAAGCCAGGACTTGTGTGGTCCTTTCTCTATAGCTAGACTGTGGTCACTGAGTCTGGATCTGGTCAGGATCTGTCTCTGCTCTGGATCTCTGACAGTGAAGAGATAATCTTCACTGATACAATAAAATAAGAAGAAATGTGGGTATTAAACATAATTGTGAAATTGTGATAATTGTTGTGAAATGTGATAATAATTGTGATAAGTGTGAAATACATAAATTACAGCATGTATGCGGCTGTGAAAAACAAAGAAATAACAGTAGTAGAACATACTGACGAGGAAAGGTGTACAATATGTGTCATGCAGTTTGAGTCAAGATGACATTCAAACATCCCTGAGAGATTTGAGGAAGATCCTCTGGAGCTGCTGGTGAAGGCGAGGTTATCTCAGGTGAACCAGCGGATTGAGAGTTGCTGTTTTCATCTGTGTTGTTCTGCACGGTGCTCCAGTGGGACGAAGGCAGTTTGTCAGCCTCAAATATCAACCGCAACTGATCTCATTTCCCGAGGCGTGACAAGGCCTGTGTTTTCTGCTCCGTTCAGAGTTGAAACGACGGTAGGCCGGTGGGTGGAGGGGGGGGGGGGGGGGCGTTTTTCTTTTTAACACTGAGACGAGACTAATTTCTCCAATTCAACTCCAGAGAAACAACCGCATATCAGCTCATGTTGATCACAACAGATCTCCAGATGATCTGAAATAAATGTATTCAACTCTCCTGAATATGAGACCATGAGATCAGAGGAAGATCTCAAAGAAAACATGATGTATTGTGACTCCTTCTCCAACATCCTGACACATTTTCCTGTAGGAGCCTTGGAGGCGATGATCAGTAGGAGCTGATCATCATTATATATGTCACATCTTCACACTGATCTCTGAAAGTCTCTCTGTTGTCTCCTCCTTGGTCCTCGGGGGTTTTAGGAGAAACATTTCAGCTGGAGGTGATCACAGAGTGATCCAGAGCTGAGATCTTCTCTGATTCTAGTGGAATATAATCCCACCTCCTCTGTGACTGCTGATCAGCGTTTTGTCAAAGCCGTTGCTTCCTCTCCTGTATTAGGTCACTGCTTCCTTCTGACATTACAGACATCCTTCTAGCAGCAATCTATTTTTATAGGACAGCCTTCATTCAGTCTGTATCATGTGACCTCTTGACCACACCATGATCAGGATGTCCAGCCTGGCCTCTGATTACCAGACTGCAGGCAGCGTTCTGATCTGAACCACTAACCAAGTTCAACAGAGCTTAACTAGGTTATCGACCAACACCTTAACCAACAAGCAGCATCTCCAGGTATTTCCACCTGGTTGAACACTACGCTACATTTAGGTATTAATCTATTCTATCACAGTGAAAACAAAATTGTTCATTCTTCATAAGTATTCAACCCTTTGCTTGTTCGGGGAAAGCTGCCACACTAGCAAACATTTGTTCAACATTTCAGATTCCTGTTACTCAGATGTCATATTTAGATTATATTTATTATTCTGAACTTTGGTTTCCTGTCAAACTTTTTTTGAACTTCTCTTCCTTGCTAACAAAACTGAGACCAAGTCTATTGACTATATACTAGCATTTTATACTGTGAGCAATGCCACTAAAATCTGCCTAGCAACAAGTATGGTCCTCACTATGTTGGTTAAAAACGTTTATTTTTCTTGGCTATTTCAGCTAATCTGAGGCGATAATTGGGGAAAGGGTGGCATCTAGTGTCCAGAATGATAATTGCAGTGTTCCTAAGTGAAACAGAAATGGTTTGTACATTGATTTACCTAGACCTCACTATGTAGCAAGTACAAGAATGTGTGTGTGTGTGTGTGTGTGTGTGTGTGTGTGTGTGTGTGTGTGTGTGTAAGTAATCTGCCTGGCTGACAGCAGCGTCATTTCAAAGCTGGAAGCAGAGCTGCTCTGAAATGGTTGTTTTTCAATGTCTTGACAGACAGGAAAGGAAAGACGAAACAGATTTTGCCAGTGTGAGGAGCGTCTGCAACACACTGAAATTGACATTTTTTGTAGATGATTATTTATTACCTTTCAGAGATACAGACCGCAGACATGACATGTTATTGATGCAACTGTTAGCATGTTAACACGATCACAGCCATTGATAGATGGTTCGTATGCACATATTTTGTCCTTTTGACCAAACCTGCTGCTTCCTCTCACTCAGCGTTATTCATCAGGTTGAGTGGTTCAGGTTGACGTTGATGAAGTGATGACGTTCCTTCCAGGCTGTGGTGACTGTGGAGGAATATGATGCAAATAGCAGAAAGCTGTCTTCTGTGTGATATACTGAATTGAGAACATCTAGCGGCTTATTTTTCAAAGGGTCTTCCACACAATCATGTTGGAAAATGAATCACCGATGAATCCTCCTCCTGTGATGCAGCAAAACACAACTCTATCATTAAGGTACAGACGGGGATATAGATATAGTACTGCCATACAAACACGCATAGACATCATTTCGATTTTTTTTTTAATCATATTCTTTGAAATGTTAAATGGAATTGTGGTTAAAAAGTCAAATAATATTTTTAATGTTTTTTTTAATGAGCTTTTAATGAGGCCACTAGTCTCTCCAGGCTGATTCAACAGTAATGTAATTCAGACCACAATCAAATAAAACGCTGAATACTAATAATACCAACATACCAATATACTAAGAACATCAGTCAGTTTTTACTTCTTTATGTTTCTCTTTCTTTCGTATGTGTCTATCTGCCGACGGAGGCCCAGGTTTCCCCCGAGGGAACAATAAAGTTAGTAAGGAAGGAAGTAAGAATGGAGGATCTATCCGTCTTACACCTTTAACCCAGCAGGAGTGTATACCTGCAGCCTGACGAACACTTCGTTTTACTCAACAGAAATTACTCCGTTCTCTGGAGACCAATTTGTCTTTTTTGTCTTTGTATCTTTTTGGTTCTCTCGTGGTTCTCTGGGGAATTAAAGCGGCAGATTGGATCTAAACTTTCTGTGTTTTTTTCTCACTCTGCCAGAAAAACAACTTCCTGGTCTGTTTCATGGTTCTGTGTAGTTCATTGGGTAGAGCAAGGCACTAACACTGGCAGGGTTAGGGTTCGATTCCCCCTGTAATAATGCATTTCACTCCTGCTTTCGCTGCTTTCACCTCCACCATACACATCATCATCTGAGGAAGGCTGAGCTAGTGTGAGCGTCTATTTATGTGGTTGTGGTTGTTGGTCTTCCAGCTTTCCACGGAAAAAAATTATCTGTGGGTCTGTGGATAAGAACTGATGTAACAGATCTAACAGATCTAACTGATCTAACAGGCCTGTAGTTGTAGCGAACAGATGCAGCGGCCAAGTAGAAAGGTGTCGTTTTTGTAAACTAAAGAGTGCAGGTTCGATCCCTATCATGGTTTTCTCTGTTGGAAGGCTGAGACAACCTACACTATATGGCCAAAAGTCAGTGGACACCCTACTAGTTATTGAGTTCAGGTGTTCCTCAGGGTTTGGGCGTGGCCCCTTAGTTCCAGTGAAGGTAATCTGAATGCTACAGGATACCAAGACATTTTAGCCAATTGGGCTCTTCCAACGTTGTGGCAACAGTTTGAGGAAGGCCCTTTGCTGCTCCAGCATGACTGAGCCCCTGTGCACAAAGCACAAAGAAGGTCCTTGAGCGATGCAAACATGAGGACTATTTATTTAAAGGAACTCAATCATTTTAATCATTAACATAGTTCTCCCTGGTATAATGACCATCAACCAATGAGACCATGGTGGAGACGACTGGTAGCCTCTATCTCACCAGTGGTATTGTTACTAGTGTTTCTCCACATTAAGACTACATTTCCCATTAGCCCCATTGCTTCCTGGTAGAAGCTGGTAGAGGCTGACAGACTGGTAGAGGCTAGTAGAGGCTGACAGGCTGGTAGAGGCTGACAGGCTGCTGCTGGTGGAGTTATACTGAGGACTCTACAGTAATGTGGTTTATTGATGGTGAAATGATTCATGCAGCTTCTTTAAGCACAACATTACATTTCAAGTCCACAGTTTAAAAGGGGACTGTGACACTGATCAGTCTTTACTGTTGGAAGGACACTGAAGATTGACTTCCTGTTCTGGTTTCATTCAGTTTTATTCTGCACTAAAATACAGATAAATGAATTTATCATCTCCAGCGCCGCAGGTCTCCTCTTTCAGGAACGAGTCCAATCATTTCTAAAGCCTGTCGGATTTCAAAGAGGAGCGATAGCAAGAGCGCTTCATGTCTCCCAAACATCCACAGCAGCTCTCGGAGGCGAGGAGATTTACCGGAAAGAAAGAACGGAAATATTGTAACCAGACGAGCGTTCTGGCGCTGTACGACATCCTCATCCAGGCGCTGTGTGGGCTTGGAAGGTAAAAGGCTTTTAATACCACAGCCTTGTAACGTCTTCGGTCCAACAGCCTGACGAGACGAGGTGACGAAACTGAAAACGGAAAAGTTATATAGCGAGTACTGTAGCTAATTACTTACTTATTTATTTATTGATTTTTAATATGAGAAACCAGCAAACAAACAAACACAATGTGGAGGAGCATCAACACCAACACCATAACAAATATGACAACAACAGCCAAGGAAAGAAAAAACACAAAAACCATGTTAATATCACTGTATTTATTACTCCCTGGGAGATGTAATTTGTTACAGTGCTCCTTATATTTCAGTACAGCAGTATTATTACTGGTGACATGAGTAAAGAGGAACATATTACGTTTTGAGTAACACTGGAGGAATGAAACTTCAGTCGATCGGGATCTACGACTCCAGCAACAGCCTCATTCATTTTACAAAGAAAAATCAAGGAAAAGACTTTATGTTACCCCTGAGAGATGTTGAGGCCACACACACACACACACACACACACAAATCTCCATTATATCTCAAGAGTGAACAATATTTCCAGCTCATAAATACCAAACAGGAAACATCAGAAGAGCAATTCCACCAGCAGTCCTTATGGTGTGTAATTAACACATACTGGTGGGCGGGGTTACCCTTGACAAGTGTGTGTGTGTGTGTGTGTGTGTGTGTGTGTGTGTGTGTGTGTGTGTGTGTGTGTGTGTGTGTGTGTGTACGTACATCCATTTGCACCAAATCCAGCTGAAGCAGCCCAATAATAACCTGGTCGATAATGAAGCATATTAAATCTGATGCAGACAAACAGGAAGAACTTATTGCTCTGGTGTCTCTGGATAGAAACACTGGGGGGATGATAAATCAGCTTTCTGTTGAGGCTGTCAAAATAAAAGCCCCTGTCCACTGTTTCTAATGGAAAAGGCTTGTGGGAGGCACCGGTATCCTGAACAGCTGACAGGAGGACCAGACTGAAGCCAGAAGGCCACAGGACTGATGAATAGTTGCCCTTCAGCAAATCAAATCACATTTTATCATCTTATTTTAAATGTCAGCTAAGTGCTGAAAATGACCACCGTCCTGTCACCAGCTCCCTCCAGGTCAGCCTCCAGCCCTCTGACCTCCAGATCCATCTTGCTGTTAAAGGACTAGTTCAGCAGGTATTAACTAGTACTGATGTTACTATTACCAGACACGCCGCTGCTGAGGCGTAGAAGAAGAAGGAGGAGATCAGGAGGTCATCGTTGGTGGAGTTTGAAATCAGAAGACGGACAGTTAACTTCAACAGGTGGAGCTGAGGTGGTTCCTACCCACCTCGCCGACGTGGGCTGAGGAGATAATCCATGACCGCTATGAGACCGGTAGGAACCCCTTGAGATACGGTGGCCCGTGGTGGAGTTACGGAGCGGTGAAGAGGTGAAGCGTCACCATGCTGAACACTGGAGCAATAAAACGGCTTTGACATTTGGTTTGTGGCTTGAGAGATCGAGGAGTTTTCACTGAAAGTGTCTGGTTCTGGTGAGGTTCTGGTGAGGTTCTGGTGAGGTTCTGGTGAGGTTCTGGTGAGTTTTAAAGACAAGCAACTGACCACGTAACTGTTGAGTCATTGGTATCAGATATGTTATGGTCATTTTGTGGTTTGGGGCAGTAATAACCTGAATTATTGCACCTTTAAAAAATAAAATACCTTAAATAATCCTCTCTGTCTGCGTGTGACAGCTCAGTAAATCTGGTGTTTTATTAGAAGTCCAGGCGGAGGGGAAATGAATTGCTTTCATAAGAAGGAGGAGATATTATCCCCAATATGTCATCACAGTGAAATACTGGGGATAATATCTGTACATCACAGAGATGAAAGGCAGAAAAGACAATAAAGGCAAACAAACCGACAGATTTCCACTGAAATGAAAAGAGACAGTCTGTCTGTCTGTCTGTCTGTCTGTCTGTCTGTCTGGTTATTTGGTTTCATCAGATGTTTTAGCATTTTGTCATACACAAATGAACTCCTCCTTTTCCCAGAATCCACCGGTGCAACAGCACTTTACCCAATTTAAAGAAGTTTGTGAAGTGAGTCAGATAAAGGTCAAGGAGCTGCAGTGAGTCGGATCAGGACTCGTTGACTCGTTGACTCGTTGACTCGTTGGCCTTTACCATGAGATCCATTTGAATAATGTCAATGTCCTTTGTTTCAGTGTTAAATACCAAGACGAAACAACGCCGAGACACTCGACTGAAACAAAACACCTCAAAATATGGAACAGGAATATCAGTACGGTGACGCCTTGGTTAGGAGGTACAGGACAACAGGATGTAAAATATGTATACATAACATGTATACTTACAAAATATAGATGTATAGTTACTGACTATATAGATGATGTATAGTTACTGACTATATAGATGATGTATAGTTACTGACTATATAGATGATGTATAGTTACTGACTATATAGATGACATGTATAGTTACTGTCTATATAGATGATGTATAGTTACTGTCTATATAGATGATGTATAGTTACTGACTATATAGATGATGTATAGTTACTGTATATAGATGATGTATAGTTACTGACTATATAGATGATGTATAGTTACTGACTATATAGATGATGTATAGTTACTGTCTATATAGATGATGTATAGTTACTGTCTATATAGATGATGTATAGTTACTGTCTATATAGATGATGTATAGTTACTGACTATATAGATGATGTATAGTTACTGTCTATATAGATGATGTATAGTTACTGACTATATAGATGATGTATAGTTACTGACTATATAGATGACATGTATAGTTACTGACTATATAGATGATGTACTGACTATATAGATGATGTATAGTTACTGACTATATAGATGATGTATAGTTACTGTCTATATAGATGACAGACTCCTGCAGGCATATGAACTGAAGTTGTTTGCACATCCATCCATGCATTTCATCCGGCCTGCATGTTGCCCCGGTGTTGCATCACCATTACTACACAGCCTGACTGAAGCAATTTGACCAACTGAAATTGGGGAGAAAGAGAAAAAAATCTGCCATCAAGGTGAAGTTCAGCAGGTCTTTATAGTCTTTATCCCTCAGCGAGTGTTCAGGAGACATTCAGGAGGCAGAAGCCTGCTGGACCAGATCAGAGGCTGTTCAGTTCAACATGAAACCTTCAGGTCGGCTGAGTGACGGGACGAAGAAACATCCTGAGGAACACGATGCTGGAGGACAACATTTTCTTTTTTTACTTTATTTCTCCAGGTTGCAGAGGACAGTTCCTGCAACGTTCTGCTAGACTCATGTACTCAACCAACTCACCAACTCAACCAGTTGGTTTTCAAACTGACAGACTCCAGAGGAAATGTAGCTGAATGTAAGACACAGCAACCCTCCAGGTAAATCCCACTAGAGTGGCTGGACAGGAACTTAATCTGTTGAAGAAAACCCTGGAAGTGTCACTAATGGTTTCAGGAGATCAGACTGGGGGCTTACAGCCACACAAAGCCAGATAAACCCAGCAGGGAACTAAACAATCATTATAATTAAGTCAATCAGTCATATGAGTCTCAGTTTGTTTCTGGGAAATCAAAGTGATCTTTCACTGCATGAGGATTAAACTGCAAAACCTTCTGGTTTACTGAGGCGAAACGTCGATAAAAAACTGATGGAGCGAGAAGGTCAGTTTGCAAACCATCAAACTACTGGAATCAACAAACCACAGTCTCTACTGGTTCCACTGGGGACTGACCAGTACAACCACAGTCTCTACTGGTTCCACTGGGGACTGACCAGTACAACCACAGTCTTCTACTGGTTCCACTGGGAGCTGACCAGTACAACCACAGTCTCTACTGGTTCCACTGGGAGCTGACCAGTACAACCACAGTCTCTACTGGTTCCACTGGGAGCTGACCAGTAGAACCTTTTGTAATTCTTGAGGAAGGATGTAGTGTTTCTCCTTCACTTTTCCCACCCAGATTTTCTAGTCCAGTCTGGGATTCAAACCAACAACCCTACCGTCACAAACCCACCGCCCCCCCAGCCTGCGGTGAGCAGCAGGTTTGCACGGGGCCGATGTTGCCGTGGGAAACCAAGGGGAAATGTGTCCGGCGCCAGAGAATCGTCCATCAACAGACATTGAGAAACGATTCTCTTCATCCTTTCTAACCGAGTCGCAGCGCTCCGATAACTGGAGCCCTCAGGAGAAACGCTCCAGCAGATCAACATCCATACTGGACCGAGAGGGAAGAGCTGTGACAGGATGTAGAGACGCCTGGCGACCTGAAGGCATCCTCAAACGCTTTGGTCCAAATCGTTAACTAGCGCTTAACCTTCAAACTGAGGCCACGGCTTCATTTCCTTCAGACATTTTCTACATGACAGGATGCTTTCAGGGGGAAACTGTTATGTGAAGCATTTTCTCAAAGTGAAGCCACTTTTCCCTCTTACAGAGAGGATGCTGCTGCTTGTCTCCCCCAGCTAGTCGGCCTCCTCCAGGAAATCACAGAAGAATTTACATTTTGCAGTGGATGTTTTAACATTTTAACGTTTTAAAAAATGTAAGTTGATTTTTCTTGCAGAAACTGTCAATAATCTACAAAAGTTCTTCAAGCAAACAGCACAATACCAGTAAATTGATTAGAAACAAACATTCAGTGCATATTAGTGAATCCTGTATTAAGCTCTCTGTGCTGCTGTATCATCACCTAATATTCACACCACAGGACAAGAAACCACTCCAATAGAAACCACTCCAATAGAAACCACTCCAATAGAAATTACCCTAATAGAAACATTGCTTGCATAGCAACAACAAAAGCTACGTAGGCGCTGTGGTACTTCCTGCATGATTTTGCAGCCTCTATTTTTCTGTGGTGCGTTCAGGTCTCTCCAGAAAGTTATGTGATCGTGGAATTGAAGGTTCCTGGGGAACGCAGCTCCCTAGTTACAATTAGAGTCACCATAGCAGAGTAAACTAAAACACGTAAAACTAAATAAAAGAAGAGAAAAGATACAGACTGCAAAGTGATGAAGAGTGATGAAGGGATAAAAACACCTCAAAAGAAACTTAAGAATCAGAATTAGGTTGGCGATAACGAGATGATTGGATGTGAACTCTAATTAAGCGGATGCCCCAATTTATGGACACATATTCATAACGGGTTCATTTCCTGCAACACAAAAACCTAATTCATTGATGGCTTGAGTTATTTTAAACGTTTGGTCGGGAATATTCCTGTCTTTGGCCCGAAGGTAATCTACTTTTCCCCAGTTAAACAGGCGAGGCGATACATGCCATGGCAGACTCGTTGCTGCGTGTTTGTCAGAATAAAGTCAGGCATTAAACGAGCGCCAGGAGACCTGACTTGGCAGAGGTTGAATTCAGTCAACCTGGAGTGTTGCACGATAAAGGATGCCAGTCAGGCATTGAAAGGCTTTGCATCCTCCAGGCCAAACAGGCAGCTGTGACAAACCCTGTGGAAGGTAATGCAGCTCAGATATTTCTGCTGTTGTCAGATAAAATAAAAGACCTGTTGGTTTCTGGTCCTCCGGTAGCACCTACCAACCTGTAGATGTAGTGGTGTGTTGAGACGTTTACAGCTCACAGATACATGAATCTTATCAGTGATCACCAGACGGCAGGTCCTTTGTGGCGTGGTGTGAATGAAGTGAAGCTTGTAGGATAATAAAGTTCTCATTTTTTATGTCTCATATTTCACACAATACAACTTTTCATCTTTTATGTGTTCTAGTGGAGCGTTCATGTAGTTATGCTAGGCTTTCCAAGTCTCCTTCTACCCATAATGCCTTGTGGTCTGGGGTGGTTTCCTGTAGGTGGTTGGATCCCGTTCTCTTCTACCCATAATGCCTTGTGTTCTGGGGTGGTTTCCTAGCTGGTTGGAACCCGTTCTCTCCTACCCATAATGCCTTGTGTTCTGGGGTGGTTTCCTAGCTGGTTGGAACCCGTTCTCTTCTACCCATAATGCCTTGTGTTTTGGGGTGGTTTCCTGTAGCTGGTTGGATCCCGTTCTCTCTTTTAACAAACCACCACAGTTCTCTTCTACCCATAATGCCTTGTGGTCTGGGGTGGTTTCCTGTAGCTGGTTGGATCCCGTTCTCTTCTACCCATAATGCCTTGTGTTCTGGGGGGGTTTCCTAGCTGGTTGGAACCCGTTCTCTCCTACCCATAATGCCTTGTGTTCTGGGGTGGTTTCCTAGCTGGTTGGAACCCGTTCTCTTCTACCCATAATGCCTTGTGTTTTGGGGTGGTTTCCTGTAGCTGGTTGGATCCCGTTCTCTCTCCTAACGAACCACCACAGTTCTCTTCTACCCATAATGCCTTGTGTTCTCTTGTTAGAGGACTGAGATGTTTTCAGGCGTATCGTCGGTTATTTGGTGAATGTTGTTGTTCTCACCTGGAGACCAACCAGCTAAAGAGGTTAGTGAACCCACCAGAACATGCTGGCTGTGAACGCAGCCTTGAAGGTTCTTGAATTTAGAGATGAGTTTTTCTCTCTGTGGGTCAAATGTCCTGTTCTGCTACACTACAAAGGTAACAGAACAAGCAGGAGGCTCGTCGAGGTCCTTCCTCTCTGTAGTTGTTAGTGTTGTTTCTGTCGCGTCGTCGGTCTGTTCATGTTCAGCACCTTTCATCACATAACTTTTTTTTACCTTCTGTCACATCTGCTAGTAATGTAATGTAATATAACTAACTAACTAATGTAATGTAACTAACGAATGTAATGTAACTAACTAACTAATGTAATGTAACTTACTAATGTAATGTATGGAACCAGCTCAGCTAGTTCTCACTTGATTTGCTTCAAGGTAGAAAATGAAATCTGCCCTACATCTGATAGAGGAGGGATGGGAAGGAGGAGATAAGAGAGGAGGAGGAAGAGGAGGAGCAGATGAGAGAGGAGGAGGAGGAGGAGGAAGAGGAGATGGAGATGAGAGAGGTGGAGATGAGAGAGGAGGAGATGGAGGAGGAGATGAGAGAGGAGGAGGAGGAGATGAGAGAGGAGGAGGAAGAGGAGGAGATGAGAGAGGAGGAGGAGGAGGAGGAGATGAGAGAGGAGGAGGAGGAGGAGGAGGAGGAGATGAGAGAGGAGGAGGAAGAGGAGGAGATGAGAGAGGAGGAGGAGGAGGAGATGAGAGAGGAGGAGGAGGAGGAGATGAGAGAGGAGGAGGAGGCGGCACTGGCTGGACCAGAGAGGCTGTCATTAATCTCTCCTTAATCATGTTGGTCTAAATATAAGAGATGAAGGATGAAGGATCCTCCTGAGGTTCATCTGACTGGAGCAGCATGGGTGTGTGTGTGTGTGTGT
Organism: Hoplostethus mediterraneus; assembly: GCA_034670385.1. Taxonomy (NCBI): domain Eukaryota; kingdom Metazoa; phylum Chordata; class Actinopteri; order Trachichthyiformes; family Trachichthyidae; genus Hoplostethus; species Hoplostethus mediterraneus. The sequence continues at coordinate 851,181 of JAXDDW010000061.1, forward strand.
GTGTGTGTGTGTGTGTGTGTGTGTGTGTGTGTGTGTGTGCGTGTGTGTGTGTGTGTGTGTGAACGCTGTGTCTGAGACACAGAACAGACATTTATCGGCATGGTGACGCGGCACCGCTGGCAGCCGGAGCAGGAAGGGTCAAAGGTCAGCAGAGTTAATCATGATGATGCGACAGAAACAACACTAACAACCACAGAGAGGAACGACCTCTGTTACCTTTGTAACAGAGGTCAAATAAGACACACACAGGTCTCCACCTCTTATTTGTCGTCAGGTGCTACACACCGATTGGCTGAGACCGTAGGGGTGGCTGGGGGAATGCCTGCTGCTGATTGGACCACACTGACTCCAAACTCCAACTTTGCACTTTCCAGAAAGTTGCACCAGTTAGCATGTGTTAGCACTCAAACAGGGCACGCTGGGTAATCCTGCACAGTAACACCCTGGAGCACGTTCTGCACTGGGATTATGGGGACGGCGGCGATGTGTTCAGGTACCGACGTACAGCAGAGTACTAGAGAACTCAGTCACTCAGGAGAAGTCGACAGATTACTGATATAAGGAAACTACTACGTTGTAGAAGGAGGTGAGTAGAGGACGTTCTCTCCTGGGAGGTTGTGTTCCCCGTAATAATAGAACATGTTACTAAAATAATGAACTATGTGAACAGTACATCAGCCGAGCTCCTTCGGTGTTCAGACAGCTAGAAGACGAGGAGAGTGCAGTATTCTCTCATTAGGAGCAACTAAATGTTAATGACATCAGTTAAAAAGTGTTTCCTCCTCGGCCTCCAGTCATTGATCACTGGAATGTGGAGCGATCGGTTTGACACTAATGGTCGCCCTGACGCATTAACCTGAAGTCACAGCATCAATCTCTGTCAGAGTAATGTGGGAAAACAATCCATAATCTGGGAGTCACTTTCTAACAGGATATTGTCTCATGGTCCTCCTGCATCCATCCTGATGGGGGTGCGATAACCAAAGGTCAATTTCAAACTTTAAAAGGCCATAGCTGCTACACCACCGCTCTGATTTTTAAGAAACATGGAGGGATGATGCATCTCGTTACTGATTGGCCGAAGGGTTCTGCTGTGTAATAATGGCAGTAATGCACGATGGCTTCTCCAACGGTTAGCACTGTGTGAAAAACAACAACAACTAAATGTATTTTGAAGGTTTCACTCAATAAATTGTCTCAGTCTTCCACCACATGAATAGCTAATGGATGCTGAGTATCCATGGATATACCATTACCCAGCTAATACTGATGCCATCCAGACTTTAGCTTTAGCTCCACCTAAATACAATTTCACTGAGGCAGCACTTCCACTGTGAGAGGTCCTGGTACTGTGAACAGTCTGAGAGACACAATTAAACACTATTATATTTGTTAAATCTGGCTTAACTGCAGGTCTCCCGGTTGTGTGACCGACTGACCAGAGTGGATCAGCGTCCATCTGCCATAATGAATTCAAGCTCTGGTCAGCAGGTGACAGCACTGATTGATCTTTATATTGGAGATATTGATCAATGATCCTAGTGCTGAAACTAACCTACTGTACGTACGACTGGAGGGCAGCCAGAGGTTGGAGGAAAGTGCTTGTGACCGGAAAGTTGTCGGTTCAAATTCCAACCAGATCTGGGGAAGCAGTTACTTGATGGGGTATGTAGAAACTAAAAGGCATTTATAGAGAAAATCTAGAAACTATTCGAATTGGAGCAAATCATTTGCTTAACTGCATATCGTATGGAATGTGGAAGCAAAGTAATCCCAAGGTAATTGAAAGTAATCAGATTACATCAGTATCCCAGTGGATTACTCTCTTGATCACATTTTTCCGAAGGTAATCAGTAATCTGACTCATCCAGAGAGACTCCACTGAGGTAGGAGTAAGGAGGTCAGAGGTCAGAGGTCACAGCACCCTGGATGACCCTGATGATGGAGGCAGGAAAGGTCGTTCTGGTAGAACAATGAGGAAAAGGTGTCCTGCTGTCAGGGCAGTGCTTGAGAATTGAACCCTGAACCCCACAGTATCAACAGACCCCGGATCATCAGAGTGTGTGTGCGTGTGTGTGTGTGTGTGTGTGTGTGTGTGTGTGTGTGTGTGTGTCCAATCTGTGGTGATTTAGTTCTATAGCAGCGCTGCTGTTGCTCTATCAGGCGTATTTAAAAGGCTCTTTTAAAAAACCATTACAGAAGGTTCAACGAGCTGATACACTTTAAACTTTAAACACTGATGAACATTTTGTGAAATGAGTTTTGAAACTCGATTGCATGTGAAGATGTGAAGACGTTCCTCCACCATGAACGGATCATGTGACCGTGGGATGAACTGGTTTCACGTTGTGGCACCCCAGAGGGGACAGCAGGGGGCAGCATTCAGAGAGCAACACTTAACTTAGAAATTAACGATATCAGGAGAACCTTCAGCAGCTCTCAGCCGAGGGGACAGCAGGGGGCAGCATTCAGAGAGCAACACTTAACTTAGAAATTAACGATATCAGGAGAACCTTCAGCAGCTCTCAGCCGCTCTCTAGATGGTCTCTCTGGATGGTCTCTCTAGATGGTCTCTCTGGATGGTCCTCCTGGATGGTCCTCCTGGATGGTCTCCCTGCATGGTCTCTCTGGATGGTCCTCCTGGATGGTCTCTCTGGATGGTCTCCCTGGATGGTCTCTCTGGATGGTCGTCCTGGATGGTCTCCCTGCATGGTCTCTCTGGATGGTCTCCCTGCATGGTCTCTCTGGGTGGTCTCTCTGGATGGTCCTCCTGGATGGTCTCTCTGGATAGTCTCTCTGGATGGTCCTCCTGGATGGTCCTCCTGGATGGTCTCTCTGGATGGTCCTCCTGGATGGTCTCCCTGGATGGTCTCCCTGCATGGTTTCCCTGGATGGTCCTCCTGGATGGTCCTCCTGGATGGTCTCCGTCGATGGTCTCCCTGCATGGTCTCTCTGGATGGTCCTCCTGGATGGTCTCTCTGGATGGTCCTCCTGGATGGTCTCCCTGCATGGTCTCCATGGATGGTCTCTCTGGATGGTCTCTCTAGATGGTCTCTCTGGATGGTCCTCCTGGATGGTCTCCCTGCATGGTCTCTCTGGATGGTCCTCCTGGATGGTCTCTCTGGATGGTCTCTCTGTGGACTGCAGAATCCACTCTTTAAGTCTTTTTCCTGTATTTCCCTTCACCTGGGGCAAGATGGCCGACTGGCTGGTTGTCTGCTGGGAAATGTAGTCTTTTCCCACAGTGGTAGATATGACCTGAATGAGTTTCGTGTCCTATTAAAATTCACACTGTAGATTTTCAAAACCACATGGACAGCAATGAGAAAATAACTATTAATTCCTGAATTCCTAAAAAAGTTTATGTTTGCAGTTTGTTGCACAACAGCAAGACGCTGTGGATGAACTTGGTCAGCAGTGAAGGCCGTTATGTGGCCGTGTTGCCTGCAGGCCTGTGTGACACTGATCTGAAACCCATTCACAGACAAACGACCACCAAGCCGACTTAAAGTGAGACAGATCATCTGGTATTTTAACACCAATAAGTCACGGTGAATGACGACCGGCTGCCTCACGCTCTCGTCCAATATGCATCGACAACAGACGCCGTTCCTCATCAGGATCATTAAATCTGCCTCGCTGTGATTTATGTCCTCGTTTCGAAGACAGCTGAGATGGATGAACTGGTCCAGGTGGTTATGGATCACCTCGGCAGGAGGAGTGGAGCGTGTCCTGGGCCGTGGGCTGAACCTGACCTTCGACCCCAGGCTGTGTCCACCAGGAGGCGCTGTTGCATTTTCCTGAGAGCAACTTTTAGCAAAACAGCACCACCATTCAAACAGTCAACAGTCTTAGAGCTGTAGCCACACCCAGTACTTCCCACAATGCATCTGGTTATTGCTGCTAGCCAATGAAATGAGGGTTCTGTGGATACAGGTGGTTAATTCCACAGTTCCTGGACATTACTTTCCCCTGCTGCACCACTGGTCTGACTTTGATGAAACTCAGAGGGATGATGCATCTCGTTGCTGATTGGTCGAAGGGATGCTGCATAACATGTTTACTAGTTTACGGAAGGAGAACGACACGTGTTTTAATAGATAGAAACCATAAGAAAGACAGACGTCTGACTCCTGGATTGTGTTTCAGTAACCACCACCCAGATGACCTTGAGCAAGGCATGTGAAGCAGTGTAGTGTTCTTATTCACGTTCCTTTGATGATTCAAACTGTAAAAATCAGATTAGACTTGATTTACTTTATTGTGTCTGAAAGACGAAGTACCACAGGTCACAGCAGTGAAGTATATTGAGCCTGGATCCACTACGATCCAGCCAGTGTTGCTCGCTATCAGCAGAATATTTCATTGAAGAAAATCACTTTGATGTTGACGTCATTGGAAAGATGTCATATTCAGAGTGAACCTGCAGCCTGGATGTTTCTTACCGAAGGTTAGAAGACAATTTCCTCCCAGTTGGTCTAAATGGCGTTTTCCTTGGAAGATGAATGTGTTGAATGTCCAGTGTGACGCTAATCTTTCCCCCGGGAAGCAAGATGGAGTCTGCAGCACCTCCTCCACCAGCCTCAAGACCTTCTCCTCCTCCTCTTCCTCTTCCTCTTCCTCCTCCACCACCACCTCCTCCTCCTCCTCCCTCTACAGTAATGAGAGGTAGCATGTATAATGGCTGCTGGCTGTCTCCATAATTTGTCCTTGTGTTGTGGAAGGGGAGGTGAGGGATCCATTATTTCCTCCTCTAATGGAGCGGCTCCAGGCGGGCTTGGCCTCGTTTGAAAGGAACAGGAAAATGGAAGAACCCCCCCCCACCCCCCCTGCCAGCTGGAGGCTCATTCCCACATTCCTTGGCTGCGTTTTAGATGCTAGTACATGACATCTGCAGTTTTAGCTAATGCTGCCTTCTTGGTGGACAAGACAGAGGAAAAGACTAAAAGAGTACAACGATTTACCACTGCAACTTTATTAACAACGATATCAAAAACAAAACAAAAAGCAGCACATTGTTACCACATGTTGTAACAGCTAACCAGTCCTCTCCATGCCGGTGATCCCACATCACTGCAGGAACCTGGGGGATCCCTGCTGCCTGCTGGACTTTCCCTCCAGGTTTTATCAGGACGAAGCACCTGCAGACTTTATTCGCTGCCTTAGACAACCTGAACAAAGCCGGGCTCAGTGATCGGCCCCGGGGCCTTACCGGGCCAGGCACACTCAACCATAATAAAATGGAGATTAAAACATGTCTGGAGACCGAGGTCCTCCCGGTGAGATTAGACCAGGCACGACGAAGACGCTTCCCAAAGGCGACAAACTGCCCAAGGATGTGATAGCTGCTGTAATGCTGGCTGAAGAGGAGGAGGAGGAGGAGGAGGAGGAGGAGGAGGAGGAGGGAATTAAGCTGAGTGTACTATTACATTTGTGCTTCAGTTTCCCTAGAAACAGCTTAGAGTTTATTTAACTGCGACCCTCAGGGCCTGTTTCACTTTACAGGATAACTTTACAAAATAAAGAAGAACTTTGATCTGTAAATCTATTTTGGTAATGATACTTAAAGAGACACTGACATGACTAACTAGATCCCCCAAGAGGTATTACTCTGGATTACTATTAAAACACTAAAGGGGGTTTAGTGTTTACTTCTTCAGCCATTTATTTATTTACTATAAATAATATTATAAATAGAGTATTTCTATTGTTTCGTTGTTCTTACATGTCTGACATAAAGTCACTCAATCAAAACTAAAAGGTCTTTCTTCTTCTTGCGTTAGATAAAGACACAGAGATCCTGGCGGTTCTCCTGGTGGTCCTCCTGATGGTTCTCCTGGTGGTTCTCCTGGCGGTTCTCCTGGTGGTCCTCCCATCCACCCTCCCATTTCCCAAAAAGTCAGTGTACTCCTTTAAATCTGGATCGGTCACTTCCTCTGTGGAGATTTCCCACCAGTGACCAACCAGACACCAGGATTTAATCTGGACCAATAGGGTGAATCTACGGTCTCAGGTAGTGGGGATGGGACGCTCTGCTGCAGCATCACTTCCTGGTTCAGACTGAGAGGACGACTGGAGGTTCACCGTGAAATCTGACTAGAACAGATGATTTCCTCTGTCAGTTTTGGTCAAATTAAAAGAGAAAATGTAGAAAGTTCCTCACAACGTGAAACCTGATTGGTTCAGAAAACAACCAGGCTGAAATAACCATGACATGCACACACACATATGATGAACACACACTCGTACATACACACTCACATACACACACACTGCAGTAATCCAGTTTTCTAGTAATCCATACAGTTACAGACAGACACACACACACACACACACACACACACACACACACAGGAAGACAGCCCCATTCAGAGGGCCAATAATAACCCCCCGTCCAGGCCTGACCAATCCATCCACAGCCTCCCTGCTGGGGGAAGACAAAGCATTTAGCCAGAGCTATTATTATCACCTTAATACCACCTTAACGCCACCTTAATACCACCTTAATACCTTAATACTAGCTACCTAACAATGCGGCAGACACCAGACAGAGGGGCGGAGTGGTTGAGATCAGCAGGCCACCCTCCATCGATTGGACAGTTTATGTTCAGTGATCTGTTGAAATCAGGGCAGCACTGTCAGATAAAGTCTTGGATGGTCCCGTTCACAGCATTTGGGATTCGTCAAAAAATGGACCAAAAATATCTCAAGGTCATTCGCCTTCAACAGAAAATCAGATTTCCACGCTTCTTTGTTTCCTTACCAGTTTATTTGATGACCAACAGCTTTGTCAAATGGTCCGTTCAGTTCCCTGACACCCAAATCCTGTTGAAGCCATTCTGTAACTACAGTCAAGAACTCACTTATTGCTCTAAGAGGTCTAAGACAGTCGAGACTAACATCCTAGATGATCAAGACAGGAAGTCCTCAAACGAGTGGCTTTCCTCTTTAATACAACAGTTGTTGTGTCAAGTGAAATGACATTGACGTCCTGATAGAGAGAACCATGCTGTATTAACCTTTTCAGGTTGTAACTGGAGGAACTTCGTTTTTACTGCTTCATTTTGAAACCAGGCCGATGCCGAGCAGCTGAACGTGTCCGGTGATTCAAAGTAGTTCTAGAGAAACGTGAAAACATTAAAGCTTCAGTCTCCTGGCAGCCATGTTTGGCCCATAACTACCAGTTCATAATGAATACAGCCGCCATGGGATTAACTGAAACGAATTCAGCACTAGCAGGGAGGAGCAGTCGGACCAGAGTGGTTTTCCTGCTGTCACGATGTTCAAAGCCGAATCTCACTGTGTCTCGTTAGGAAGATGCTGCTTCACCACAACAAGCACAGCATGGAGACCAAAGCTATCGCATATCTGCCTTCAGGTTCAGTGCTGCACAGAGAGGCTTCAAGTGGATCCACTGTTAATTGGATGGATTGTCTAATTACTCAGACCTCGGCCCGTCATGGAGAGCTCAGCTGGAAACAAGGTCAAGGAATCTCATTTCCAGGAAAAATACTAAGAATCTGTGATTTCATGGAAAACATCCTGTGAAGGAATACATAATGTTTGTTGTTGTTCTTGAATGGCTCTTAGTACCTCTTAGAAGCTTCGTTTCTCTGCAGTAACTCAGAGTGCGTTCACAGCCAGCGTGTTCTGGTGGGTTTATTAACCTCTTTAGCTGGTTGGTCTCCAGGTGAGAACAACAACATTCACCAAATAACCGACAAGACGCCTGAAAACGTCTCAGTCCTCTAACAAGAGAACTGTGGTGGTTCATTAGGAGAGAGAACGAGATCCAACCAGCTACAGGAAACCACCCCAAAACACAAGGCATTATGGGTAGAAGAGAACTGTGGTGGTTCGTTAGGAGAGAGAACAGGATCCAACCAGCTACAGGAAACCACCCCAAAACACAAGGCATTATGGGTAGAAGAGAACTGTGGTGGTTCGTTAGGAGAGAGAACAGGATCCAACCAGCTACAGGAAACCACCCCAGAACACAAGGCATTATGGGTAGAAGGAGATTTGGTCAGTCATGTCCAGATGTTTCTTCATGTGTTCTTAACTGGTATGAACACCAGAAAAGAGCAGACAAGTCCATCATGGTAGATCAAGTTCCAGACTAGAACCAGGTTGGTTTGGACTCTCTAACCTGGTGGGATGACAGGTTACCAAAACTCAACCAACCAACCAGCTGCTAGGGAGTCATGGGACTTCTGGTTGGCTTGTGATTGGTCAGTGAGAACCTGAACCAACCAAATACTAAAATACAACAGTTTCCAGTCTGGATCAGACCAGAGGAACCAGCTGGAGGTACTACAGGTTCTAGACCAGCAGCTCCCAACCTTTTCATCTCTTGTCACCTGAATAAACCTGCTGCTGTTCTGCCAGACTCTATCCCAGGAATGTGATTCATACTGTAGGTGGGAGAAGGAAAACCAGAAGAAAATGTTCGGTCTGATCTTCTGTTTCCTCCCTGGCTAACTTCTAGTGAATGAAATAATAATAAACCTGTGCTTAGTTCTACTTGGGGACCGCCTGGAGCCATCAGGGACCCATGGAAGTCTCTTATTCTAAACTGCTGCAGAAATACTAACACCAGAACTGATTCAATTATTCACATTTATTTTTAATTAATATCAATAATGAACATTTCATCACAGTAGAGATGTGTGTTTTTACCAGAAAAGGCTGGCGTCCTCCAGGGTGCTGGGTATCCTCCTGATGCCATGCCTCTCTCATCCCAGTCCAACCAGCTCCAGCATGACGTTTCACCAGCTGCCAGTACACATGGCTGCTGGCATCCATTCAAACAGGCCATGTAAAGGTTATTAAAATAATGATGACTTATCACTGCTGCTGAATGAAAAGCCCTTATCTTCTGAGAGGAAACGCCTTTCACAAATGGATTTTTTCCGTTCCAGTTTTCTCGCTGAAAAAATACAGAAACTGTTCTGAATTTTAGGACATGAGGTCACAAAACTTCAACAGATGAAGGATTGAGACAAATGAAAAGCGCTAGAGGAGCAGTTACTAAGCCCTCATACTGCTGCTCAGTCTTCAGCTGGTTCCTCTCTGGTTCCCCTCCAGTAGCCAGGTCCTTCCATACTGGTTGAACTGGTTGGAGGTCTGACGCGACTCGCCAGGCCAGCAGCCCACCGGTTCAAACCAGCGAGTGACAGCTCATGTTGTGCTGCACTGGAAATGTGAGAATATGGGCAAGATGTCATCATAGCTACAGATACATGCATGAAGAGGGAAATGCAGGAATTAACACACTAACAACACGCTAACAACATGCTAACAACACGCTAACAACACACCCAGACTGGGGATACTCAGAGTGTGTGAAACATAGTTTGTATTGTACACACACACACACAAAGAACTATTGTTGTCTGGTGGTATTTTTCTACCTCGCCTTTCTACCTCATGCTCTACTAGAGGAACCTTCACCTCCAGCATCATCTTTCATTTGAACTATTTTCTACATTTCTACAATTACACCTTTTTACGAATTACAAACTCTAACCGACGTGTCAGTGATTTCCTCTGATCGATCTGGGTCACCAGAGACAAATACCCAGTGGAGCATCTCTCCTGAGATTAGATCAAACTTTAATAATCCAGGAAAACGAAGCAAATAGAATCAGAGAAATAGAAAATAAACAAGACAAGGAGGAGAGGAAGTTCAGTTTAGTGCCTAGAGAGGAAATATGGAAAGGAGTTCAGGAGAGTTTCTGCTGTGGATGACGGTGTGTGGCAGGTCCCTGGGTTACCATGGCAACCCACGACATAATAATAATAATAATAATAATAATAATAATAATAATAACAGTTCTCAAAACAAAGTTTGAAAGTGAGAAAATAAAAAATGAAGAATGCCTGAGGACAATAAAACAACAGAAGAAGAAATAGGATGAAAAAATAAAACTGAAATACACACTGCCTGTCTGTCTGCCTGTCTGTCTCTCTCTCTGTCTGTCTGCCTGTCTCTGTCTGTCTGCCTGTCTGTCTGTCTCTCTGTCTGTCTGCCTGTCTGTCTGTCTGCCTGTCTCTGTCTGCCTGTCTGTCTCTCTCTCTGTCTGTCTGCCTGTCTGTCTGTCTCTCTCTGTCTGCCTGTCTGTCTCTTTCTCTGTCTGTTTGTCTCTCTCTCTCTGTCTGTCTACCTGTCTCCCTCTGTCTGTCTCTCTCTCTCTGCCTGCCTGCCTGTCTCTCTGTCTGTCTCTCTCTCTCTGTCTGTCTGTCTCTCTCTCTCTCTCTGTCTGTCTGTCTGTCTGCCTGTCTGTCTCTCTCTCTCTGTCTGTCTGTCTGTCTCTCTATCTGTCTGTCTCTCTGTCTGTCTGTCTCACCTCCTTCCTCCTCCTGCCTATTCCCCATCTCTCCTCTACCCTCCATCCTCCCTTTCCTCTCCCACTTGCCCTCCCCCCTCTCTCCTTCCTCTCCCCTCTCTCCTTCCTCCCCCCTCTCTCCTTCCTCTCCCCTCCCTCCCCTCCAGTCTGATTCCAGTAACTGGACTAGAGCAGAGACAGAGTGTGTGTGTGTGTGTGTGTGTGTGTGTGTGTGTGTATGTGGGGGTTGGGGGTGGGGGGACTGTTGCCATGGGAACAGCCTGGTTCAACTGGTTTCTGACTTAAACCCATTTCCTGGAACACCAAGGCTCGGCTGCTAGCTGGACGATAACTATCATTACAAAGATGATTGTTTTTTAATAATTAGTAATTTAGTAATTTAGTAATAATCCATTTCCTCTCCTCTCTCTGATCTCTGGACCTCAACATCATCAACCTCGACCATCATGAAGCTTCTCCATCTGCTGCTCTCAACACCCGGTGTCAGGTAGGTCTTTACCGGGAGAAACCCTCTGGAGACAGGAAGTGATGCGTTTTACGTTTCAACAGAAGAAGAACTGTGTAGTTAGCATGAGCAGCGATAGCCACCGTGGCTGAACAGACAAAGAAAAGAGCGCCACCTACAGGAACTCAAACTCCATCAACAGAAAATCCAAGGAGGAAGACGTCACAGTACTGGACACACTGTTTGATTGACAGGTGATCTCTGGGAGGAGCAGTGAGGAACACCACAGTGAAGAACACCACAGTGAAGAACACCACAGTGAGGAACACCACAGTGAAGAACACCACAGTGAAGAACACCACAGTGAAGAACACCACAGTGAGGAACACCACAGTGAAGAACACCACAGTGAAGAACACCACAGTGAAGAACACCACAGTGAGGAACACCACAGTGAAGAACACCACAGTGAGGAACACCACAGTGAGGAACACTATTACATTTATCATATTATTGCAATTTTCCACCAAATTCTTCATGTTATCCATTACAAACACCAATTGTCTTTTTGTCTGCTGATACTACTGAAGTATGTTAATAGTAATAGGTGTAGGTGTGAATAATAATAATAATAATAATAATAATAATAACAATAATAATAACAATAATAATAATAATAATAATAATAATAATAATAATAATAATAATAATAGGTAATAGTAATAGGTATAGGTATCAATCAATTTGTAGGTATAATATGGATACATTTCTCATTTGCTGGTAAATACTCCAGTACTACAGTAACTAGTGTATCTGTGTCCTCCAGCTCAACCCTGTCTGGGCTGAATCATCATTTCAAGCTGTTTTCTCGTATGTCAACAATATCAACTGGGATTCATTTATTTGCTGTTGGTTTCTGAGCTCAGCTTCCATAACAGTGTTGAATGGATTCTGCTGACTCAGTCTGAGGTATTAGACCCCATTTACACCTGCTGGTACAATCTGATCCGGATCAGGATGTTATCTGGAGAAGCTCATATTAAGATGGAAACACAGCAGCCAGCCAGGAGGATACACACAATACACACAACAACAAATATACACTATCTAACACATACATACACAGACGGAAACCAAATGTGATGTTATTGATCCTCTGATCATCACAGTCAGGTCATATCTGTGAACGGAGCCAAAGATCCTGATGTCCAGTTGAGTTTTGTCTTTACTTTCCATCTGCATTTTGTTTATTTTGTTCGATTTCGCTCTGTCAGCTCTGTGTGATCACAACTGAACTCAGCTGCAGACTGCATCAGTATCATATATATATATATATATATATATATATATATATACAGTACTGTGGAGGGATGATTTCTATATACATTAGATATTTGTCTTGTTTTCTGCATTAGTTTTATATTGCTGCTTTTTATAGTAATTTAGAAACTTTTCATCTCATTATTTTTGAAAGCATCTTCATTTTACAGATTTCTTTACATACTTTCACAGTACTGTATTTATATATATATTATAATAATAATACATTACACAGTACTGTATTTATATATATTATAATTATTATGATATATTATTATTAACTATTATTAATTATTATAATAACATTACATTACAGGCATTTAGCAGATGCTTCATCCAAAGCGACTCACAATAACTGCATTCAACAGGCAGGAGAATTACTAGTCACTCTTTCACTGAGTTGGTTGGTTGGTGTGAAACTCTTTCACTGAGTTGGTTGGTTGGTGTGTAACTCTTTCACTGAGTTGGTTGGTTGGTGTGTAACTCTTTCACTGAGTTGGTTGGTTGGTGTGTAACTCTTTCACTGAGTTGGTTGGTTGGTGTGTAACTCTTTCACTGAGTTGGTTGGTTGGTGTGTAACTCTTTCACTAAGCTGGTTGGTTGGTGTAAAACTCTTTCACTGAGTTGGTTGGTAGGAACCAACTTTAACAAAAAATGAAATTGTTCTCAAAATGCTCACATGGGGGCCTGACCGGAAAACAATGGAGAACCACCATCTAACCTGCCTCAACCTCGACACAGACGTCCTGTTTAGATCTGCCTGCTTCCATTCAGAGCAGCTGATTGGAGGAGGAAGACAGATGATGTCATATTTCTACCTTTTATTTCTCCTAGACTAAGATGTTGATTACATCACATGCTTCACATTGATCTCAGAAAGCCTCAGAGTTGATCCTCTGCTGTCTCCTCCTTGGTCCTCAGGGGTTTAGGAGAACCATTTCATTGATCTTCTGTTTCTGAAGAGACACATTTATCTGAGCTGGTTTGAAGGAAGATTAGACAGAACTAAATCACCCGTGATGAAGAGGATGCTTATTAAAACCTTCACATCTTATTGAGCTTAACTGATGGCAGCAGCAGAATCAGCTTCATTTCCCAGATTACCACCAGCGACCCTCCAGTCATTAACACACTGCAGCTCCCTCAGATCCTAATCCAGATCAGACTCATGGGATCTGATTCTGATCTACGCTATGGACTATCCATGTCTACCCATCTGCACACACAGTATCAAAGGGGTATGATGTGATGTATGGACACTAGGACCAGTAGGAATACCCCCCCCCCCCCTATAATTGACACAAACAACAAGGTCACATTCCCAGTGTAGCAGTATGCTAGCTCAGTGGTTCTCACCACAGTCCTCAGGGCCCAGACTACCTTTCTATTCTGACAGCGAGTTACTTCACCTGTCACTGAAACAGCAGCGGGAATGAAAACCAGCAGGAGGCGAGAACTGACACCGCTAATTGATTAGCTGAAGTTTGAAGTAACTGATCTCAGACCAGCTCACCTGAACTCAATTACCTCCGTCACCTGCTCACAGTAGAAAAGCCCTCAAATCAACGAGTCTTGATTGACAGCTGCTGTCTGCCCCTCCCCCACCCCCTGAGTTCTACTTGTGACAAACATCAGGTGGTTATCAGTTGTTGTTATTAAACTGGACAGGCGGCAGAAGACAACCCTGGTCTTCACTTTCATCACAAAGCATCTGAACACGGTAATGGATTCTCTCTCTTGAGATGAATGAATTTCCATTAGAGATTAACGAATTCAATGTATTAAAGCTGCTCTGCTTTAGCTCCATTAGCGCTGGAAGAACAGCACCCTCTTCCTGTTTTGTGCTGTAAAGCAATCCAGCAGATTTCCCTCTATTAACGCAGCGATGATGTATTGATGGTGAAACGACACAGAGAGCAGCTCTTAGTGATTGTGGCGTTACAGGAGGGAAAGCAACTCGTTCTCTCCCTAAGCGATGCGTCGGTCTGCAGTTTGAAAACCGCCAACCAATTTGACTCCTACGCCACATTAAGGTGCTTCAGGTTTCACAAACACTCGACAGCATCTTTGCGTCGTCTGACCACAAAGCTTTTGTTTTCCTACCAGAGTTAATCAGCCCCTTTCACCCGTTCCCTCCCTGATCAACCCGTTGAGTGGCGTCCTCCTCCCACCGAGATGCCGGCGAGCCCCGAGGTCACCACGCACTCTGATGTCACCGGTGGCGGAGCAGCAACGAGGCTGAGACGTGGGTGTTGGATCAGAGGATAATTGCTACTGCTGTTTGTGTTGGGGTTGTTAGGACAGCTGGGACATTCTCCTTAATCTTTATTTTATTTACACAGATGGTTTGCTGAGTACACATACAAGTACACACTGAGTACTGAGTACACACACAAGAGCTTCCACTGGGAGCTGAGCAGTACAACCGGTCTGGTTAGTTATCTGGCTGAAATGTATCTCTTCCTGGAGGGTAAACGAATCGCTGTCAGGATTGGAGAACGTCACTTATTCACTTATTCACTTATTCACTTCTCAGCATTTAGCCTGTTTGGTTTCAAACGGTTTCATTTCAATATTCTTATCGCATTGTGTCCACTAATTGCACTGTAATCCTGTAATTGCGTTGTCCCAGTGAGGCCAGATGAAAAACGGTCTGTGGTTTTCTAGCAGGGCAGTAATTTCCCAGCAGGGTGGGACTGCTGCTGAGTAAATACAGACAACACCAGAGAACATGCCGATATGAACCAGCAGCACAGGAACGCCTTCGATTAGGAGTCAGGTGGATTATTATGCTGCTAAAATAAAGCAAAACCTCATTACTCTGAACCTGCTGGGGTCAAGGAAAACCTGGAGGCATCATGGAATTCCAGACCTAGAAAACACAACTTCCAACCAGTGAAGTGTTGAGTGTCTCATCTTGGCTGCTTGTTGATCCACTTCAGATCAGAAATGTCTTGATAGTTTTGGTCCTAAGAGATAGTTGGAGCAGAAATAAGACGTGAACATTCACACCAATGTTCAACGGAGAACAGAGACTCTGATGGATACTGGTCCTGGAGATGCTGCTGCAGGTCCTGGAGATGCTGCTGCAGGTCCTGGAGATGCTGCTGCAGGTCCTGGAGATGCTGCTGCAGGTCCTGGAGAGGTCTTGGGGTTTTGTTGTGATCTGTACAGGCTGCAGTTTGAGCTCTGGATTGGACACGTTGCAGTAATAAGATGGGATGGCGCCTTTGTTCTGTAGCCTTTATTGCCTGGCTGCAGCTTCCCTGTTGTCTTCGTCACCCGAACACACTGACGCTCTCATCTCATCTCATCAAAATAATGATAAAAAATTGCCTCCTCTCTCAGCTCTTATTCTCATTTCTTTCCTCTAGCAGGAACGTCGCTCTGACCCTGTGCTCTCCTCACTATTTACTTGTACAGGAGATGGAGCTCATACTGCTGTTGTCTCACTGCAAGTCTATTTGGATGAGAGGAAATGTACATATCCAGAAGACTGGAAGCCACACGGTGTGTCTGGAATGGGCCACCAGTACGGGAAGTCATGAAAGTCTTAAAGGAAAGGAAAATAATGTACAAATTAGTGGTTTTCTGCAAACACAGTCTGAGGCAAATGTAAATAAATTCCGTAAAGTGACGATGCTTCAAAAACTATGAAATGAAAACTTTCTAAATATCCCAAAATGTACCATAAAGAGCAGTAATGTAAAACTAATACAGTCAACAAAACAATAAACACCTAAGACCAAATTTATATTAAAAAGTCTATTATATATATATATATATATATTCAACAGGAGGTCAGAGTTCATCCACCTCTTCACCATATCACTGTCTGAAATGACGAGATGTTCACAGGTGAATAATAGGATTCAGTGTCTTCTCATGGATTTGCACAGTAATCCCACAATGCACTGGGGTTGTATTTATTTGTAGAAAACCAATCACTTCTATTTGTTCTGTTCCCACTGATCTGGAGTCAGCGGCGTTGGTCAAATATTAAGACAGTGGAACGAAATCAACAGTCCTCTGGATCTATCTCTCTTTCTCTCTATCTATCCATCTATCACCTATCATCTATCATCTCTCTCCCTCTCTCTCTCTCCCTCTCTCTATCTGTCTGTCCATCTAGAGTGATGGAGAAAGAGAGAGGAGTTGCTGTATCTTGTCCATCCATCCATCTTGCTATCAGTTGATTTTCTCAGGAGAGCAGAGCAGCTGTCTGCTGTCTGCTGAGTCACTAACAGTCTAATGAGAACATACAGGAACTCCGTGGGACGATGACGGCAGCAGGAAGCTGCTCTTCAGCTTCAGCCTGGGACCGATGTCTAGTCTCGGTGGTGAATCTGCTAGTGGACAGGGGGGTCATCCTGCTGACTCAGGACCTCTGACCTCACAGGAACTGGCACCATCCAATGTGTATTAACATGAAAAACATAATATAGACTGAAAACAAGATGGATGGAGGGAGTCGGCTTCATGATAGCTTGGCTAGTTCCACTCATTGTAGGACAGCAGTACGTTTTACTGTAACACTATGGTACTACTACTACAGACTGCTATGACTAGTACTAGTATTGGTGATCATCATCAATTCTCTGGTTTCCTGATAACTGGCTCTTTATTTGTCAGCTTGATGTATCACCAACTAGCATGTCGCTAACCCTAACCCTGCTATAGGGGACTAGATGTATCCTGCAGGACCAGCCAGTCCCTTGGTCCACATTTTTACTTGCTGGCTTTCTGTTGATGCTGTTGCCTCATGTTTGTGTTTCTGTTCTTTAGTTGCACAATTTTGTAACCTCAGTTTTGTAAATCTGTATAAACGGTATAAATGACTGACTTCCTGTGCCTGTGAAGCGAGTCGAGTGGTGCTCAGCCTGAATCAGCTGATGTCTGCTGGAATCACTGGAATCTGAGTTGGCCAGTTGATCCAAATCTCTTACAGAAAGATGGTAGAAGAAGAGAAGAAGAAACAAACAGCAAAATGTGGAGGCGAAAGAAACCTTGAGGGGATCGTAAAGACGTCTGACTAAATCAGTGCACGCCGACTGAGCTGCCTAACGGAAAATAAATGACATCAAAGCTCAATAAGCAGGAAAATGAACAACAACAAAAAGGGGGATGAATAAAATGAGCTCTGAAGCAGAAGATGGAGTCGGTGGGAGGGTGGAGGTGGCGGCAGGGGGATTAGAGGCTTGCTGGTTGAGATGATGGAGAGGCTGTCGTCTCCACAGTGGGAGGGTTCCAGCCTCCATCACATCACCTCTTCTGCTGCTTCCTCTTCTACTTGCTTTAATTTGCTCTTTCCAGAAGATGAAAAAAAGACTTCCCATATGCCTATGACACAATTGATGGCAGTCAGGTCCCAGACCCGCCGAGGTCTCAGGGAATACCTAAGAGTATCTGTCTCTCAGCTACCTGGCGAATCAGGTAGGAGGAGACACCACTAGAAACAGGAAGTCACTTGACGGTAGAAAGTAAGACTGTGGAGGTCGATGACCGATGACCCGGGTTCAATTAAAAACTCATGACTACAACTTTTCATTTTAAAATATTTGGTTCCTTCAAATTACTCGCGTCAACAACATAATCTGTTTGAGGGTTCGAGTCATTTCAGTGTTCAGTGTTCCAGATGCAGTCTCGTCCTGGGTTGATAAATAGCGTCTGACTGCTGATGCATTGAAGACACTGTGGTCCTCGGACATACATCTGGGTCTGTTCCAAGAAGCGGGTTTAGTGAAAACTCTGAGTTTGGTAACCCTGAGATGAGGGAAACTCTGGGTTTTCCGTTCCAGAAAGAGAGGTAACTCAAACTCTGATTCAGTTACCATGGTAACTGACTCTGTGAACCTAACCTGCTCGCTGGCAGGTTTTCTTGAACAAACCCTGACTTCCTCCCTGTCTCCTCCCTCTGCTGAACCTGAAGCAGCTGTCGGACATGGCGCGTCCTTTCCTCGGTAACCCGATCGATATTCAAGCCAAAGTAATTGGCATAGTCTTACATCGGGAGACGTATTAATTAAGACTATGCTTACTTCTGTTTTCATAATGTGCTCTGAAAAAGCAGTTATGCGTCTGTGTTCTTGCGCGTCTGGTAGGTTCAGTTCCGCGCAAAAGTGTGCGCGCAATTACGCGTCTGTGCACGTCTGGTGGGTACGAGGCGTGACCACTACGTGTCCCCGCACTACGTGGTACAATCCGGCGCCGTTGGGTCCATGGTGCAACTCAACACCTTCTCCTGTTGTCCTGCAACATGCTTCACCTGTCTGAGCTCTATCTGGAGAGCCTGCAGGAAAGCTGCTGCTTCTTCGATTTCTGTCTGTCACTCAACATAGTGTCTGCTGAAGTGTACAATCTACCTGGAACATACGGATCATAGGGACAGTGACCAACTATGATCTATGAGCATGAGACATTCAGAGAAGACTGGCCAATGAGAGTTTTCACACACACACACACACACACACACACACACACACACACACATCTGAAGGCAATGTGACATATACACATTATGATTCCTTTGAGCTGTTCTGTTTGGTTTGAACATCTTTCCTCCAGTGTTATTTCCTGGAACACTTGCACACACACACACACACACACACACACACACACACACACACCTTCACAGAGAGAAAAAGTGAGATGTATAAACACACACACAAAGTCATAGTGAGAAAAAGCAAATATGAACACACCCTCTCTTTTTCTCTCTCTCTCTCTCTCTCTCTCTCTCTCACACACACACACACACACACACACACACACACACACACACACACACACACACAGGACTGAAGGCAGGTACCCATAATAATATAATAAGACTGTTCATTATGATTCCATTGAGCTCCTCTGCATGGATCCTCTTTGTTACAGTGGCATTTACTGGAAAACACACACACACACACACACACACACACACACACACACACACACACACACATATGCACAAGCACACACACTGCTGACGACAGATTGTGTTATTATTTACCAAGACACAATTACTCCAAATGCCAGCAGCTCTGGGCAATAATGAGATGTCGCCATCTTTTACCCTGCTTCAACCTCCCTGCCCGTCAACACAAAACACAATCACAGATACTTTACAAATCCAGTTGAGTTGTTGAGGAGATGTAAAGATCCAGTACTTTACTGGGGAACGCCTCCCTCTTAACGTATGTAGACTGATATGTATCGTCTACTGTCAATAGAGGCTTCTAGGTGATGTAGCCCCGCCCCCTCTGGCGGCCATCTTGGAGGTCCTCCTCTCTGTGATTGTGTTTCTGTCTCAACAGAATTGAGTCTTCATGGTTAATTTCTGTCTGTTTCTACTGAACTGATCATTTCATCACCGATACATCTGATTGATTTAGTGTTTAGATCATGTAGCTT
Source organism: Hoplostethus mediterraneus (assembly GCA_034670385.1). NCBI lineage: Eukaryota > Metazoa > Chordata > Actinopteri > Trachichthyiformes > Trachichthyidae > Hoplostethus > Hoplostethus mediterraneus. The sequence goes on from JAXDDW010000061.1 coordinate 870,693, forward strand.
GTTAGCTAGCTAACCATAGTATCTGGTCAGCTAACCATCACTGTCTTGTTGCTAACACATCTGATTAGCACATTAGCTAACGTATCTAGTAGAAGCTAGCGTTAGTAGTGACTGTACTGACTCTTCTCCAGCTCCAACTCAGAGTGTTTTGGAGTAGAGACTAGGGCTAAAGACAAGACAGTTTACTGAGTCACAGTAACCTACATTTGGAGACAAATCTACCTGATCACACTGATCACTTTTACTGAGAACGTTACTGGATGATCTACAGACACACCACAACAACCTGGTTCAGATAGTCAACTGGTTCTACTGACACATTACTAACTACCAGACTGATGATGGATCAGACCTGGTTGATTTGTGACTTCACTGCAGAGCCTCTATATGTATTTTCTACTGTTATTGTTCAACACAGAAGTGTCAAAAGACAAACTCCTGTACATTTAAAAGTGATTCTGATTATTGAAACATTTCCAGCATCTGCTGCGTTCAACTCAGAAGCCAAACCCGCCTCCAAAATTCAACACCAAGTCGCGATGTTATTGATAAAGCGTTTATTATCATAAATTAGTTTGTCATTGTTTTGCACACAATACTGCATGGTTACACAACGATAACTCGTGATCTAGGCCCAGTACTTGCCGTTCTCCTTTTCTCTCTTCGTATGGGAGAGATCAAATCAGGATTAGCAGTCCAGTGCTGCCTTGCTTATCGGCAAACATACGCATTGTAGGATATAACTTTTATTTTATTTGTTTCATTTTGTATTTGATATATTCCTTCGTCATGTTGATTTAAACTTAACATTTTGTTAAAGGCTTCATTTAGTCTATAAATCTAATTTGTAAATAGGTTTCACTATTACTATTTCAAATATATTAAGTCTTAACTATCTTTAGACTTGTTAGTTTCCTCTATAGCAAGTTGTAACTTTGTTTTGTACTTTTTTAACAAGTTTAACAATAATAACATTTCTGAATTATTAAATTCAGCATACATTTCATATTAAACCAAAGGTCATTTTTGGTGGATGAAGATTATAGGAATAACAGGCGAACCAGTTCTACATGTTACACCAATTAAAAATAAAAGTAAAACCAATAAAAATCAACCAGTCCTACAAAGGGAGAAAGTGAGATTGGCAGGTATCGGTGCTACACGTGACCATAATCTATCACCATAATCTAGAAACCTCGCCAAAGATAGTCAAGATACTCAGGTTGTGCTTTTAAATCTACTCACACATTTTCATTTACATGTGAACATGCTTTGGAGTAGAACATCCCCTGCGCCGGGTATACTGTAAACGTCATTATTACTCATATTAGTCACTACCAGAAAACAGAAACCACGAGGACCTATGAGTCCCGCATGAATATTTGCATGCAAAACAACAGTTCATGCATCTGCCTCGCCTTAGAAAAGAACTGTAGAGGATGCAGACGGCTCTGAAAGGCAGCTCACTTGTTCATCTGGCAGATTCAAAATGCTTTACAACGTACGAACCTTACGAAATTTAGCAAAATCTCAACAAACTCTTATAAAAACAAACCGGGCCTGGGGAGGGGAGTAGCTTCATACATTCCTTCATCGACTGCTTTCCCAGCCTTCATGCTTTTCTGCAGGGAAGCAGCGTTGGGTCGGTTGTTTTGTGTATTTGTGTGGTTTTGACGTCCGTAAAAACGCCCTGAACCTTACAATCGCTTCACGGATGCAAGCCTCTGTGGGCCCCGCATGCACAATGGAAATTAAAGGTGCTATGTGTAGTATTTTAAACAGGATACCTTGGTATAATTACCGTAAACAAATGAGACCATGGTGGAGATGATTGGTAGCCTCTATGTCACACCAGTGGTATGGTTAGTGCTAGTCTTTCTCCAAATTAAAGGCCACATTTCCCATAAACCCCCTTGCTTGCTGTCACAGAGGATGTTAAAACCCACTCTATTTGTGCTGGAAGAACAGCGCCCTCTTCCTGTTTGGTGCCGTAAAGCAATCCAGCAAATTTCCCTCCAAATCGACCTGGTGGCCACAATGTAGAATGGAGAGTAAAGGCTCGTAGAGGCTGACAGGCTTCTCAGTTATGGTCTCATTTATTGACGGTATTTCTACTAATGTCTCAAAATGAATGTGGTAATGATTTATTGATGGTAAAACGATACACATAGCATCTTTAACAACCAAATAAACAAAGAACAAAACACAGTAAACATTTTTCAAAGTCCAGGGAAAGCGTGCGGTCTGTGTCCGTGGGGTCGCTCAGGGGCCGAACGGCCTGGAAGACTGGTACTCGCTGGGCACTTTGGGCTTGATGCCCTTGCTGTTGTAGTAGTCAACCACCTGGTTGGGCACTTCTGCTAGCACACTCTTAGCCAGAGCTGCTGGAGATGCCTGGGGAGGAAGACACGGAGATACTCTGAATACATACATCCACATACATACTTACATGCACGCACTCACACATACGTACCTACATACATAGAGCATACATGGAACATACATAAGTACATGCTTGCATAAAGTACATGCATACATTTTTAGTACACACATACATACATAAATACATAGAGTACTCCAGATTGTGTGTTATTTGTAATATATGTAGACATTTTACTGGTTCTGCTGAGCTGGACGTGTTGGACTAAGCTTCAAACGGACGTTTTTGAAATTATGAAAAAACATTTCTGTTTCTTCCTTTTGAAGAAAGGGAAGGCAAAGGTAGGGATTGTCTGCAAGAGTGTCAATCAAAACCCCTCGTCTCTACCTTGTTGTTCTGCTGCCAAATGAAAAGTTGTTTCCTCGTGGACCAAAAAAAACAGAAAATCATATTCATCAAAAAGATTAAACCCAGGAGGGAAAATCAGGGTCTCTAAACCAACAGGATAAATCTTTTTTTTTTTCAGTTTTTAAGATTGAAAACACATTTGAGTGAAATAAAAACCTTCCCATTTCAGATTGGATGGCAGATTGCCTCTCTATCTTCCGTCGCAGACTGAAAGTAATTTCTTCCAGAATTTTGCATCCTCCTCTCCCATATCATCCTGCTCTACTTGCTACAATATGCTCTTATCTTTAAGTTAAAATCCTTGCTAGCTAATTTCTTTCTTCTCTATTATCCATGATCATTCTTGGGTCACACAAATAATTAACTGTTAACTGAGCTGACTCTTCTCAAGTTACAACTCAGAGTGTTTTGGACTAGAGACTAGGGCTAAAGACTGCTAATGCTAACATCTACTAGATACATTAGCTAGTGTGCTAACCAGATGTGCTAACAACAAGACAGTGATGGTTAGCTGACCAGATACTATGGTTAGCTAGCTAACAAGCTACATGATCTAAACACTAAATCAATCAGATGTATCAGTGATGAAATGATCAGTTCAGTAGAAACAGACAGAAATGAACCATGAAGATTAATTTCTGTTGAGACGGACAGAAACACAATCAATGTCATGGCTGGGCCAGTCTCCTCTTTAGCCTCTACTCTAGTGTCTCTGGTTTGTAGGTGTGCCAGGCAGGTACAAAAACAGACAATCAGGTAACTAACTGGTCTGGACAGAAGAGCACTAAGCACAGCAGTAGCAGCTGAGGACATAGAAAGACAGGGGAAAGGGTGAGGGCTTCGGGGGTGGAATGGGATTGGGCCAGATGGAGGCAGAAGAGGAGGAGACTGGCCCGGCCGTGACAATCAGCTGCTCACTGATCTCTGACCCTTAATGTCATTATAATTGATTGCTTGTAATGTTGGTGATTTAGGAGTTGAAGATCATTGGTTCTTCTGTTGGTCTCATTGGAAGTCACCTTGACGCCCACCCAGAGACTCACATGTTTAAAGTTGCGAAAGGGGACGAATTGAACGATGTCTCGGAGAACCGGTTCTCCCTTGGGTGAGCGGAGAATCCCGTCGTCGCCATCCAGCATCTGCATGTCGCTGAAGTCGGCATTACCGATGCCGACGATGATGACGGACATGGGGAGGTGGGAGGCCTGGACGATGGCCTCCCTCGTGTCGGCCATGTCGGTGATGACGCCGTCCGTCAGGATCAACAGGATGAAGTATTGCTGAGAGAAATAGAAGAAAGAAAAAGACAAAACAGGGAAAAACATCTCTCCCCAATCAGCTATTTATCATTAATCAATACATAACCAATTAATATTCTTTCCATATTCTTTCCATCTCAGCTAGTCTCAAACAGTATCTGCGGTTCAATGTGACTTTCATTACCTTACTCAACCATCATTTTCAGTTAATAATGTCATATTCATTTGATTGGGAAATTCTCTTTTCACTTAACCCCGCCAGGGAGGTCAGAGGTCAGGGTCAGCTACAGAGCAGCAACCCTTTAGCTGGTAGGTAATTCAGTGTCTTGCTAAAGGACACTTCAGCAGGGCCGATGAATAACCTAAACAAGGATTATACCCATCATTAGTCTGATAAAGGTTGCCAGTTCAAATCCCCAGATTGTCTGGGAAAATTTGGGAGGGGAAAGTCGATGACAAATGTTGTTACTGTCGAGGTGCCCTTGAGCAAAGCTGTTTGGTTTGGGGTGAATGTTGTTGAGCGGCAGTCAACGGTTAAAGGGTAATTCCGGGATTTTTCAACCCGGTCTCTATGTCCACAAAATTGCCTAGCTTACCGCATAATAGATCCCCGAAGTTTGGGAGCTGCTCCAGTTCATCGGCTCAACCAGCAGTCGCGTAACGGCGGCTCAATGGCGATAACGTAGTCTGTGAGGGCAAATTCGGCGGTCAAAGTACGTCCACTAAAAGTGCTTGTTTTTGTCACGGACAGGCTCAGATTGTTATTCATGTGTCTGACAAGTGTCTGACAACATTACCGAAAGGATCGCTACAGAAATAGACCGTTTTTTAACCAGAAATAGACCTTTTTTTAACAACAACTCTGAACTCTGAACGCTCACCTCTGACAAAGCTGTATTATGAAAGCAAGATGATTCACTCGTTGTCGATAGAGGACGGTTGTTTACACGATCCTCGTCTTGCAACAGTGAATCATCTTGCTTTAATTAAACAGCTTTGTTAGAGTTGAGCGTTCAGAGTTCAGAGTTGTTGTTTAAAAAAGGTCTATTTCTGGTTAAAAACGGTCTATTTCTGTAGCGATCCTTTCGGTAATGTTGTCAGACACTTGTCAGACACACGAATAACAATCTGAGCCCGTCCATTACAAAAACAAGCACATTTAGTGGACGTACTTTGACCGCCGAATTTGCCCTCACAGATTACGTTACCGCCATTGAGCCGCCGTTACACGACTGCCGGTTGAGCCGATGGACCGGAGCAGCTCCCAAACTTCGGTGATCTATTATGCGGTAAGCTAGGCAATTTTGTGGACATAGAGACCGGGTTGAAAAATCCCGGAATTACCCTTTAAGCTGGGCTCGGCCGAGAACCCCGCCTCCACCAAGCCTGATTGCTGGCCCTTTAAAAGGGATGACAATCCACCACTCCACTTTTGTCTGCAGCAGCACACCATGCTTTGTTTGAGAATTTATATTGATTATGTTGAATCACATCAAGACCAATCAACAGTTAACTTTGTCAATCGAGCAATAATCCTGGAACATGCAAACCCACAAACAAAATCAATAAACCAGTTAACCGGATCCACCATCTCTGTGCCCATTGTGCCTGACCACCCTTTGTGATTATTCCCCAGGAAATCAATCAGGTTGCAGTACCAAGGAATTCACAGTGGAAATAGCACCTTTAATAGCCCGGAGGTTAGGGAAGAAGGCTTAAGACAGGAAGGTTCAAATCCCAGACCAGCTGTTTTGTCACAGTTAATGACAATAAGAACAGTTAATCTCCCCTTGCTCCACTACTACTGTCAAGCAGATGTGTAAAATTCCGGGTTCAGAAAGTAAAATTCCTGCCAGGATTTCTCTCGACCTGAGCTCTTAACCAGGTGATCCCAATTATCAGTCCCTCCCCATGTAGAATGGAACTAATTAGAACATTTAAATAAAACCCTGGCAAGTCCCTTTTACTTTCTGGACCTGGATTTTACACCACTGCTGTCAAGGTGCTCTTGAGCAACTGGTCAGTGGACACCAGTGTGAATATTTAAAACTGTATGAATGTTAAACAGGTCGGGCTGAAAAAGATTTCAGATTTTTCAAGTCAGCCCGGGACTTGAACCAGCAACCCTCTGGTCACAACCCTCTCTCACCATGGCCTCTTTGGTGTGGACCTCAAGTGAGGCAGAGTTGGCGACCTTCTGGATGATGGGGGCGATGTTGGTGGGACCGTAGAGCTGCAGCTTGGGGAGGCAGGTCTGGTAGGCCTCCACCACACCCTGGATACCTGGAAGGAAACAGAGAGAAACACCATCTAGAGACAGAAACACCATAGACAGAAACACTGTAGAGACAGAAACACCATCTGAGGCTGAAACACCGTGTAGAGACAGAAACACCGTCTAGAGACAGAAACACTGTAGAGACTGAAACACCGTAGAGACTGAAACACCATCTAGAGACAGAAACACCATCTAGACACAAACACTGTCTAGACAGAAACACCGTAGAGACAGAAACACTGTCTAGACAGAAACACCGTAGAGACAGAAACACCGTAGAGACTGAAACACCGTAGAGACTGAAACACCGTAGAGACTGAAACACCGTAGAGACTGAAACACTGTCTAGACAGAAACACCGTAGAGACAGAAACACTGTCTAGACAGAAACACCGTAGAGACAGAAACACCGTAGAGACAGAAACACCATCTAGAGACAGAAACACCGTCTGAGGCTGAAACACCGTCTAGAGACTGAAACACCTTCTAGACAGAAACACTGTCTAGACAGAAACACCGTAGAGACAGAAACACCGTCGAGACTGAAACACCGTCTAGAGACAGAAACATCGTAGAGACAGAAACACCATCTAGAGACAGAAACACCGTCTGAGGCTGAAACACCATCTAGAGACTGAAACACCGTAGAGACAGAAACACCGTAGAGACAGAAACACCGTAGAGACAGAAACACCGTAGAGACAGAAACACCATCTAGAGACTGAAACACCGTAGAGACAGAAACACCGTAGAGACAGAAACACTGTAGAGACAGAAACACTGTAGAGACAGAAACACTGTAGAGACAGAAACACTGTAGAGACAGAAACACCGTCTAGACAGAAACACCGTAGAGACAGAAACATCGTAGAGACAGAAACACCGTAGAGACTGAAACACCGTAGAGACAGAAACACCGTAGAGACAGAAACACCATCTAGAGACAGAAACACTGTAGAGACAGAAACACTGTAGAGACAGAAACACTGTAGAGACAGAAACACTGTAGAGACTGAAACACCGTAGAGACAGAAACACTGTAGAGACAGAAACACTGTAGAGACAGAAACACTGTAGAGACAGAAACACCGTCTAGACAGAAACACCGTCTCCCATTTAAAGGTTTACCCTCATAATAGAGCTCAGTCTAGATTAATTTATTTCATTTTAGTTTATTTTAGATGAGATGTGATTAAATTACTTTGGATTAGTTTACTTTACTTAAATTCAGAATGACAGATTATATATAATAAAACTTTATTTCTATAGTACCTTCTATAGTACCTAAGGTCACAAAGTGCTTCAGAAATACACAAAAATAAAAGAGACTAGACAAACTTGTGAAACACAGTTATTATGTTCCACACCTGGAACACCTGAGACCATTCTGTTGTGATTACATTCCTGCACTATGATTTATTTATTTTTTATTATTATTATTTTAATGATTCTTGTTTTATTTGCTCTTTATATATCTTATTCTGTATGTATGTGTATGTGTGTGTGTGTGTGTGTGTGTGTGCTATATTGCCTTCTAATCTGTTGGAAGGACTCGGACTGGATAACGAAGTGTGAAACAAATGAAACGTTAATTCAGTCAGAATATCAGGTACCTGGAGGCTGTGATGTTATTTAGTGTCTGAAGGTTACAGAGAACATGGTCTCCTTCACACACACACACACACACACACACACACACACACAACACATCATTAACAGTGTTGGTGTTGAAGTGGATCAGAGAGCTGATTAATGGCATTCTGCTGGAGAGGGTGAGAGACCTTCACCTTAACACTCTGTCTCTCTGGAACTCAAACTCACTCACACACACACACACACACACACACACACACACACACACACTGCAAACACGCTGAATATCTAAACGACAGTGTACGTACAGAGAGACAGAAAGAGAGAGAGACAGATAGCAGGAGAGACATTCATATGGTTCATATGGTCATGGAAAACCTGGAAAAGTCATGGAAGTCAAACATTGTTTTCCAGACATGGAAAAGTTATGGAAAATGGAAGATGTGCAAATAGTTTTGGAAATGTCATGGAAATGTCCAGGTCTTATCTCTTACGACCGAAACTATCAGGACATTTCTGATCTGAAGTGGATCAACAAGCAGCCAAGATGAGACATTCAACACTTCACTGGAGGAAAAAACCAGCAACACATTTACAAGATATTTATAAAACTATAACTACTAACTACATTTTTTTTAATCCCATGACGTTCCCAGCTTTTCAATGACCTTATGATCCCTCTTATTATGTTAGTACGCTGAGTGCAAACCCCAAAGCAGTGACCGCGTATCACCAACAAGAAAAACAAGAATCTGATGGATTAACAAGATTAATAAAGAAGTAATTTCATCTCACACTAAAGGCTTTATTTACTAAAGGCCTAATTTACTGAGCGTTTGGTGCCGATGCATAAAAAGTGCCAATTCTGATCTACTAACCTCTGTGCACGAGAAATGGGGCAGACATCTGGCAGGGGACTTTTAGTTTGACCCAATTCATTATTTATGTTGAGGAGTGTCGATGGTATGGAGCAAACATCATAGAAATGGATCAGTCCCATTGATTCACTGATCCAAAGCAGAATTTAACTGAGAAAACCACGACTGCTGTTTTTCTGTTCAAAGGATCAACTGGCGAAAGAAATTAAAAGAGAATAATAAGAAAGAAATAAGAGAGTTCAATTTGAGAATTATTCTCTTTCAAACATCAGAGGATGAAAGAAAAAAAACGATAGATTGCCAAGTCAGATCATATTTTTGCTGCTTGATGTAATAAAATGTGAACTGGAACCAAGAGGAGTCCTGCCAACCGCATTGACAAAACTGGCATCGACGCTTCATCTGCTGGTCTCAGGTCAGCTACAGTGGCTGCTGCTGTGAGAGCGATGCTGTGGGTCTTAATAAATCAGGAGCTAAATTGGAGAAATTAGTAAATTTGTGATCTAAGTGATATTTTCTTGGGAAGAAGCAAATGCTAAGATGTTGTACTTTCTAAGATGTGAGGTTGTAACACGACTCAACTTGTGCAGTTTTTTGCAAATTTGAATCAATATTTCCTTTTGTGAATCAATAAAAACATTTGCAGTCATTTTGTCAGTATCCTCCCACAGAGGATCAGTGGACCCCCCCCCCCCCCCATCACTACTACTATACAGGCAGGATCAGGGTCAGACCCCCCCCCCCCCCCCATCACTACTACTATACAGGCAGGATCAGGGTCAGACCCCCCCCCCCCACGAGTCGCCATAATTGGTGTAGCTTACAGCTCGCTTCATTAAAGTTTCATGACAGCTCTCTGATCCACACTGAGGCTCCAGAGGTCGACTGATCACCTCCATCACCTGTCATCACTGATCAATACGTTCAATCAATGATGCTGTGATCAGAATGTTAGTTTACCACTAAATTTAACAATTCATATATCTGAACTCAATAAGCAGACATCTTTGTTTCTTCTACAGAACGTCTTGTTGTGGTTGTTGTTCGTCTTGATGCTGCTTTCATGACCAGGGACTGCCCGCTGGAATAGAGATTCAATTAAATCTCTATTGTTTACTATTTTACTTGATGAATTATTCATGAATTTAAGAAGGCTACACCACCATGGAAAAACAGCCTCACACCAGAGCTTTAAAATGGCATATTACATAATGGGGTAAATTAATTATTTTGCTTGAATTTTTACTTATTGAATCAACAAAGTGCATTTTGATGAAGATGGGCCTCATGGTGTTTGGTCACATTTATCATACAGGATAAAAAATAAATGAATATATTTGAAAACTTTACTTTATCACTTTAGATTCTGTAAATCATCTTGTGATTTCCTGGGGATCCTGGGATCAATTGAGAACCACTAAAAAACATTGAGAATCATTGAGAACTACTAAGAAACTATTGGGAACTACTGAGAACAATTAAGAACAATTGAGAACTACTGAGAACCACTGAGAACCACTAAGAACCATTGAGATCCATTGAGATCCACTAAGAACCATTTAGAACCACTAAGAACCATTGAGAACCACTAGGAACCATTGAGAACCACTGAGAACTGTTTTGCATCCTTTTACAGCTCATACCAGTTAGCTGGACAAAGGCTCAGCATCTCTACATGATCAACCTGCAGCTTCGCTACCAAACTAATTCAGATCAAAGATGCTCAGAGCTTTGGGCAGCTGAACTTCTGAGGCTCAATATCAAATGTTTTAGTCATGCTGTTTCAAAGAGCTGCTGTTTGACGAGCAGGAATCAAAGCTTACCTGCACACTCTGGGTTGTCCTCGTTAAAATTCACAGCAAAGTCGTGGGAGACCTGGAGGAAGGAGGAGAAACACCATGTCCTTTGATCTCTGGATCAAAATATAGAAAGAATCTGCCACAATGCAATAAGTACATTCTCTCTCTCTTCATCTTCGTCTCTCTGTCTCGCCCTCTCCATCTTTTCTCTTTCAATTACTCTCTCTTTACATCTTACCTTTCTCGCTACCCCCCCCCCCCTTCAACTACCTCCACCGGTTAAGTTGGACAGCGCTCAGTACAATTGTGAGTCATGCATCACTGAGAAGTGACATTGGAGGCAGCTGTACAGGAAGTGTCAATCAGCTGCCATATTGCCGCAGGCAACAGTTGAGTGACTGATGCTGCGTTGAAAATAATGTTCACTTCAGTTTTCAGCTGATAAATACGACTCAGGGGGAACTCGCGGTTTGGCGATGGATTTCTCCGACTTCCTGAATTCTGACGTCACCAGCGAGGAAATGGCCGTAGTCAAATGTAGGCGTGGCCATAGCTGCCATTGAGGACATTTCCTCAGTTCAATTTCCAACAGTCAAATTTGTTGTTGAGCATTTGTACTGCAGTTTTCACTAACCAATGTATAGATACAGTACACAGAGAGGTCCACTCTCCTCCCCATGACCAGAAAGGTAACAGCAGTTTGAGGTTTCTGGATCATTGGGAACTAATAGTTATATTTTGCGGTCGGATGCAGCAGTGATAGCCGAGTGTGCTTGTCTCAGCATGCCTGAAGTACTGTCAGGTTAAAAGTGAAATTGCAGCAAATCACTTCTAGAAACATTTTCCTGTGTTTCAGGGGTTTTGCAATGTTTGGTCTGCTGTACACACAAACTCAAAGGTATAATTTACTAAGTGCAAGTGTGTTCGTGCTAAAAGGCTGATAATTGTCACCATGGGCAGCCGAAGTCTGCAGGAGACTTCCACCGTGGTGTTTGACAGTTTCAAACGAGTTGGAACTGCGTGAACACTTCCAAGTCAGTGCTTTAAGCCGCCAGCTGCTCAGAGAGCCATTATCATGTAACGTGAATTCAGCATTAGACAAGCAGTCGCCGAGCTCTGCATGGGATCGGGAGGGGGAGGGAGGCCAGGAGCACCCAAGGGCGACGGGGGGGCTGGTAATCATCGGCTAGACGTGGAGGACCGGTGTCTGGCCCGGCCTCGCCTAGACCTCTCCCACCTCCCCGCTGATGGAGACCCTGCTGAGATTGACGGGGAACTAAACAGGAAATTACCTTGAAGTCGGGAGGGATCCGAGCTCCGAAGCCGAACGCCGGGAACATCTTGTCGCTGGGAGGAGAGAGGAACAAAGCCGGGATGATTAGACTGAAAGTGAAATCGGATGGGATGATTAGGAGGCGATGGGGTTTCTAATCCACTACCAGTGACGTTAACGAGCCCGTCGACTGGCACCCCTTCAACACAATGGCAACAAATTACTCCTGATTTGGTTTGGGAGGTTATTTGGGAAAGTGATTGCACCGAACTTCCCTCTCATTCCACAGAAATGTGAGAAGTGAAGAAAAGTTAAACCACAAAATGACATGTAATATGGATGATAGTGTTGGAAACAAGACGTATTATAGCCACATTACAAGCTACTAGTCTTGATTTATATGAGAAGAGCTCATTTCCAACATGCTATATGCTAATCTTTACCTGAAGTGCTCTTAACTACAGAGGATTCAGTCTTCTGAAGGACATCAGGCACCTCCCATCATTTAAAACTATAGTTTGTTTTAATGTTCTGCTATCAATAATTTTGTATGAGTTGGTGTCACCTTTTTAAAGGGTGAATATCTTATCATTCACCAAGGTAAATATCGTGTCCAAATCTTAACATCTTAATATCTTAACATCTTTACGACCTGAAGAAGCAACCTGTAGCCGACCCACCTCAAGGCCGAGGACAGAACAGCTAGAACAGTTAGTTCAGTTTCAGTTTGGTTTATATGGACAAACAATAAAACACTGTTTTATAAAATCAGTGAATATTATAAAAACCTGTGTGGGCGAGTCTGAGAAGCCTGAAGGGTTTTTAAAAATTTCTCAGCCAAAACAGAAAGAGAAAAACTCAAGGTGACAAACTGGCAGCAATTACATCAAAACTCAGGAGGAGGAGAAACCACGCAGATGCAATAATAAGAAATAAGTAAGCGAAAACATGTATTCAATCATTAATTAAGAGAGAGTGGTACTGAGTAGGAGGGTGTGTGTGTGTGTGTGTGTGTGTGTGTGTGTGTGTGTGTGTGTGTTTAGCCTGTTATTTTTCGTCCCCAGACATTTTGATAAATGTCTGAGAAAAAGTTTTTACATTGAAACTTCTTGGACCTTTTTTTTCAAAAATGGATTTTCCTAAACGGCTTGCTAGCGTTCCTCATTGAAAACAATGTGGGTTACCGATAGCCGCAAGCTAGCTTGTTAGCATGTAGCTAAGAGATCCCACTGTTCTCAATGACCTACCAACCAACTTACAGTAGGCGGACAAATGAAGAAGCTTTTCCCCCTCTGTGAATTAAACCACTGATGAAAAATAACCAACTGAAATTCAAAAGTTCAGACTATTCCAAAATAAATCCACTTGGGAAAATCCAACTCATTACCTGAAGTTCTGGTTCCATACTTTCCATTAAAATGTACCATAATTTGTTTAGATATTTCAGCAGTTAGTTACACTAGATGTTACTTTTTCAAATGGTCCCTTTACGATCACCACTATCACAACATCTCACTATTAATAAAGTTATTAATTAGTGATTTGCCTCGTGCTGCCTCGTTTGTTTCTAGAAAATTCCAAGTGAAACGAGGAATTACTTCACGCCAATATCAGAAAACTGATTTTAACATATGATACTAAATTACTTGTCAAGATGGACACAATTGCAAGGGCTTTTCTTAACGAGTGTAAGCGCCCCATTGGCTGGTCCGTTAACGGCGCTATGATGTGGATTGGTGGAGGCCGACCTGTCGTAGTCCTGGCAGATCTCTCCGACGGCGACCAGGGCCTTCAGGTACTCGTTGGGCTGGTAGGGGTGGATGTAGTGCAGGGAGCAGCTGTTGCGAGGATCTCCGTTGGAGGCGGTGAAATCGATAGCTACCTGGAGAGACAAACACCAATCAGAGGCGAGTTTCAATCAGGCCAATTAGCTCAAAGCTACAATAACATCAACTATTTAATCAAGGTATTATGGTATTGAGGTTGGTGTGGGGCTTTGGTCTTGGTTAAATAAGAAGTGAGCTGGGAATTGAACCTGGGTCGTCTGAGTTGAAGGTAAATGAATCAGTGAATCAAACACCCTTACTTACTACTTCCTGTTTCAATCACCTGAGCTCCGCCTCCTATTTCACTCATACAATGTCATATGAAATCACAGTGCATCTATCCATCTATCTATCTATCTATCCATCCATCCATCCATCCATCTATCTATCTATCTATCTATCTATCTATCTATCTATCTATCTATCTATCTATCTATCTATCTATCTATCTATCTATCTATCTATCTATCTATCTATCTATCTATCTATCTATCTATCTATCTATCTATCTATCTATCTATCTATCTATCTATCTATCTATCTATCTATCTATCTATCTATCTATCTATCTATCTAGCTATCTATCTATGTATGCATCCCTCCCTCGCTCTCTCTCTCTCTCTCCCTCGCTGTCTCTCTCTATATCTATATATCTATAAACATCATATCCTGAACCATGGGTACAAGCCCAGATCCAGAATACTGAGTGTAAAAAAATGCATTGGCTTTGCAGTGTGTGTGGGTGTGGGTGTGTGTGTGTGTGTGTGTGTGTGTGTGTGTGTGTGTGTGTGTGTGTGTGTGTGTGGGTGTGTGTGTGTGTGTGGGTGGGTGGGTGGGTGGGTGGGTGTGGGTGTGTGTGTGTGTGTGTGTCTTTTTACAGAAGTGAAGAAGGACAGCTTCAGATGGAATAGAACAAAACGTCTATTCAGTTGAGTGAAAGCCGATATTACCTGCAGTCTGATCACAGTTATGATGAAACCTCGTCTAGCTGTTTTTCTTCTTCTCTGGTGAATTGAAAGTTTTCTTTCTCCTCTGTGTGTTCAGAGTTAAAATCCCAGTGGGTCAATTCACACATCCCGTTTTCTTCCCTTCGTTCCTGTTGCAGCTACGTGGTTTTACACGACAACCAGACCTGAACCAGACTGGTTTAGTTACCTGACCTGAACCAGACTGGTTTAGTTATCTGACCTGAACCAGACCTGAACCAGACTGGTTTAGTTACCTGACCTGAACCAGACCTGAACCAGATTGGTTTAGTTACCAGACTTGAACCAGACTGGTTTAGTTACCAGACCTGAACCTGTCCTGAACCAGACTGGTTTAGTTACCAGACCTGAACCAGACCTGAACCAGACTGATCTAGTTACCTGACCTGAACCAGACCTGAACCTGACCTGAACCAGACTGGTTTAGTTACCTGACCTGAACCAGACCTGAACCAGACTGGTTTAGTTACCTGACCTGAACCAGACTGATCTAGTTACCTGACCTGAACCAGACCTGAACCTGACCTGAACCAGACTGGTTTAGTTACCTGACCTGAACCAGACCTGAACCAGATTGGTTTAGTTACCAGACTTGAACCAGACTGGTTTAGTTACCAGACCTGAACCTGTCCTGAACCAGACTGGTTTAGTTACCAGACCTGAACCAGACCTGAACCAGACTGGTTTAGTTACCTGACCTGAACCAGACCTGAACCAGATTGGTTTAGTTACCAGACTTGAACCAGACTGGTTTAGTTACCAGACCTGAACCTGTCCTGAACCAGACTGGTTTAGTTACCAGACCTGAACCAGACCTGAACCAGACTGGTTTAGTTCCCAGACCTGAACCAAACTGGGGGGGCTGGAAGAACGTCCCTACCAGCTAGTGTCCTGTTTATGAGAAACCAGTATAAGTCACCTGGTGTGTACTGGAGTTAGCTGGGATGCTGAGGCCGGTTTACACCGCATCCTGGTTCCTGTTTCCATGGTAACGTCTGGAATATTCCGGTTGGCCATGTATACAGGATTCATGTATTCATGTATTCATGATGGGATGTTATAGGCACGATATCTTGAATGTGACCTTCACCACAATATGAGGCGTGTGTGTGTGTGTGTGTGTGTGTGTGTGTGTGTGTGTGTGTGTGTGTGTGTGTGTGTGTGCTCTCTCACTGTAAACTGTATCTGACAGCCTCCCATGATGTAATCCAGGAAGGAATGCATCTTGATGATCTGTGGACAGGAAATGATCAGGTGTATAACCAGAACTGACAACACACACACACACACACACACACACACAACCTACACACACACACACACACACACATCAATCCTGCATTGCTGCTATAATAGAGTAGCGCCCCCAACTGAAACACTGTTGTCCTTCCACTGGTTTGTTTACATTGTGATTTATGGGATTAAAGGTTTTATTTCCTTTTGATTCAAGTTTATATCTGTAACGTCTTTAACCGCTGCAGTCAAACACATTTACTTTGAGTTATGAAAGTTTGGTTGTAAAAAGTCTTTAAGAACATAACGAATTTCACTGAAAGTGTTTCAATGGTAGGCGGGACACACAGCAACGCTATCATGTGATGGACGCCAAACAGTTCAGCAGCCAACTATTCTGACAAACAGGAAGTCAGACAAGCGTGATCCTCGGCCAACGCTTCTCTGATCGTAGAAAATGGGCAGACTGGTTTTGGAGTTGCTGGCAGGGTGTGTTATTCAAGATGGCGGCTGGCCAGTGGTGTTCCCCATTACACCCTGTGGCTTTATGAAGGGCTACAGACAACACTAACAGCCTGTTAGAGGAAGTGGCTGCTGTCTGATGAGCCACTGTTGGACGGAGAACCGGTCTGGCAGTGCAGGCGGGGAATAGAACTGGAGTCAGTGGGAATCTTCAGCATATGACGTTTGGCAGCAACTTGCAGAAGTGCCATTATCATTTTATGTCATTTGGTGCAAAGCTGCAGCTGAAGACTGAAACAATCATTACCTGAAGTTCCTCATTAAATCAAATCTGGAGGACCCGGTTGGTAAAAGGACCGAAGTTCCCAACGGTCCTTTGTGCTACCGCTCATTTGATCAGCATCACTCAAAGGCTGATATCTCATTTTGCAAATGAAACTCTTGATTCATCAAGTGTAAATGACCTCCTGTCTTTTAAACATCACGGTAATCTGTTTGGACGTTGTGCTACACCTCATTTGGTGCCACTCTTGTCAAATGGCTGATAAGCCGCTTGGCAGAGGAAACTCTCCTTATGTCAAGTGTCATCATGCTAAATGTTATCTGGCTCTCAGGATTCCCCAGACTCCTCTGAGCTGCGTTCAGCATCGTCTGGCAGGAAATGTCAGGTTAGTCTGCTGCCTCTGAATGCTCTCTCCATGATAATTGGTTCCTAACTGGCTGTCACCGAAACGCCAACATCAGCTTCCAATAAACAGGAAGATGAGGCGTTTTTCACCTTTAAAGGTGATTTGAAACCTGGCGTTGTTCTTTTTAACGTTTTAAACTACTGACACTTTAAAAAGATGTTAAAGATTAATCTGGCATTGTTAGAACATTTCTCGATTAATAAAGGCGGTGAAGAGTCTTGGTCCGCTAACCAAACACTATGCACTATATTATATTATGACAGTATTTTTAGAATTGTGTAACTACATTTTGAACAGATATTTTAGGCAATATAACCAAAAGTAACTAAAAGTAATTAGATTACATTAATGAGAGTGAGTATTGGATTACATTGATGATTGTAATTGTCTGTAATAGATTACATTTTGACCCTGTTTGATGCTCTGATAAAGAGTGGCAGGCGTCTATTGGAAACAATGGGGAGGGCTGATGTACAGAGTGGGAGGGGCCAAGGACAGACGGACATGACACGTCAAACAGCCAATCACCTTGCACTGGTTCAGAATAACAATCCCAGAGTTCTTGTAATTCTTCTTCTTGATCTTGTACTTGGGATTTATGCACGGCCACTGGACCTGGAAAGAAACACAAACAGAGGGGTCAGAGGTCATCCAGGACCAGGTCAAGATCAGTGGTCATCCAGGAGAGGGTCAGGGTCAGGGGTCATCCAGGAGCTGGGCGGGGTCAAAGGTCAGAATGGACACCACTGGATGCTGTAGGGAATCAAACTGAGCTGGAGTCTCAACTGATATCAAACATCAAATTACAAGAACAGAACCAGTCATACAATACAGTCCAGTCTTCTACTGGTTCTACTAGGAGCTGACCAGTACAACCACAGTCTCTACTGGTTCTACTGAGCAACTCCACTGGACCAGTTGGGAGTTCAGTGCCTTGCTCATTGGTACTAGTAGAGATCCTCAGAAGCTCTGGGGTTTTGAACCAGTAACCCTCCAGAGGTAATGAATGTTCTTCACCACGCTGAGCTGTTTGTATCTGATGGACCATTCATGAGATGTACTTCAATGATACACTATAAAACCAGCAGGAGAATAATGTGGTTACCTCTTATTGGTGAATCCCAGCTAACGCACCGTCACTGTCAGGTGAAAACCTTGTATCTCCACAAGCCTTTCAGGAACTAACAAAAACAGCCTCGTCTTCATGCATCCCTTAGTTTGTCTACCAGGTTTGAGAGGGTTTCATCAACTGATAGAGAAACCATGTACATTTCTGCTAATCAAACTCCAGGACTTCTCCAAGACCTCCAGCAGTATCTCCAGGACCAGGATCCATCAGAGTCTCTGTTCTCTGTTGAACATGTAGTGTGAATGTCCAGGTCTGATTTCTGCTCCAACTATCTCTTAGGACCGAAACTATCAGGACATTGTGAATTCCACGACCGTAGGAACCCTGCATGTAATCCCTCATTAGAAGGGAAAACATGAACATCAGCAAAATTGCAGTTACAAGGTTTTCACACAGTAACGATGATATTCAAGTTTCTCATGGGAGGTTAAGGTAATACCTCTACATTTATCCAAAGCTCCTAACAGTACCATACAGTTCTAGCAGCTGCTGCCTCAGTGAGAATTGAACCCCCAACCCTGTTGGGGTTAGTGCCTTGCTCACTGAGCTACAGGGAGCAGCAAACTGGAGCACTTACATATCCTCAATATTACCGGGTATGTTTTGCTTGTGAACACAGTAATTATTTCTCCACGGCTTGAAATGAGGCCAAGGTGGAGTGTGTGTGTGTGTGTGTGTGTTGGGAATGGGAGGGTCATTGCATTACAATGAGTAAGAGGCTCTCCAGCAGCAGGGATTTGTTTTACATTGTGCAGAGTAATTATCCCAGACACTGCAGGCCTGAGGAGAACATTTACGCCTCCTGGTTCTGTTGTTTATCTCCTTGCATGGCGTTTCCCACACCGAGGAGATAAACACTTTCACCTCCTGGTGTCGCAGTGATACAGGTGAAGCCAAGGCTGGAGACGCACCGGAGGATTACTGGGGCAATTTGCACCAGGGTTTTGCACCTCAACAATCGGAGAGCAAATCCCAATCAGCGGCTTGGTTGGTAAAGATTAATGTGGCGGTGTGAGGGGCTTCCAGGTTCAGTATGAATGGACTGATCTGAGCTGCCATGTTGGGTATTTACCACCCGGCATCTGCAGGGTCCTGAACACGGATCACAGGCCGCCAATAGCCAATGAGAGCCCAGGATCAGTTATTGTGATTGGTGTCAGGTTGGAGACTTGGCAAGTCACACCAGTCATGTTTATTAAACTCTGCAGCGTTTCCTAAAAACGTCTCAGTCCTCTAACAAGAGAACTGTGGTGGTTCGTTAGGAGAGAGAACAGGATCCAACCAGCTACAGGAAACCACCCCAGAACACAAGGCATTATGGGTAGAAGAGAACTGTGGTGGTTTGTTAGGAAAGAGAACGGGATCCAACCAGCTACAGGAAACCACCCCAGAACACAAGGCATTATGGGTAGAAGGAGACTTGGTCAGTCTGGACTGATGCTCATGTCCAGATGTTTCTTCATGTGTTCTTAACTGGTATGAACACCAGAGAAGAGCAGACAAGTCCATCATGGTAGATCAAGTTACAGACTGAAACCAGGTTGGGTCAATGACCACGTTTACATGAACACAAAATATGATGGAAATGGGATTAAGGAAATAATGCGAGCAAGACAGGACCCATGGAAAACCATACTCAGATTATGCTGACTCTGAGTAAGCCGAATTGTGTACTTTGATTTTCTGGTATTAATGGAGACCAGTCAGAGCATGTAGACACCTTCATTACATTTGTTGTTGTTCTGTCAGTTTTTTGTCATTTTCCTGAATACTCACAATTACACATCAACCAGATTTCAGGGAGCAGACCCTTAGGGTCATGTGAAGGTCTTTATTGTGCTGCTGTGTTAATTGGAGTATTGGCAATAGTCTGATTATTGTAAACGTCAAAAACAACCGGAGCACCAGCAGGTCCTGCAGGCCCGTGGCACCCAAATTCCATGAAAGTGCCAATTAGCAGCGTGAGCGCCCTTTAAAAATGCACTTTTGGGCCGTATCGCTGCAGGCTTTATTCTGACTGAGAGGCGTGCAGCGGTGTAATGTAATTACCCTGGACGCCAGCGCCAGAGGCAGGCTGTCTGAGGGCTAATGAAGACACAGCTGTCTGAAGGAAAGCTCGTCCAACGGCGAGCGAGCCCTCGGCCCAATGAGGCAGCCGCTAATTAATGCATTCCCCGTTGCTCCGTTAACGCAGTTTTGCTCCCTGCTTGCTTTTTTTTTTCTTGCAGCGGGGGGAAATTCCCTGTGGATGGCAACGTAAGACCATGAACAGAAAAAGCAAATAAAAATCAGCCGCGTAGATTCCCCGGCCTTCCTTCGCTGTCTCATTAAATGGTGACAAGACTTTGCAAGGAGTAACATATTTTATCGAGCGGTAATCCTCCGCCTGGCAAAATGATAATGCCGCTGTCATTAACCCATCCACCTTCTCGGCCCGCCTCCTCTAACCCAACCTTTACATGACCCTGTGACAACATTACCCGTTTTCACCATCTGGAAGACTGCAGTGATCAGAGCATGGTGGTCATCTTGACTGCCAGCTACATCTCCGCCGTTAGGTGACGCTCTCATCCAACCGGCTCACATTGACTGAGCAGGCAGGGATTCGGTGTCTTGCTCAAGGACACATCAGCAGGACACACTGGCTGCTGCAGGGATCGATCCTGTGACCTCTCGGCTACAGGACGGTGTCTGACCCCTAAACCTCCCTGCCAGATGGATCCTGTTTGACTCGGGGATGTCGTGTGATAAGAAGGTTGGTAGACGGTGAGCTCCAGACGGTGATCACGAGGCAAACAGCCACCAAGAGAAACCAACAGTGATGCTTGTTTTCTTCATACAACCTTGTACAACTTGATACTACTTCACATGATTTCACCTCATGAACACAGAACCCTTAGTCTGCATCTCATGGATGTTCCTGGAGGTTTTAAAGCATTCCTGACATCTTTGATTCCTGTGACGTTTCACTAGTTTGATTTATGTGATTGTCTCATATAGTCTACCTCTGCTTGTGACCCGTCTGTCATTTTTTCATGCACGTTTCTGTGCTCAGATCTTGCTTGAAGATGCAATTTCGATCTCAACGAGTCTACCTGATTAAATAATGGATTCAATCAATCAATTCTGTCAGGATAAATAAAAAGGTGGTAAATTGAGTCTACCCTCCTGGACTACATCCTTGATTGGCATGTCAGTAAAATCCTGTGATCCAACAGGAAACGAAGGGAATGACTGAAGCCAAAACAAATGAACTGAAACAGGACTGACAGATGGTGTGAGACACACTCTCCAGCGGAGGAGGCATCAGCCCTCCGAAGGACGGGACCCGCTGGGAGACATCCATTCATTTTTCTTTCATTTCTCGGTGAGGTTTTATTTATTCCCATCCCTCCCGGAGGAGAGCTGACATTCTCCACCCAGCTGGCAACATGGAAACAAGAAGCCCTTTGAGCTGAAACCTCCAGGGAGCTCACAGCGGCTCTACCTCCATCCACCCAAGACACAAATAGAGTCGGTACTACTGCTGCATGTCACAGTCACCCCCATTACATATAATGGAGTCAGTGTGTATCCTCAGCGGCCTTGTTGGGGGCTGAAGCATCGTCCTGTTGGGGGCTGAAGGATCATCCTGTTGGGGGGGGGGCTGAAGCATCGTCCTGTTGGGGAGGCTGAAGGATCGTCCTGTTGGGGGGAGGCTGAAGCATCGCCCTGTTGGGGAGGCTGAAGGATCATCCTGTTGGGGGGCTGAAGGATCGTCCTGTTGGGGGAGGCTGAAGGATCGTCCTGTTGGGGGGCTGAAGCATCGTCCTGTTGGGGGAGGCTGAAGGATCGTCCTGTTGGGGGGCTGAAGGATCATCCTGTTGGGGGCTCTATTCTGTCTAGGCAAGCTAAAACGTTCTGGCAGGGAAACGTTGAGTGAATCCTCTGATAGGCTGGGCAGGAACAGGTGACAAACAGGAGGGGGAAATCAGGTCGGTGGGCGGAGACAGGGAGATGAGAAAGAACTGCTGCCAGGATCCAGGACAAGAATATCACCCATATTTCACCTTTTTAACCTTTATTTATCCAGGGAAGGTTGCCAGAAGAACATTCTCCTCTCATTCACACCTAGAAGGAACCAGAACTGACCAGTTGTAAATAGTTATTCTTAGATAAGTGAGATATATAGTAGTATAGTTAGTAGTAGTAATAGTAGTATTCCCGAGGTCTGTTGTCCTGGACCATGTGTCAGTAGCTACTGTACTACTATGTTAGTCTGTAGAGGTCTGTTGTCCTGGACCGTGTGTTCAGGGACATTTACCGTCTTCTCTGTAGTTAGTGATTAAATTGATTCTGGACCTCAGGGAGAACAGGGTGAACAAACACTTTCCTTAAAGAGATTTCTCACTTTGTTAGATCATTTTGACTTTCCAGCGCCTCTGCAGGAGTTGAGCAGCGGTCCAAACCAGCTGTCCTGGGGATCGACTGTCAACAGCAACATTCAGGATTTTTTCCCTTGATCTCAGTGTTGGCTAACAGAAAAAACTCTTAATCTGTGACTGAAATAATATTGGATCTACTTTTACCTGTTGGCAGAAGTATTAAGACTAAACTTTTTGGAGGTGATGCTGACTACAGATCCCCAGAACCACCAATACTGGTAATTGATGATGTACAAACTCCTTGAGGGGATGTAGCCCCGCCCCCTCTGGCGGCCATGTTGGAGGTCCTCAGCTCTGATCAGCTGGTTGTCTTTCTGTCCATCTCAACAGAATTGAATCTTCATGGTTCATTTGTGTCTGTTTCTACTGAACTGATAATTTCATCACTGATACATCTGATTGATTTAGTGTTTAGATCATGTAGCTTGTTAGCTAGCTAACCATAGTATCTGGTCAGCTAACCATCACTGTCTTGTTAGCACACCTGATTAGCACACTAGCTAACATATCTAGTAGAAGCTAGCGTTAGCAGTGGCTAGTAGTCCCATGTTAACAGTAACTAAACTAGCCTTCTGGCTAGTTAGCTAGCTACCAGTTTGTTCAGGTTAACTAGCTGACTCTTCTCCAGCTCCAACTCAGAGTGTTTTGGAGTAGAGACTAGGGCTAAAGACAAGACAGTTTACTGAGTCACAGTAACCTACATTTGGAGACAAATCTACCTGATCACACTGTTCACTTTTACTGAGAACGTTACTGGATGATCTACAGACACACCACAACAACCTGGTTCAGATAGTCAACTGGTTCTACTGACACATTACTAACTACCAGACTCTGTGATGTATCGATCAAATTGTTCTACTAATTGTTCTGGGGGTCTAAATCATGTCTCATACACACACACACACAGGACTGCAGTGTACCTGTCTTCCGTCCATCGCTCCTCTCATCTCCTTGAACGTCGCCTCAAATTGGCCGATGAAGTCGTGTTTTCCGTTGGAGTCCCAGTCCCACACCGAGCACTGAGACAGACACAGGACCAAACAACATCAGACTTCACTGTGAAACCATTACAAGCACAGTCAAACGTTTCTCATCATCATCACGTTCATCATTGAGTATACAGTTGCTCCATAAATGATTCATCTACATTTCTTTAGCACGTTATGCTCTGATTACAATAGTTATCATGAAAACCACAGTGGACTTTGATGAAGACCAGCGCCACTTAATGCAAAATACATTATTTTTTCTTTTGCCATTAATGGGATTTCTGTGGGATTTCTGTGGGATTTCATTTCTTTATGATCACATGGATGTTTAAAAAGTCGTGATGAGTGCATCTGAATCCCCTCAGTATGGCTCAACCTTATGCTGCCTTATTGCCCCTGATTGGAGGGTTTAGTCATTCCTGAAGTCTTGAAGGCAAATCATATTTTTAATTTTAAATCTCTTGTGATGATAATGTTCTTTGCCAGTCACTGCTGGTCTGGTAGAACGTTTCACTTTTGTAGTTTTTTTTTTTTTTTTGCAGGACAAGAAAACAGCATGGAGCTCATGTTGTGTTCATGTTATATCAGCAGAACGGACGTCTTGTTGCTACAACTTGGACGCGTTGGAATGCCCACATCCAAGATGGCGTCGTAAGGTCAGTGGTTGGCGTTAACAACTCACTTTTAAATCAGGCGTAAATGAACTGCAGCAGGTATTTCTCGATTTTTGCGGGTAGGTTAGGTTGTATTAGTGTGAATACAACAGTAATCTTATTTTTCTCCACTTCACTCCACACTTGAATCTGTGCACTTTTTGTGTTGATGCGATTTTTTTTATTGCATCTTAATGTACAAAATGTGCTATATATATATATATATATATAATTTGATTTGATTTGATGTTTGCCTCCTTTGTCGCCAACCTTCCGCAATTTGTGTCGCCAAGCAGGAGATATCAGAGCCGACAAAAAAACCTCATGTCCTACCTATAATCACCACTAGGGGGCAATGTTAAAGTGTTTTCCTGTCGGCAGCTCAACTTTACGCAAAATCCGACAAGACATGAACGGGGCATCAGTCAACCGAAATAAAGACTCAAACCACTAAACACACGGTTTACAGTCAAAGCCTCCCATTGCTAGCAGCACTGGGACCAGTAAGAGGAGGAAGTGCAGCAGCGACTAAACAACGAGACAACGACGCGACTGGGACTGTCAAGGTCTGATGGATCTCATGAAAAATGTATTTGAAGATGTGGAAACAGTCTCTCCTGCACCATGTTCAGCAGATGAGGTTCTGCTGGCGTGTGTGTGTGTGTGTGTGTGTGTGTCAGACTTTGACAGGGGTGAATGGGTGAGTCTCTGAGATTAATTCGCTCACTTGGCAATCCTAGCATAGAGCGAGAGGAATTCCCATGTTCTCATGAATTTTCACCACACACACACACACACACACACACACACTGACAGCCTATTCTCCTTCCCCTCATTTCTAACAACTTACTGTTTTCATATTCATGCAGAAATTTTGCTAGCGGCATTTTGGGCGTTTGCGGTGTGTGTGAGTGTGTGTGTGTGTGAGTCTGTGTGTGTGTGTGTGTGTGTGTGTGTGTGTGTGCGTTTAAAGAGACTGCCATGTAACTTCCATAGGTTCAACCGCACATTAACAGCTATATATCATTTATCAAATCCCTTCCTGCCTGGAGCAGTTCGTTGAGCAGTTTGTTGAGTTTCGACTGAATGAAGAAAAACTCATTTTATTTTTTATATTTGCATATTTCTATCTATAAATAAGCTTTTTAAAATATCCAACCTCGACCACATGCTGAGGAACGTCTGTGGAGAAATATGAATAACTGATAATGAGAACATTATAAGAAGTGCACACACACACACACAGATTTTAGTCAGATTTCACTGTGAATCTCCAGTCATCCTCTCAGTCTGAACCAGGAAGTGATGCTACAGCAGAGCGTCCCAGCTAGCTAACTTTCGGTTGGAAATCTGGACCACCCTATTGGTCCAGATTAAATCCTGGTGTCTGGTTGGTCAAACTTTGAGGCTATCAATATGGGGAAAGACCTTTCCTTCTAGATCTCTGTCTTTCCTCTCTCTGATCTCTGGACCTCAACATCATCAACCTCAACCATCATGAAGCTTCTCCATCTGCTGTTCTCAACACCCGGTGTCAGGTAGGTCTTTACCAGGAGAAACCCTCTGGAGACAGGAAGTGATGCGTTTTACGTTTCAACAGAAGAAGAACTGGGTAGTTAGCATGAGCAGCGATAGCCACCGTGGCTGAACAGGCAAAGAAAAGAGCGCCACCTACAGGAACTCAAACTCCATCAACAGAAAATCCAAGGAGAAAGACGTCACAGTACTGGACACACTGTTTGATTGACAGGTGATCTCTGGGAAGAGCAGTGAAGAACACCACAGTGAGGAACACCACAGTGAGGAACACCACAGTGAAGAACACCACAGTGAGGAACACCACAGTGAGGAACACCACAGTGAAGAACACCACAGTGAGGCTGAGAGACAAAGATGGCGACTGGATGAAACCACTTCACCACTTTAACGTGAAGCGTCTCCCAGAATAAGATCCAGAGAGAGAGAGACAGAGAGAGAGAGAGACAGTGAGGGAGAGAGAGAGAGAGAGACAGTGAGAGAGACCCGAGGGATAATTTGCAGTTTTCTTCTTTCATTTGCTCATTAAGGTCATCGAGAGTCAAGTGGGCTGACCAATTAGAACTGAAGGATATAGGCAGTAGTGGATGTGTGTGTGTGTGTGTGTGTGTGAGAGAGATTCTCTATGTGTGTGGTTGTGTGCATACATTAATGTGTGTTCATCTGTGTGTGGCTATGTGTGTTAATGTAAGTGTGTGTGTGTGTGTGTGTATGTCTCCTCATTAGTGGATCCTCCTGCTTCATGATGTCTGACTTGACCACCAAGTGACTCAAATTAATGGAACCATCGTAGGTAAAGAAATAAAACGATCAAAGGAACTCAAAGAAGTTTTCCATTTATCAAACTGAGGAGGAAAAATCAGTTTTAATGAGCTGTCACACTTCACAAGCCCAGTGGTGACGGGTCCATTTACTGGTCTGGGATCAGCAGTGGCTGAACCAGTGGGAATCCCAGTTAATATTAACGGTTTCCTGCTGCTTCACAGAGGATCTGAGGGTTTTTAAAGGCCCCTTGGAAGAGACACATTTGCTTTAATCCACAGGGGTTTTTCCAGTCAGAGTGGGGATTTGAACCGGCAACCTTCTGGTCAAAATGTAATTTCTCCAACCTTTCAGCTCCCAACGCCTGAATGAACATCGAGCATCAATCAGCTCATTAGAGAGTTATCGTCACAACATATCAAGGTCGATGGTAATATCACTGAAGCCATTCACTACAGTGTTAGAAAGGTTCAGTGGACACCCTGGCTGTTGGGGGAATCGAACCTTTGACCTCCGAGGCCCCAAATGAACCCAGAAGCCTCCGATTGGCTCCCCACTCGGCGCCCGGAGGAGCAGCAACAGTAATGATTCCTCTGGTAGGAGATCCCTGGAGGGCGTGTAGCTGCAGCACCTCCGTCCTGATGGCAGCAGATGTGAAGCGATGGAAATACAATTTGCTAATGTAGCGTTGAAAACCGGCAAATATTCCCCCCCGAGCGCCGAGACAGCGCTGCACCGCACGCTGGGCTGGGAGGGACGTGCTTATGTACATGCAGAGTGAGACACCATGATATTACATGTCATATTTCATGGATGATTTCATGAGAACACCTTCCAGTAGCATCACTGCATTTTCAGCATGAGTGGCCCCGGTGGGAATCAAACCCCTAACCCCGGCGGTGGTAGTGCCTTGCTCTTAGCAGGAGGGTCTCACAGCTGACATGTATAGTTACTGTCTATATAGATGATGTATAGTTACTGACTATATAGATGATGTATAGTTACTGACTATATAGATGATGTATAGTTACTGAATTCCTCGTGTCCTTCCCATCCAGTCGTCTCTACAGTTCTGTTATGTATTCTGAGCTCGCTGTTCGCTTGGGAGAAAATAGAAATTCAACTCCAAGCGTTTCCTCGGTGGTGTTTATTCTCAGATTTGTTCTTCACCTCACATTCCCACATCTCCTGCTTTCCCACTGATCATTTTCTGGAGGGCGCTGACCTCCATTCTGGCTCATCTTTCTGAAGCTGTAAGGGGGCCCAACCTCTGGCCCCCGAGCAGATCAGGGGCCAGAGGTTGGCAGTATGAGATAATGAATAACAGACAAGATGGATGATTAATGTTGTCCTCTGGTGCTGCAACGGGTTTTGTCTGTGTCCAGTACTGTGACGTCTTTCTCCTTGGATTTCCTGTTGATGGAGTTTGAGTTCCTGTAGGTGGCGCTCTTTTCTTTGCCTGTTTAGCCACGGTGGCTATCGCTGCTCATGCTAACTACCCGGTTCTTCTTCTGTTGAAATGTAAAACGCATCACTTCCTGTCTCCAGAGGGTTTCTCCCAGGAAAGACCTACCTGACACCGGGTGTTGAGAACAGCAGATGGAGAAGCTTCATGACCTGGTATAGGTTGATCACTGTTGAGGTCCAGAGATCATGACCTGGTAGAGGTTGATCACTGTTGAGGTCCAGAGATCATGACCTGGTAGAGGTTGAACACTGTTGAGGTCCAGAGATCATGACCTGATAGAGGTTGATCACTGTTGAGGTTCAGAGATCATGACCTTGTAGAGGTTGATCACTGTTGAGGTCCAGAGATCATGACCTGGTAGAGGTTGATCACTGTTGAGGTTCAGAGATCAGAGAGAGGAGAGCACAGAGATCTATTCTAGAGGAACATTACTTTGATTATTACTTTGAAGCTGCATCAGCCAATCTTCGTATGTTGGCGGCCCCAAATGTCAGCGAGAGGAAACTGTTTGAATGTTGAGGACTTCATTACCCAGAAGCCCTGTGCGGTGACGTCAGTAAACTGCCACAACCCGGCCAGTCTGTGATGCTTCATACCAAAATAAACCAAAGGGACGAGGGAGCAAAAATATATATTGATTGCTGAAGCTGAAAAACTGAAAACACATTCCTCCTTCTGCTGACTACATGCTCTTCATGTTGGGTCTAAACCTCCTTAATAACATGTGACTACTTAATAACATGTGACTCTCTTTAATAACATGTGACTACTTAATAACATGTGACTCTACTTAATAACATGTGACTACTTAATAACATGCAACTCTCTTTAATAACATGTGACTACTTAACATGTGACTCTCCTTAATAACATGTGACTACTTAATAACACGTGACTCTACTTAATAACATGTGACTCTCCTTAATAACGTGACTACTTAATAACACGTGACTCTACTTAATAACATGTGACTACTTAATAACATGTGACTCTACTTAATAACATGTGACTACTTAATAACATGTGACTACTTAATAACATGTGACTCTCCTTAATAACATGTGACTACTTAATAACATGTGACTCTCCTTAATAACATGTGACTACTTAATAACACGTGACTCTACTTAATAACATGTGACTCTCCTTAATAACGTGACTACTTAATAACACGTGACTCTACTTAATAACATGTGACTACTTAATAACATGTGACTCTCCTTACAGTTTTTCTCAGTCGCTTTAGTACATTTCTCGAATCATCCTTAAGATTTGCAAAACATCAAGTGCATTTCTCAAAACAATTGGTACAAACAGCACCACACAATGGATTACCTGCAAAAGCCCGTAACTTGCTCAAAATCCTTAGTTCATCTCTCAAAAGTAAATCTTTATGTCAATGAACAGTCAGTCCATCAGAATGACAAGTCCTTGTGTCATTGTGTCATTGAGTACAAACAAGATAGTCGACATGCTTAGCCATGTTGTCAATATAACAGTTACTCTGATGGAAACTATGGTGAAGGGTTTGATGACTGATTGAAAATGCACAAGGCTGCACTTTTTTTTAATGGCATTATTGGCATATATCAATTTCAAAAGACATATACAACCAATAAGTCATAATTGTCATTTGCCTAAATGTGCTAAAACATTTGCAAATGGTAACAAAGAGAAATGCTCTTTCTGTTGTGCACAGGTAACAAAATGGTGTGAAGAATTTCACAGATTGATTTGACGACTTCAACTGTCATTGGAGAATTGAGCCAAAGCAACTGAGAAAAACTGTAGTGAAAGTCAAGATTCATCAATTCAGGACACATTTACAAAAAAAGTCTAATAGAAATGGTTGACATGCTTGATATGCTTGACAGATTATGACAACTGGTTCAACCATTTTGCATGTCATGATTTATTCAATGAACTAGTGCCTAGATGTTCTGGGGGGTGAGACGATTCAACAGAGAACCAATATAATATATTTTGATCAACATGACATAAACTATTGATAATGTAGGAAACACCAGATGGTTGTACATAATCATTTGCATGAATGTGTTAAAGCATTTGCAATTTGTTCAAAAGAATGAGAAAATACTTTTATGATGTGCACAAGTGACTAGATGATGTGGAGGTTGAACAAGTAGTTTTGAGAATTTCAATTCTGATCTGAGAAAGCGACCAAAGCGACTGAGAAAAACTGTAATAACATGTGACTATTTAATAACACGTGACTCTCCTTAATAACACGTGACTCTATTTAATAACATGTGACTCTCCAGCCCTGCTGCCCTCCATCCTACTGACAGTATGAAGGGACTCACCTGCTAACTAATTAATCAGACTGGAGCCATCAATCAATCCATTGACTGATACAGGAGGAGTGGAGCCAGGAGGCTGGGGGGTGTGTGTGTGTGTGTGTGTGTGTGTGTGTGTGTGTGTACCTGCAGTTTGCGTCCATGGTCTCCGCTGCAGAGCGAGTTGAGAGAAACCTTGAAGGTTTTCCAAACTGGATTAAGATTATTCATAACAGTCTGAGAGAAAGAGAGAGACAGACAGACAGAGAGACAGACCAAGAGACAGACAGATAGAGAGAGAGACAGAAAGACAGACAGACCAAGAGACAGACAGATAGAGAGAGAGAGACAGACAAACAGACAGAGAGCGAGACAGACAGACAGATAGATAGAGAGAGACAGACAGAGAGCGAGACAGACAGACAGATAGATAGAGAGAGAGAGACAGACAGGCAGAGAGACAGACAGATAGAGATACAGGCAGACAGACAGAGAGACAGACAGACAGATATAGAGAGAGACAGACAGGCAGAGAGACAGAAGAAGTGATTTAAAAGAGGTCGACACAAAAGCTGAAGTCTCGTCTGAGTTTCCTCAGCTGGAAATCTACTGAGACAAAAGTAAACAAATCGAAATATTGGGATACAAATTTGGGATTTTTGCAAAAAGTCAATTATTGAAAGATTGTATTGTCCATTTGGGAATATGAACATCAACATGTTTAATCTCTGGATGTCCTTTCACGCATTCTTCATTCACAAATACAAAACAATGTTCTATCTTTCCTGCACATCATCCTGCAGGGATCATGTGACCGTGTACACTTCCTACCTCAGTTCTGTGGACGAGCTGCAGCGTGGCGTCATCGTTTAACCTGTAGATCTCCAGGAACGGGTCGGATTTACTGAAGAAGTCCTGAATACAAATACACAGACATGGTACTTTATAATGGATAAAGGATAGAAGGATAAAGGATAGGAGGATAAAGGATAGGAGGTAATGAAAGGATAAAGGATAGGAGGATAAATGATAGAAGGTAATGAAAGGATAATGGATAGGAGGATAAAGAATAGGAGGATAAAGGATAGGAGGTAATGAAAGGATAAAGGATAGGAGGATAATGGATAAAGGATAGAAGGATAGGAGGTAATGAAATGATAACAAATAGGAGAATAAAGGATAGGAGGTAATGAAAGGATAAAGGATAGGAGGAAAATGGATAAAGGATAGAAGGATAAAGGATAGGAGGTAATGAAAGGATAAAGGATAGGAGGATAAAGGATAGGAGGTAATGAAAGGATTAAGAATAGGAGGATAAAGGATAGAAGGATAAAGGATATGAGGTAATGAAAGGGTAAAGGATAAGAGGATAAAGGATGGGGGTAATGAAAGGATAAAGGATAGAAGGATAAAGGATATGAGATAATGAAAGGGTAAAGGATAGGAGGATAAGAGGATAAAGGGTGGGGTAATGAAAGGATAAAGGATAGAAGGATAAAGGATATGAGGTAATGAAAGGGTAAAGGATAGGAGGATAAGAGGATAAAGGATGGGGGTAATGAAAGGATAAAGGATAGGAGGATAAAGGATATGAGGTAATGAAAGGATAAAGGATAGAAGGATAAAGGATAGGAGGTAATGAAAAGGTAAAGGATAGGAGGATAAGAGGATAAAGGATGGGGGTAATGAAAGGATAAAGGATAGAAGGATAAAGGATAGGAGGTAATGAAAGGATAGAAGGATAAAGGATATGAGGTAATGAAAGGGTAAAGGATAGGAGGATAAGAGGATAAAGGATGGGGGTAATGAAAGGATAAAGGATAGGAGGTAATGAAAGGATAATGAATAGGAGAATAAAGGATAAGAGGTAATGAAAGGATAGGAGGTAATGAAAGGATAACAGATAGGAATATAAAGGATAGAAGGATAAAGGATAGGAGGTAATGAGAGGATAAAGGATAGGAGGTAATGAAAGGATAGGAGGATAAAGAATAAAGGATAGGAGGTAATGAAAGGATAGGAGGATAAAGAATAAAGGATAGGAGGTAATGAAAGGATAATGAATAGGAGGATAAAGGATAGGAGGTAATGAAAGGATAGGAGATAAAGATTAAAGGATAGGAGGTAATAAAAGGATAAAGGATAGGAGGTAATGAAAGGATAGGAGGATAAAGAATAAAGGATAGGAGGTAATGAAAGGATAGGAGGATAAAGAATAAAGGATAGGAGGTTGCCGCGTTGGACAGCAAAATCATTCATGTGTCCCTGGTAGATCATTGGCTCCAGTGCTGCATGCTAACACTTTAGCATCCACTATGTTGAGTGATAGTACTATAATTATGCAAAGTAAGGACACTGACCTTAATAATATATATTACTTTAATATATATATTAAAGTAATATTATTATATATATATTAAAGTAATAAAAAGTTGATAGTGTTTTTCTAAATACTTTAACAACTTAGTGTAGGGGACACATGGATGATTTTGGTGTTAATGAACCATAAACTGACCTTTAAGTCTTTGGTTGATTAAACCTTTACAGACCGGATCGATTCAATAATGGGATTCAAAATGGATACAAGGCATGAAGCTGAAATTAATCAATAAGCTGCTTTAGTCACTCATCTTGTCGGTGCACTGACACAGACACACACACACACACATACACACATACCCTTTACCTTATCGTCGAGTTTCCTGGCACTGAAGGAGAGCTCAACATAGTCGTCGTTCCCTGTTAGCTCCTCTGCTGTGATCTGGAAACACACACACACACACACACAGTATGAATGGTAAACCCACTCTAGTGCACTCTCCCCCGTCTCTCTCAGTGTGTCATTGTGAGAGGACAGTTTAATTCAACAAAACAGGTTTTTCATATAATACATATCTTATGTGTCATATCAAACTCTGGAAACTGGACCAACACACAAATAATAATAATAATAATAATCTGTATGTATATCACACTTACAGTAAGAAAAATACATACAGTAGACTAGATAGACTAGATTAGTTCACTTGATTTTACGTGTAAACAACATATAGACAACATGTAGATAACATGTTTTATAGATAGAGAGATAGATAGATAGATAGATTCGATAGTATTCGTCAGTATCTTGTGTTCTCTGAGGCTGCAGAGCAGTAGAAGAAGAGTGCAGTCCTCCTTCCCAAATAAAGACAGTTCTATTCTTTTCTAAAAATCCATTTGGCTCCCGTCTCAGAAATCCCCGACCCAAACCCAAATCCCATCCAAAAGTGTTTCATCCTTTCACCGAGGTAAGAAAGCTTTGGGAAGGGTCTGAAACTCCACCAAGCCCGAAATCAAAGGATTTTCCAGCACGGCGTCTAATTCTGGATGAGGAAGGGAAGCCATTTTGAAACAGATGAGTATGGTTTGTAGAAATTCCCCCGGCCAGCTGAGAGGATTAGAGGCACACCAGCCAGGAGAGTTATTGCTGCTGAGACCAAACCACACATCAGCAAAAAGGAAGTTTGTCAGGAGCCGGGGTGTAAAAAGTACTTTATAGTTAAAGTATGGGTACTGGTTCAAAATCTTACTCAATTACAAGTCAAAGTATCTAGCTAAAAATATACTTGAGTAAAAGTCAAAAACGTTCTACTTTTAAATGTACTGAAGTATTAAAACGTACAAAGTAAATGTTTATGACTATTGATTATTTTATAATTGATTATTTTATTATATTATTTTATTTTGAATCGGCACTATGGTCACTGAAAATATCCACTTGAAGCTTGTTAGCATTTTGTAGCAATGCTAATGGAACCGAATGGGTTCAGCTAGCCAGTATTTACCAAACCAGATACTGGCTAGCTGACCCCATTCACCATGGTGCTGACCGGTGAGAGACAGATTCAGACGGATTCAGACGGTGAGATTCAGCAAGAGAGAGAAGGGTGGAGAAATGAATGAAAGAAAGAAAGAAAAGTTTAGAGAGGGTGGAGCCTGATGGTGGAGTGACCTTTGACCTTCTTCCACTTATCAAGAAGGAAAAACAAAAACTGAAGCTGATGGTGGGAGATGAGAGAGGGTGAGAGATAGAGAAAGAGAGGGTGAGAGAGAGAGAGAGAGTGAGTGAGAGTGACAGAGGATGAGAGAGAGAGAGAGAGAGGGTCTTACCGTGATAATAGCTTTCCCCACGATGCCTCCTGGTCTCAGCAGAGCCTTGGAAAGTTTTCTTTGCGACACAATCTGTTTGGACACAGATATCACACACACACACACACACACACACACACACACACACACACACATACAGACAGACACACAAGGATTAAATGCACATGTACAGACATACATACCTATATGAACACACACGCTCACAAACACAGGTTTGCACACACATGCCTGTGCACATGCACACCCACGTGCACTGTGCAGGCTCCTCCGTCACGCCTTAACAGGATCTTGGTTTCTCCCGTGGCATCGACTACTGGGAGCTCGGCAGGTAACACTAGAGGAGCGTTTAGACAAGCAGCCGCCGTGGGAGGTGGGTGGCGGTTTCAACACCGCCAGGGATTATGGGAGTTGGAAAACAGCCAGTTTGAGGTTTTTGTTTGAGTGGTTCAATTTAGAGTTAAAACAACACATTAGGCACTTCTGGGATCTGTTTGACCGCTATCAAACAATCAAATATCATGTTCGTGGAAGACACGTAGATGATTTAGTTTTTCTCAGATTGTAGCCAAGAGGAACTTAGCTGCATTAGCTATGTCATCCTATCAGTGTTAGCTAGGATTCAGGTTAGCTACCATGCTAATGTAACGCCACTTAACCTAACCTGGATGGATGGCTAAATATTAATACATTTAGTCAGTTAACATGGTAGCTAACGGGAGTTGTAGCTAACAGGAGTTGTAGCTAACGTAGCCAACACTGATGAATGCTAACATAGCTAACAAGTTTCTCATAGCAACAATATGTGAGAAAAATAAGCAAATTATAAGGAGGATGATGATCAATTGATGATTTGACAGCTGATCAGACCAGCAGCATCACTGATTGGTCCAAATCCTCTTCTCACTTTTATTTTTCTAACTCTAGTAAACACGTTCCAACTGGACTTGATCCTGATTGGCTCCCAAACTAAAGACTTCCTGAAATCCGTCCACCAGGACAGTTTGCATCATTTGAACTGAAAGCCTCCACTCAGCAGGTTGACGTCATTTAAATTAGAGGAGCTGGTGTTGTTGGCCAATCAGGGACCAGCATTGTGACGACATAGTCTTCACAATCAATCAGTTTTGATCCTGAGCCAGAGAACATCTGAGAACAAAATCATGAAAACTAAATAACAGACCTTAGATAAACCAGTTGTGCCTGATTGACAAAGCTGTTGTAAAGGTGTATTGAATGGGTTTCCATTCTGGTTCCACCAATAATACAACTGTATTAGCCTCGTGGCAGCTGCTTTGGATAAAACCCTCCTCAAAATAACATACACCTTCCATCAAATCTCTCAAATCATCTTCAAAAAAATAAACTAAAGAGAGTTACTGTACAAGGTTTCCATGTGACAGTGTAACGTGTTGGGATTCTTACATCATATTACATCATGCGTCATATTGTTAGAGAAAAATGAAAAGCAGCAGAACTGAAGGAGAAATGAAACGTTGAGCGTGTTCCCTCTGGCTTCCTGAGATCAGACAGAATATATCCATAGGAATAGAAGAAGACCTCGTCAAGGGACACCGACGAAGCTCTGTAAGCACTTTGGTAAAAACGAAAAAATATCACCTGGCGTTCATTCTTCAATATCTCTAAAATCTAGTGTGTGAAAGGTTCTTATGTAGGACTTAGCGCCCCAAGTGGCAGCGAGAGGTCACTGTTTGAATGTGGAGGACTTCACTACCCAGAAATCCTGTGCGGTTAGGTCAGTAAACTATAAACTGACCCTTCCTCTTAGTGCTTGCTGACTTGATTTACTTATTTGTCTCATTTGTTTAATAAAAGTAGGTAGCTAACTTATTGATCTTTTACCTCAGCACTGGTTCTGCTCTTAGATGCTTGTTTAGGAAGGAAATGCTCTTATGATTTCTAGTGACTAGTAGTCGCTTTGGATAAAAGCGTCTGCCAAATGCCTGTAATGTAATGTAATATAATAACCTCTTTCAGACATACACCTCGGATATTCTCCAGAGAATCAGGTCTGTACTTCATTCAGTTATTTAGTGATCAAGTGTTGGAGTTTTGGTGAACCCACTTTCCCTCAACCTGCCTCGTCTATTTCTACTTCAGGTAGTGATTTCCCAGAATAACTTTCAACAACCCATTTCAGATGTCAATTTTATGTGAGGGGAGTAAAGTTAGCTTCATATTTTTCCACCTTGTGTAACTTGTAAAGCAAAGTCAAAGTCAAAGCACACTGATGAATATATTTGTGATTTACTGGTTTCAATATTTGAGAAAATATTTTTTTCTTGTGAGAAAGATTCAAATTTCAACAGCTTGTTTCCCACATCAACTAGTTTGATTCTCACTGTTGACACCATTCATGATTTACTGATGTTAGTTTGGCTGATCCATAAAATACTGTCATTTCGGAAGGTCATAATTAAAAGAATTTGAATTTGGTTAGATCATATTCTAGATTATATGGTAAGCTATTAAAAGTTTAATGTTTCTTTCAAAATCCAAAATTAAAATTCCTATAAAAATGTGAATAAAAACAAAAATGAGCTGTTGAAGTCTGAATGTCTTTATATATGAGAAAAGTATTTTCCCAAATATTGAAACCAGTGGTTGTAAATTGTTCTTTTTCTTCCAGTGATCATAAACATGTTCATTCATAATGATGCTTTGACTTGTAACTGAAGTTACTGAAGGTGGAAAAACGAACATCTACTGTCAGAAACATCACCAATAGTTGGTGACAGTCACTGCTAACAGTTGAAGTGTTTTTGGTGGATTTCTCCTTTAAGAGCCATTTTTGTTTCAGTTGTGTGCTAACAATCCCTTAGTAAGAGCAGGTGTCACTTTTTTTCAAATGCTGGACATCTCATGTTGGAAAGCGACTCATTGAAACTCAGCTGGAAGAGCTGACATGGATGCTTGTTAGCGGCCACCGACGGCCTGGTGGCCATCTGGCTGTGGCGGAGCTGGCAGCCGAGCCTCGAGCTGCTGGCAGCAACAAAGACGAGAAGGCTGAAGGCTTTTCCCAGCTCCGCTATCACCATCCAGCATCAACAGTTTCAGCCTCGGCCGTCTTCTCCATCATCTGGGATGATTCTTTCATTACAGACTTGGCCATCTTCCCCTCTCTGCTCGGCGTCTTCAAACACCTCGCTACACACGGTTCCTCCCTGCAGGAGGAAAAACCTGCCAAAACCTTTGGACTTTAACTGGCCCATGTGAGCCAGGGTTTTCAGATCAGACACTCAAGTTGTTGGTAACTTCACTTTTTAATGAGTCTGGGAGGAAATGTCTGTCCAACTTAGTCTGGAGGAACGTCAGACTGCCGAACACTCAGCAGGACAAAGCACAACACTAGTCACAGTACCGCCAACGGTAGCCATTACCACTACAGTCTTTCTTGTATCCATCCTGCATTAGTACTGCAGTTTATTGTAACAAGTCAAGTTCATTTCTACAGCCTCAAAGGACTAGACAGGACTAGACATGAGGTCAGGCTGGGAGACAATCAGATTTATGACACAATCAGTTATCAATTATCAATCAATTATCACAAATATCACAAACACAAGACTCCTCAACCAACTAGTACCTGACCAGACTCAACATTTCCTCTTGGGGGTGGAGCCGTGCAGCATCAGTGTAATATAACTCTGTACTGTAGGTCTTTCTTCATCTTAGTTCGCTAATCTTTCCCCTCTGATGTTGCTATTGTGCATCTTCCTGTTGTGCAAGCCTCTGTTTTCCCATTGAGGTCTGTGTACTTTGTCAGGGTGATAAAACTCACTCAGCACATAAATGAATATGGAAACTTTCAATTGAGGTGAGAAAAAGAAAAACACCAAAGTTCCAATTATGTGTTTTTTTCTGTGACAGCAGCAATTTCCTCTGTAAACCGCCGTCCTCTCCCAGCTGCAGGCCCAGATAACACTGGAGACGCAGCAGAACAGTGACAGCAGTGACAGCCCGCGGTGCCGAGGTGTTAATTCAGCTCCTCCTCGTCACTCAGCTGCCGGTTTGGGTCTCGTTAGATGGGGAAACTTTGGAGAGCGCAGACCATTAAAAAGGCGTAAATTATGTTGTAAATGATTGTTGCATGCTGCTGATCTGCAGGGAGGTTGTCTGCTGTTATTGAAGTAATAATGTGTGAGACTTTTCTATAAATAAATATCTGTTTTATTACTCTCTATTGTGAGGGGTAGTGTAGCGGTTATTGTTAAAGACTTTAATCATTTGACACAAAATACTGATTTTAAATGATTTTTTTACACGTTGAAGTAACTTAAAAGCTTCCGCCATAAAAACTAGTCCAGTAACCAAGCTGTAACATCTTTTTGCCACAAGGTGGCGGCAGTTAATTCAATGAGAACTCAACAAAATGGACAGGACTTCTTGACTGCGGAGTGATATGATTGGATGTGAAACAGCAGAATGACTTTATGGGCCAATCAGAGTTGAGTATTCATCAAAGCCATGCAAGTTTGTGATTCGATAGGAGCCTCAAAGTCAAAGCTCAGCTGTTAGCATCACTAGTAACAGAGAGCTAGAGGTCAAAGGTCATTCTGGTTGCTATATCAAGTTAGCATTAGCTAGCTAACCTGAAGGGGATGACTTATCAAATCAAAATGGACCCTCCTGGACCGACCTGACCCAGCGTGCACTCCACCGATCCCAGGAAGTCGGCCTCCTTCAGGCCGTTGTGGCTGCTGCTGATGTCGTAGAGCTCGAAGCGAAGACGCTGAACCTCCTCGAAGTAAAAGTCCACCGTGAAAACCTTGGAGAAGGTCGGGTTGATGCAGCTACGAATCACCTCCGTCCTGTCGACCTGGAGAGACAGAAACATTATTCAAGACAAATGTACCTCAACAGTGATCAACTGCAGCAAAACCTTTTACTTCCATGTAGGGAAACTAGTAACCGACACTGCTACTCAACACTTGAAAACCCTTCCAGTCTGAGTTTTGGGCAGATGGCGTGCAGGCTGGCAGGACGTTTTAATTAAAGACTTTAATTGGATCTGTAAAGTTTGTCTGCGCTCAGTTGAAGCCACAGAGGAGAAATGTGCCGTGTGACAGGAAGCTTCACGCCGATGGAGATTCCCCGCTAATCCTCCGACTGACGCTGACGGCTTTTACAGGAGCAGGAGCATTACCTTTTACAATCATGGTCCTTTGATGTTGTTTTCATACAGTTTGTCTTCATTCTCAAATTCCTTTGATTTAAAAATATCAATATATGCAGCTGCAACTGTAAAATTAAACTGACTGAAACTGTTTCAACAAAACAGCACAGATTCAGATGACCAGTTGTGGTGTGTTACATATATTCAAAAAGAGAAACCCAGGACCAGGACCAGGACCAGGACCAGGACCAGCAGAGCACGGGAGCCATCTGAAAGTAGTCACTGGTACATTTTGGACAAACCTTGTTTCTGTAAAAACTCCACCTTCCCTTTTGGTCCACATCCGGGAAGAGGACGCACCGGCTCTTTAATTGGACTGAGCCTGGAGGAGGTGGTGGAGGAGATGAGGAGGTCCAAACCACCTCCCACCGCTAACCCAACTAGCTGGAGCAGCGATGGAGCATCTTCAGCCTCCAGCTTATTTCCCTGAGGTGAAGCAAGCTCTTCAAGCTCCATCAGGTTTCCCAACGCTGCTGTCGCTGCCTCACCTGACGACTAACCACTTAAAGACTCAAAATGGTTTATAGCGTTGAGGCTAAGACGAGGCTCCACAGGGTTTAACAGTGAAAGTTTAGTAGACTGAAAGCATTATGGTATACACGTGGACTTCTCTAGTGCATGTCTCTGATATCTACAGCTGCTTATGCATTGGTTAAATATGTAATAGTGTATTTACTGCTGTGAGATATGAGGCATAAAACCAGTCAGGTAACTGAAAACATCTCAGTAGGAAAAGATGCTGCTTATCTTTATTATCTTTAGTTATTGTGTTTCTATCTATATCTCCCTCTGTCACGATGTACATCCAAGTCTCTGATGTGTTTGATGGTTCACTTCAGTTCTGCTGCTACAACAATGTCATTTCCCCGGGGGATCATTAGCTCCATGTCATCTCAATTAGAAGGTCCTCTGAGATAACGTAATGCTCCTTGCTGGATGCCTGTGGAGGGCAGATGCTCAGCCTGCACCTCCTGCACCTCCTGCACCTCCTGCTGCAAGTTGTTTTTAATGAGTCTGGAGGGAGGAGCACAGCCGGGTCTAAGTTGCTGTAGTGCAGCCTGACGACAGGCTCAGGTCAAAACTTTATTTAGCTTTTGGAAAAGTACAGATAACATGTCTCATGTAAAATAACTCTTCGTCGTTTAGCTGATGCTGTTATCCACTACGATGTCTAATGGGTGTAACAGAATAAGCTTAAATTCCTGGATCACCAGCATTACAAGCAACCAGTTGTTGGAGTTCAAGAAGTCGATGTGTGATATCCCTGTCCCTGGAATATTCAGTCAAAATGCAAAAGGCAACAAGAAGAGATCCAAGGCCCTCTGGTGTCGAGGCTTCCTCACGTGGCTGGAGCATGGAGGAGAATAAAACCTGCAGCGCATGTTGCGTGCTCTGGTCGTCTTGAACTGTTTGTATTTCTGACTCCTCCTTTATCTCCAAAACTCTTGAATTGAAAAGGGAAGGATGCTCAGTGCTGCAACGCTGCACCACTTGCTATCCAGGCCGTGGCCTCTGACCACGTCTCACATCTTCTGATGAGGAACGTAATCTTCAAGCAAAGTGCCCAAAGTGCAGATTCTGTTGATAACCTACATTTATTCATTCATGGATCCAAAAATAGGATTGTAGGAGTTGAGTGAAACTTCACAGCTAAGGTGTGAAGATTCAGTTAAAGTTACATTTTCACAACAATACATTTTTACTTCCTTTTAATGAGTATTGGAGGGAAAGAAATATTCAGTGTCTCTGACCACAGAACTACATCAACTCACACCGTCCATTCAAAGTTTTGGATTTCCCCAACTCGTTTCATAGTGATGTGGTGTTTGAAACACATCTCGGGACGCTGTGAGTGTCGAAAAGATGGAGACGGTGTCGAGTCCCAAGCAGCCCTGCCCGGATTGGTTTGTTTTCTATTCCTGACATTCTTTTAATAATCCAACTGTAATAAACTGACTGGAAGAAACCAAAGGAGACGCGAGAGCTGGTCACTCCAGGTGAAGCCAGGCTGGCCCACTCAGACTGGTGAGCTCTGCTATCCATATCTTACCAGGAACACCTTTTGTTAGAGAGAGCTGTTCAATGGAACGATCCTCTTCTCGTAACATGACTGAATGGATCTACAGACACACCACAGCTATCTGGTTCTAGCCTGATTGAAACAGCGATTGAAGAATCCTGAAAACAAGAGATGAAGAGTGTGGTGATGGTCTGGGTGACAGACCCTGTGATGAAGGAGATGTGTTCACAGAGTGCTGCTGGATTCTTTCCACCCTCCCGTCTGATTCTGATGATCTATCAAAGTGAAACGAAGCGTCTGGACTTTGAACCTCAAACGTCTCCACAACATCCACCCCAAAGGATGAAAGTGGGGTGATGATGATGGCAGAGAGAAATGTGAAACAAAAGGGAAGAAAAGAGGAGAGAAAAAGAGAGGAGAGTTGATTCGTCCAGCTCATCTGCATCTCCACAGACCGGTAGCACTAACAAGCTGCTGGCTAAAAATAAATGCTGAACCCGAAGTGGAACGACAGAAACCAGGTCTCTCACACACACACATACACACACACACACACACACACACACACACACATACACACACACACACACACACACACAGAAGGGGTAGAGTAAACTTTTCCAACTAACAGGCAAAAACCCATCAAAACATTTAGCAGTTTTATGAGCATTGAGTTGATTTCTCCTCACTGACTGGAAGTTTGAATCTGACATCTTTATATGACTTTATATATTTATATTACTTTATATTACTCCTTGTTCTGTCTTCTAACACCTTCAGATCCTGGGATCTACCGGGTCGTTGCCCCGGTGTGAACTGGGTATGACTGGCGTCTCCTCCTTTCAGGGTTTCTCTCTCTCGCCATCATTTGACCTCCATGTTACTGTATTAATTCATGTGCAGCTCACTGAGTCGCCTGGATAATCCCATCTCACACCCCCCCCCCCCCCCCCAGTTTAGCCTGAATAAGGGAGGAGATGTGGTCTTTCCCCAAAGACCTGGCTGTAGATGGGACGGCCCAGAGGGAGGCTGGTGGTAAATGTCACAGTGCATACATTACCATTTACCAACTCAACGTCTCAACGTCATCTCATCTCAACGTCTCAGCAAACATGGAGACAAAACACTCCTGACAATACTCACTACAACACAGCAGGTCCAACCTCTAGCCAGTTCTCCATTTGTATTTTTCATCTTGTCAACATGGACTTCCTGTCTGTACCTGACCAGGTGCCTGGTCACATGACCTGCTTCACTAAAGGACCATGGGTATAAATATGGCACCTCTGTATAGAGAAGCTAAACATTCAAAACATGAACATCCGCGTTACTTTTTATCTCAGATGCTGCTTCAAGATGGACAGCTCATCAAGATGACTGACAGGTGTTGGGGCGGGAACTTGACCAATGAGGGGGAGGAGGGCGGGACCGTTTGGCTCACCAGCCAACGAGAGTTAAATACAATCAAAGGTAATGAGGTTGATGACTGAGTAACAATGTACTTTATTGGTATAAACCTCTATTACTTGTATTACTCCACATACTTCAGAAGAGTTACGTGTTGTCATGGCAACGCTGACTAATTCTTATTAGAGCGTTCTCTTGTAGGTCACATGACTCTGATCTGATGTTGAGGATCCATGAGGTCTTGTTTCTGTTCAGACTGACTCGAAAGCATCAGATCTGAAGCCTCAGACCCTCCGGTGGTGAAACCTCCTCAGACTAACTCCTGCTGATGTGTGGTTCCTGCCTGGCAGTGAGATGCACCAGACTTTAATATTTAAAGAGTCCCAGAAACTTGATGGCCGCAGTTCTGCTTCCTGTTCCTGTTCGCCCGAGGCCGCGAGCTCCTCGGTATTCTAGTGTCAGTCTGTAGTCCGGGGCTCTAATACTCTGATGCTTTCAGGGTCAAACTTTGCAATGGTCTAATTCCAGTGTATTAACTAACCTAAACATCTAAATACACAGTAATAAAGGGTAGTACACTGGAAAAAGGCCATTATGAAGCAAAGTGTTACTACGGTGAGTCTTGAAAATGCATCAAAACCCTTTTGACGTTTTGTCTTAATTCATCTGTCTGCCTCAACAATTCAGGATCATTTCACAATTTCAGAAGTCTGGTTTTCATGTCAAATCAAATCAAATTGCATTCCTCCCAGGAGAGACCTACAGCATGACCTGGTCGAGGCTGATCACAGAGGAAGGAGATCGATCTGCCTTTGGTAAATGTCAAAGGGAAAAGTGAAGCTAACTGACAGAAATGATGCTGAGAAGAGAAGAAACGAGGGATGAGAGAAAATAAAGAGGAGGGATGGATCCAGGAAGGAAAGGAGGGAAAGAACAGGAGGAGGGGGGAGG
This sequence comes from Hoplostethus mediterraneus, assembly GCA_034670385.1. Taxonomy (NCBI): domain Eukaryota; kingdom Metazoa; phylum Chordata; class Actinopteri; order Trachichthyiformes; family Trachichthyidae; genus Hoplostethus; species Hoplostethus mediterraneus. Next base: position 914,739 of record JAXDDW010000061.1, read on the forward strand.
TGAGGAGGTGAGGTAGCCCCAGTAACCTCAGAACAAAAATTAGCAGAGTTTACATTTTGATAACATCCTGGATCTTAAGGATCCTTCAGAGGAATGAAACCGGACTGGACTACTGACTGAATCCATCGATGGGCTGAAGGACGAACTGACTGACTGATGGATTGATTGGTGTGTACTTGATAGGTTAACAAGGCAGCAGCACTCACAAACCAACCAATAAACAGTTAATACTTTAGTAGGTACAACCTTTACAAATGTTAGGTCAAAGGTCAAAGTCTCAAGTCTGTTACGTAATGATGCAAATACACTTTGAATAGGAAGAAACTCAGAATGGAAACTATTGATATCATGGATGGTCCTGATCTATCATTCCTTGCAGTGTGGGAGATATTACCGGTTCATGTTGACCTGTAGCTGCAGCGCCCCCCACGGGCCAGGCGGTGTAATTCTGAAAATGCCAGAATCCAGAATCCAGTGGTGGGACGCTTCATCAAGTTTCACCAAGATCTGATCAGTGGTGTCTGAGATATCAGAGGAACCAATAAATTATCCAAACGGTGCAGACCACCCGGCTGCCACGTGACACGGTAAAACCATGTGACACTGGGCAACCACACCTCAACGCGATGCCCAGAGGTGTTGAGGATGAAGACGGCGTGGCGTCGCTGCCTGGCCCTCAGCAGGGATTCTCCTGAAGAGAAGGAAAAGACTAACCAGGCTGATCTGGCCCCGCCTCCTTCCTCCAGACCGTCAGAGGTCATGTTTGCTGAAATCACTCGGCTGTGTCTTTCCTCTGATGAGCAGAAAGTCTATTAGCGGTTCATTCATTGATTTATTTGCTCATCCGCAGCAAAAATTAACCCTTGGATCCCATTTTCACTCCCACGACATCAGGTCAGATACGAGTCGCTCTCAGATGTGAATGTGGCAGTTTGACAGAAAAATCAAATCCGAGCAAAAAAAAATCAGGATTGAGCGTTACGAGCTGCAGTGTGAACGGAGCCCTGCTTTGGGTTTTCCGAGCTGGACCACCGGAACGGACCGAAGTCGGAAGAGCGACTAGCTGGGAATTTGCAGCTTTGACTGTCAGGCAGCATGAAGCCACGCAGCGCTGATCCCCAGTCAGCCGCCGTCTCAGTTCCCCTGATCACAGATCTGCCGTGACCATCGCTCCATTATTTAAACTCCTCCCAGGCTTTCCTCCGATCCGCCGGTTACCGCGGAGAGGAAGAAGCATCGACCTTTATTTATACCACGGAGGACGACAGAGCTCCGTCCTCCACTGGGAGCTGACCAGTACAACCACAGTCTCTACTGGTTCCACTGGGAGCTGACCAGTACAACCACATTCTCCAGTCCTGAGATTTGAACCAACAACCTCCTGCCCCCCCGACCTCTCGTGCACCTTCAGCTGAAATTGTCATTTTATTTGAAACTTTCTGACGTTGTTTGATTTGATTCCCATCAAATGTTCACACAAACAAAACTCTTCAATTATTCACCAACATTCAGTTTTCAGAGATTTTCTCACAGCAGAACCAAAAGATCAAAAGGGGCGACTGACAGAAGCTAGACAGCTGTGAACTTTGAGGGGTCAAAGGTGAGTTTGGGTGATGGGGTGACAGAGTGACAGGGTGAAGAGGTAACGGGGGTGACGAGGTGAAAGGGTGACAGATGACAGGGTGACAGGGTGACAGGGTGACAGGGTGACAGGGTGACGAGGTGACAGGGTGAAGAGGTGACGGGGGTGACGAGGTGAAAGGGTGACGGATGACAGGGTGACGAGGTGACAGGGTGATGAATTAACAGGGTGACGAGGTGACAAGGTGACAAGGTGACAGGGTGACGGGTGACAAGGTGAAGAGGTGATGGGTCTTACGAGGTGACGGGGTTACAGGTTGATAGGGTGACAGGATGACAGGGTGACGGGTGACAAGGTGACTGGGTGACGAGGTGACGGATGACAGGGTGACAGGGTGACGGGGTGACGGGTGACAAGGTGACAGGGTGACAAGGTGACAGGGTGAAGAGGCGACAGGGTTACGGGTTGATAGGGTGACAGGGTGACAAGGTGATAGGGTGACGGGTGACAGGGTGACAGGGTTACGGGTTGATAGGTTGACAAGGTGACAAGGTGACAGGGTGACAGGGTGACAGGGTGAAGAGGCGATGGGGTTACTGGTTGATAGTGTGACAGGGTGACAAGGTGATAGGGTGACGGGTGACAGGGTGAAGAGGTGACGGGGTTACGGGTTGATAGGGTGACAAGGTGACAAGGTGACAGGGTGACAGGGTGACGGGTGACAGGGAGACAAGGTGATAAGGTGACGGGTGACGGGGTTACGGGTTGATAGGGTGACAAGGTGACAGGGTGACAAGGTGACAGGGTGACAGGGAGACAAGGTGATAGGGTGACGGGTGACCCACCTCCAGCCACTGTCCGTGGGACTGCATCTTGAGGGCGAAGCAGGGGTCCGGCTTGGACAAGGCATCGCGGTCTGAAATGCCTTTACAGGTCAGTCGCAGCTCCACCTTGGTCAGGCAGGGGCTGCTGAACAGACCCAGGGAGTTGGCTGCAGACTCGTAGATGTCACTCATGGTGAAGGTGGAACAGGAGCTCTGGAGGGAAACACACATGGTGAATACAGTGAATACAGTACACCCTGTCAGCGTAAAGGTATTATTTTGTCTTCCATCAAGGAAATAAATATAAATGGAGAGAACTTGTTTCCAACCAAATGTGAGATTTTCACCATGTACATAGTGTCTGGTTGATTCATGACAGATCCGTCTGTACTACTATTCATCAGAATAGTAAAAAAAAAAAAAGAGGAAAGTGTTTCACTGACAAACACTTTGTAAATTTTTTATATTTGAACGTGTTAATAACAAAATACCCAGAAGTCATGAGACAGTTTGTATTTTTGTCCATATTCAACAAAACACATTTCTTTCTGAAAGGATGAAGGTAGGAATGTTTTCCTTTGTGCTAGTTGTAAGCATTTCAAAAAAATGACATTATGGCACTGCGAGTGTTGTTATTACACACACACACACCCACACCCACACACACACACACACACACACACACACACACACACTCCCCCATCAGAACAGCAGATCCAATGTCCTTGCTAGAAAAATCTTTACTTCTCAATATTAAATTACGATATAAAGGAAAGGAAACAAACATATTTGTGTTCCTGCCACGGTAACCTAAAACCCAGGAGACAGTTTCACTCATTTACCAACGGGAGTCCAGATGATGGCTGGGACCTTGTGGACTGATCTGGTAGCTACACCAACCCCAGTGTCTGGTTGAATCACATCAAACTGAACTGCCAGCGGCGCCTGATAAACTCGATCAACTGAACCTTCCCAGGCCGTCGTTATTGTCCCAGGCAGGAAGCAATCGTATCTCAAACCACCAATCACTTCATCAATTCCCTCCATTACCCCATCAAGAGCGGCCCTGCACTCCCGATCATCTCATTAATCCCCGATCAGAAGGAGGCTGGACATCCGATCGCCTCGTTTTGTGAAGTGACAGTAATGTACCACTGAGGAGGAAGTAGCAGATATCAGGGAGTAAAAATATCCTTTAGGAGGACGTCTTGGATTACACGGGATACGAGCAGCGGAAGGAGGCAAGGATTGTTTTAAAACCTTGCAAGTCAGGAGAAGAAGAAACGATTTCATTGTCCAGTTTATTGGAATTTGTCATTCTGCATATTCCTTGTCCCCATATGACAAAATGATCATATTACACATGGGGGGCTGATAGGGTTATTGATACCAATCTTCATTAAACGTCCTTCATCATATATGAATATAAATAGGGGACAACTGAACTCCTGTAATATGAAGGGCTGGGTATCGGACTTCCATACTGTTTTTATTTAACCAGGTCGTCACACTGAGATTAAAAATCTCCTTTTCAAGAGACTCCAGGCCAAGAAAGAAAGTTACAAACAGCAGAACAATTAAAATTAGCCAAGATAAACCACAAAACCACAAAGTGGTAAGTGTAAGAATTCACTCTGAGCAGTGAGTCCAGATCTTAATAGATGAAGACAGACAGCTCCTTATTGAGTCTGCCTCAACGTAGTCAGTGTTAATGAGCCTGGACTGGCTCAGTTGGCCTCCAGGGACCAGGAAGGTTTGAGATCCCTCCTCGACACAGAGCTCCTATTAATATTGATATTGATTTAAGTGTCTTTCTGTCTGCACTCTAGAGGCCCAGTCCTACACCGCCAGACCTCCAGACCATGGTCCAGTCCTACACCGCCAGACCTCCAGACCTCCAGACCATGGTCCAGTCCTACACCGCCAGACCTCCAGACCATGGTCCAGTCCTACACCTCCATACCTCCAGACTGTGGTTCATTCCTACACCCTCATACCTCCAGACCGTGGTCCAGTCCTACACCCTCATACCTCCAGACCATGGTCCAGTCCTACACCGCCAGACCTCCAGACCATGGTCCAGTCCTACACCCCCAGACCTCCAGACCATGGTCCAGCACTACACCCCCATACCTCCAGACCATGGTCCAGCTCTACACCCCCAGACCTCCAGACCATGGTCCAGCTCTACACCCCCATACCTCCAGACCATGGTCCAGTCCTACATGCCTGGTCATCTCTCCACCCAGTCTCAACTGCCCTCCCTCCTGGATCGCCAATGGTGGAATGACCTTTGACCTTCACTGTCCAGTCAGAACAGCAGAGCCATTCCCCACCTTCCATCACATGAGAACTCATATCTCTTCCTCTTCTCACTCTAATTGCTTTCAGAAACACTTCCATCTCTCTCCTCAGGCCTCATGTTATTTATTTTCCCGGCATTTCTGTCTCATATGATCACAGGAATATTGTCAGCTTGGTGTAACCCTTGGCCTACTTACTAGTGGCTGCTTACAGTGGTGTTGTGTGATGTAGGAATCAAAGCTTATTCTACTGTGTTATAAGTCACTTTGGATAAGAATGATGACTAAATGCCCAGAATATAAATAATGTACAACATGAGCACACTCCTAGACAAACGAAGGTATCATATAAACAGTACGTTGCAGATTTTCTCAGGCTCTACAGATTAAGTTTGCCACACTGAATCCACCATTTCTGACACCTGAGAGTCCTTCATGGTCATCTAACCACAAGACATCAGGAGAAATAGAAGCCGTGTTGCTATAAAACACACTTCTCGCATAAGGAACGGGAGAACAGATCAGATTACTCGGTGTGCTGCTGAACCTTCTCACAGCTAATGGTAATGTACAAAAATCTGGTTTCAGTGTCTGCTCATTCAAGCGACAGATCAAATCTTCCCACCAGCTGAGCCTCAAGGTAAGGTGACATCCAACAGCAGATTAAAGAACTGCTCATGAAAATCACATGAAAGATTCCCACCAACCTGATGTAAAGCTGCGTTACTACAACAGAGTGAATAATTAATGTCTTTCTGACTCTGTGGTTTCTGGATCGCTGGTCTGGTTGTGAGCGAGGAGCGACGGGTTCGGTGTCTTGCTCAAGGACACTTCGTCAGGACAGATTCCTGTCGATGGCTGTTGCAGACACTGACGTCACCATACCAACACCCCCCTTTATTGTTTAAAAACGACTGTTCGCACCTTGGGGAATAATGTTAGCGGGACCTAGAATCTAACCTTGGGGAACACCAGACCCGAGTGGAGGATGAAGACGGGTTCCCCATAACCACTGAAAAAGACCTGCTGGTGAGGTCTTGTACCAGTGGCATACAAGACCTGGGTCGGGTACCTTGTACCTTGTATGCGACCCATTTTTCAAGGCAGTCAAGTAAACTAGTGTGGTAAGATTAAGAAGGATTAAAATAGAACAATCACCAGCATCGGCAGGAAGTAGTAGATCATTAGTGAGGAGCAGTCTCTATGCTGTGGTGCTATAAGACCCAACTGAAATTACGCAAAGATGATGATGTTTTTATTCATAAAAGGAATTAGCTGCGATATGAGCTGGTAAGAGATGTAAAGTGGAAACCAGTGCTACTCTGTCAGATGAGGTTTGACCAAACAGCTTGAATGAAAGGTTCTGCTGAACAACCCAACCACTGAATGGTCTAATTATAAGTGAAGCAGAACCTTTTGTGGAACATGGAGACATTATGGTGCATTCTGGACTCTTGGCTTTAAAAAGTCCTTGCCTTGATTTATTTAACGGGTGGGAAGAGAACAAGATTGTCCTACTTACTACTGCTTACTATACTTAAATTTGACTTATGTAGAAGTAAAATTAACAATATTTCTAAGTCTGACTCATATCATCAGATATCCCCATTTAATTCCTAACAGCTCAGTTCACTGCAGTAGTCTAGATGTTCATAGCTTCTGACAGTGGGGAAATTAAATAATTAATTAAATAAAAAGTGACAACCTGCTTTAGCTTTTCCACACGACTGGAAGCTTTATCTGTGGTTTCTGCTGCCAGGGTTATTTATAACCGGGTGATAATGATCGCAACGTTCTGAGAGAAAAACTCCAACGACAAAATGGATCTATCCAGTTTACCCAAAAACACTCCAATAACATCGTACCAGTATGATCATAACCAGTCGACGTGTATGATCGTCCCTCTGCCAAAGTACATTACAGTCATTTAGCAGACGCTTTTATCCAAAGTGACTTACACTTGACACTATGTGGGGATCGAACCCACGACCCCGAGACTTAGAGTCTCATGCTCCACTGACTGAGCTGTCCGGGCCGGCCAGTACCCTTGAGCAAGATGCTGAAGCGCTATCTGACCCTGCAGCCCAGCCAGAAGGAGGAAAGACAATTTCAATACAGCATATCAAATCAAAATCAATCAAAGTTGGTGGTTGTTTGTCCTTGTGGAGTCTCTCTGCGTCCTGCAGCTGTCTCCCCCAGGTCCAGTGTGAAGTGAGGCCTCGTGTAATTAATCAATTCCCCAACCTGAAGCATTCTCACGGGATAATGAAATCCATTGAAATCCCCGGTGTCTCGGACACAGATGTCTGAGGTCAAGTTTGCACTGAAAAAGCCTCCAGACCCTTCCTCTATAGATGCCACTGCTGCTCCCATTTAATGGAGCAGAGAAAGACAGAAATTGCTCGTCCAGAAAAAGGAGAAAAATAAATGATGCACTGAAAACAAATCACAGCTGAAATGAGTTAAATTGACATGGGATTAGCATCACGAGGGGACCGCCTTCTACTGCAAAATGAGGCTGGTCATTTTTATTTTACAAATTACAAACATGGGATTAAAACCACGACAGTTATTATGTAATCACTGGACATCCTCAGGTGATATTAGCACCATGAGAATGGAGCTGTACTGTAGTTTGTGTTAGGAGAAGGGTAAACAAACCAGCAGGACGACGTATCTGCACTGTGAATGTGCATCTTATAGATCTACAGTATAACTGGTTGGTAACCTCGTTATTTTGTTAAACTGCTTGGTTTCATGTTTTAAATAAAGTTGAGTTGACTGACAGGTAAGTAAACTCATTCTACAAATAAAAATGTGGGTTAACTGTGTTGTTAAGGTTAATAGGTTAGTTAGTTCGTTGACCAGTTTCCCCACAATGATCTTTAAAGTTTCATGTTGTCTGAAATCCTCTGATACCAACACCCAGTTCACATCCAACCAGTATGAGTTTATATCCAACCAGTATGAGAGTTAGAGAGATACTATAAATTACTATAGGAATATTATAGGAATATCATAGTGATGTCACTGTTGGGTGAAAACCTTGTAGGAAGCCCCTCATCTTCATCTTGGCCCTCTGACTTCATCATCAGCCCAGGGAACCACAACATCCTTTAACTTCAGTTACATGAGAACATCACCATGAGTTTAGAGACTCAGGAGCTTCTCTCATGGAGATCTGTGGTGTAATATATCTCTGATCTCCTGTAATCTGAATTTTAATAAAATCTACACATAAAACATTAGAAATAATCTGACATAATCTGGCATAATCTGACATAATCCGACATAATCCGACATAATCTGACATAATGTTTTCAATTTCAGGTTTCTTTCTGGCCATTCAGCTCCCATCCATCCCTCCTGATAGATTACTGTATTATGATGAATGAATGAACAGAAAGGGCGGCTCCACACTCCGGTCCACTGTTATGCTATTAAATACATTATTAAATACACTATTAAATATACCATTAAATACACTATTAAATATACTATTAAATACACTATTACAACTAGTTGTTCTATGGTATTTAACATTGGAAGCATCAAAGCCTTGGCTGACAGTTTGTTGGTATTTGTTTTTTTCCCAGTCGGTTTTCAGTACAAAACTATTATAGTCTATATTTGTTTTTTATTAACAAATTCTGTGCAATAAGGAATGGGTTAATGATCATTGGGTGTACTAACCTCCACCCTCACACCCTGACACACACACACGCACACACACTGAGGAAAACATTATTATAGAAATATAATACAGTATATAGTGATACCATAGCAGATACCATAAAATACTATAGTGTTACTATAAACTCACTATTGAATATCATACACACTCTGCAGGTCCTTACAGGGATATTACAGTGATGGTTTAGGAGAATGAGAAATACCATAAAATAATATGAACTTACTGTTGAGTACCACAGCCACACTATAGGACCCTATAGGAATATCACAGTGATTTTTCATGAAGGGAAACTACTTGCAACAGCCAATTTTACATCCTTGTCCACAGAACAGACAGACAGACTCAACTCACCTCAGAGATGCATGAAAATTAATCCCAGAAAAAATGTACACGCGAGGCAGAAGATCCCATCCTCAGTCCTTCATCCTCCTCCTCCTCCTCCTCCTCTGACAGCCAGAGCATCTGAAGCCCTCCAGTTGGATCACATCACTTTATACCGGGGACTCCCTCTCCCTCCACGGCGCTGATGATGCTGCTGCTGGTGCTGATGCTGCGGGATGGAGGAGTCCGCTTTGCCTGCAGCGCCATCTGCAGGCCGTGACGGTGCTTAAGCCTGGCTTTAAAGCTGACACGTTGAAGAAAGTTTTTAAACTTGTAATAGAGTAACAGTTATTGATGATGAAGTAGTAGTAGAAGTAGTAGTAGTACAAGTTGTAGTAGTACGAGTAGTAATAGTAGTAGTACAAGTAACAGTAATAGTGGTAGTAGTATTATACATTTATACAATGTTTTTTCATATAAATGGAAACTTCACTTCACTACATTACTCCAAACATATTGCAACATGTTGCTGTTGTCATGTGGAAAAACCTTGTAACTCCAATTATGGTGATTTTCATATTTACAGGAATACATGCTTCTGTATGGGTTGAGAAAATTGTACGACCCTTTGATTTATGAACCTTTTCCAAACCTAATGGATAACCTCACAAATTATTGGCACGCAAGTAGACAGTTTTTAGCTCCTGAAAAGTTGATATGTATAGTCACAATATCGCTTTTATTTTTGAAAGTCAACCGGAAGTCCTATTCGTTCTGTCTGTCTTGACGCTATAACGCAGTTTGACTTTTAATGCGGAAGTTGATCTAAAGTCTGGAGCAGAGACCGAGCAGCAACACGTTAAAGTCCGGATCCAAGTTAACAGGACTACCGACTAGGAGGAAAGCTGACGGGTGAGTGTAACTCTGAAGAGTCGCAGTTTACCAACTAGTTACTGCTAACTAGCTGTTTGGCATGTATGTGTACTTGAGTGTAGGCCAGCGGAGGTTTACTGTTCTCTCCTAACGTTTCATGGATAAACGTCACGCGAAACGTTAATGCGTCCTTGCTTTTCGAAAAAAAACAACCGCACCTGACAGACAGAACCGGACTCGATGGCTTTTCTGACTCCGTGTCATCCACTAGTCAAATCGGCATAACCCCAACACCCGAGCAGCCCCTACCTCCGTAAGGTTTCAACTTTTTCAGTTGGTTCGCCTGTTATCCTCTCGATCTCCTCCCACCAGACCGCCGTGCAGGGCGGCAGGTTGACTCAGTCCTAACAGTTGAGATTTTATTGGGGAAAAACTGCATCACTTTTACGCCGAATTTACCAGAAGACGGCGACGGTTCGTAAAAAGTATTAATCCGTGTTCTGCAACGTGTGTACGTTTAGCGGTAAGCAACGGGACGTGACGCTGCCAGACTACTGAATGGACTTTGGTGTGACGGTGTCGCAGCACGGGAGGACAGCGCTACCTGATCAGTTCATACCGTCTATAGTAACACCGCAATACAGAACAATACATTCATTGGATTAACGTTTGCTTTCTACTCGCTGCAGCAGCTCGAGCTGGTTGGTTTCACTTCCATTGTCGAACAGTAACTTATTTACTTGAATCCCACAAACCAGCAACACGTTTCACTTTCACTATACTTGAAAGATTGGCAGCGATAAATCCCAAATGTAAACAAAGCAGTTGTACATGCAGACATTCACCAGAAATACACGTTGAGAGGCTGAGATAAAAGGAGTATAAATGTGCTGATAGTTGAGAGCAGATTGAGTGAATGTCATCCACCCGTGCAGATACGTTTGTGTATATTTTGCTCCATGCAGTATCTCATGTATTTTCGCAGTACGGGATGTGACGTGTTTTCCTCCCCAGGTCCACCATGGCCACCCCAGAGGTTTACAATCCCACCACCATCGCTCAGCCCAGATCCAACTGGTTGGCGGTCCCGACAGGAGAGCCTGGACTGGCTGAGGTGTGCGGTCAAGCTCGCTGAAGTGGTGAGTGAAATCCATCTTGAGTCCGTCTCTGTTCTCTTGTAGTCTTTTCCTTTCAGTTTAATTTGACCTTCATTTCAGCAGCTTAATCCCACTGAGATTAACCGTCTGTTTTTAGGGGAGACCAGACCAACAACATAGCGCCATGTATAAATTGAAAATACAGTCGCATTAAAACAGCAAGGTAAAATAATAATATTGATCAACTTTATTTCAAAACAAATGTTACAAAATACAATTTGAATGAATAAAATCAAGGAGAATAGAAACTTAAAACAAGGAAATGAAAAAGAAAACTCCACTTCCTGCTCCTCCGTCGCTCTAGTCTGGCCTCTGGGTCAGACTAGACCCAGAGGCATCAGGACGTCCTGAAGGCATCAGGACGTCCTGGTTCAGCAGCTCACCGTCCTCACAGGATCCTCTGGGTAGCAGTTTGTGATCCAGTCAGATGCTGCAGGCGTAGAGGTATGGTGGAGGTGGAGAACTTAAAACTCCATACAAGGTATTTAAAACACTTTGGGATTGAAGATGAACATTCAAAAGAGAGAGATTTAGAAAAAAGAGATGGGCGGGAAACACAAGAAACAAAAGGTTATTGAGGAAGCAACAAAAGGACTGAAGGATCCTCCTGGCAGGTTTGGAGGTAAGCCCGGTTACAGTCCTGGCGTCGTGGCAGCTGGAAGTTCAGGGTCGGTTTGGTTTGCTGCTGGAACGAGCCGAGGAAGTGGAACTGACAGCCAATTATCTCGCAGCAGCCGTTCGCTGTGTCGCGGTTCAAAGCCACGTTCATTTAATTGGCTATTAGGTTAAACCTCCTTCATAACTCCTGGTACCGAAGCTTGCCGTCGTCCTGTCACCGGCAGCAGGGAAACATGTCACTCACGTATCAGATCAGATTTACAAACGCCTCGTTCCTCACGTCACAAATGACTTTCACAGATTTTCACCAGAGATCCACTCCATGCGCTGGTTCTAGAGAAAAACATCCTTCAAAATCTTCAAAATGACGGCAGGGTGGTTGGAGACCGTCCTGAACGGGGAACGTGATTTGATGATTTTAGATTTTTATTTTTTTATTTTTTTTTAGCATTTTGCCTTTGACAAAAAAGACTGGGTGAGAGAGGAGGGATGACATGCAACAGGTCCCAGGTCTGCTAACACCATATGAAGACCTCCTGAAACCTGTCAGGGGGAATCCCAGACTTGAGGTTTGGCCGGGACTGTCGGTCCAAACAGGTTATCTGGTGGAACCCCACCGATCGACTCGTAGAGCGATCTGATCCGATCCGGTCCGGTCTGATCTGATCAAACGTCTGATATTCACGACTCAGTTCAGTGTGATGATCGAACGGAGGCTTCAGGAGGGAAACCATCTGAACTAGCTGGACCTCTGGGGGATGAAATGAGACCCTAAAGATGAGATATCTCCTCATATCAAGACACAACAGTTATTTTACTTCTTAAAGGATAGCAGGATACCAGACCAACGATGAACTGAATGATGGATGTGTTGCATGTTGGGATACGATTCTTCAAATAGTGTTTCATATGTAGAAAGAACAACATCACTGAGCTCCAGGCGGGGGGGCTGGCCGCCGGTTGATTCCCCTCTCTTCATCCAGCGGCATCTTGGGAGGTTTCTAACTGGGGAAGTGAAAGTGCTGTAGAGCTGAGCGGGGAGGATGAATTATGAAAGGGCTGTCATCGGCAAATATGCTCGGTCCTTATCCTCGGTGTTGCAATAGGAGTTCAGGCGTCCGGGGGCTGCTTCCTGCCCAGCCCTTACATGCCTTGTGCATTAGGATGTGTGTTTGCAAAAAAAGAGGATCTGCAGCGACGTGGGAGTGCGGATCTTCTCCTCTCCCCGTTCTGTAAATGTTTTACTGAGACGTGTCGGTATTCCTTCATCGTCGGTAGATTTGTCCTCGGGCAGCTCGGAGGTGATTTTGATGTTGTTGACGAGACGCGGCGGTCCTTAGAGATGCGGGGCGGCGGTCAACTCTGACTGTAGCTGGATGTGATCAGGACTGTGTTGTGTTCAAAACGGCAGTGTTATCTCTGAGCTGCAGACAGCCGTAATAAGCTTTGACCTTTCTGTTTCCTGTCGAGACGTGGACCTCGGGGCGAAGCCTGACTGCAGCGCTGGGCTCATCAGAATCACTTTTCTCCTCCACGCAGGAAGCGCGTTGTTAGCCCCGCCCTCCTCCCCCTCAGTTCCTGCCTCAACGCTTGTCATTCACCTTGAGGAGCTGTCTGCCCTGTAACGGCGTGTGTCCTGAGCCCGAGGTAACCGGCTCCCGGCGTTGCGTTGTTCCGTTGCACAGCGGGATTCTCACCTGCAACTGCAACCTGCTGCATGAATGCACGTGGTGCTGGATGCTTTTCAGCTGCGACCAAAATACAACACCGACACGATTCTCCAGCCGCCAGACTGGAGCACCTTCATGCTGGTTCTGGGTTTTAATCCTGAAGTGCCTGCACCAATCAGGTCGCATTCATCACAAATGACGTGCTTGCATGTAGAGTATGGGATGTGATCCGTTGTGTCTCGTATGTCCTACACTAAATCTCTTGCCTCCAGATCCAGTTGGGATCAGTCGGGATCAGCTGTTTCTCTATGCCACTTGATTTAAACCCCTGAGCACCTAAGAAGTGCTAGCACACTTGTTTCAAACATGTTAAATGTCAAATGTGGACGCGTCCTGACGTCCTCCCGTTGTCTGAGCTGGTCAACCACTCAGATCTGAACAGACACCGGCAGTAGCCAATGAGAGTCCACCACCACAGAGGGGAAAGAGGTTGTCTGATCAGTCTGGGTCTCCTGGATCAGGCTGTGTGAATGTTGAAGGACACCAAACTAAGATTGAAACAAAACATACAAGTTTACATGAGGAAAGAAGAATTATCAGTGTTTAATGTGTTTAATGCAGTAGCTGAACCTGATCAGACAAAATGTGGAATGTGGCGAACTGGCTTCAAAAGAAGATTCAAACAATTAAGGGAAGGGCTTGATGGGAAGGGCGTGGTGCTCGTGGTCAAGCCAATCACAACAGGCGCTTCGGTAAAACAGCATGAGGCAGAAATAATTGGGGGACAATTCATCATGTGGTCAGCGGTGAACCAGATCTAACTGGTGTCTGCTGTTGTCATGTAATGTACAGTTATGTGGTGCAAGGCCTTGTGGTGCAAGGCCTTATGCCGCTAGGCTAGGCTAGGCTAGGTTAGCTCACGTGGCTAACGGCTGTTTCCATGCTGCTCCTCTCAATGTTCACGGCTACAGGCCGAGCCATAACAGCCGATCGGTTCTGGATCTGTTATCAGGACTAAATGGATCAATCCATCATCTTGTAAATGGATTTCTGTTGCTGAGGGGTTCAGATGACTTCAGGGACTCAGTACAGGGTAATCTACTAGATCCATGATCTGATCTAAGACCAGCCCTTGCAGTTATGATCTGAGTTCTAGATTAAAGTCTCAAGTCTACATTACACTTTCATGTGGCTTGAGTTGGAGTAGCTCTACAGCAGTGCATTGTGGGAAGATGTTGGACCAGTCTCCTCGCATCACACCCAGCTGCTCACTACTTCACGCTAGCGTTCATTAAGTGGATTTAAAAAGTGCCTGTCATGTCGCCTTAGCAACATAGATATTACCTTGTTTGATCCTGCAGCAGCAACATGAATTCTTCATGTTCTTCAGTTGTTTTAGATGTAAGTTGGTTCAGCTCCATTAGAGGTCTGTGGAGGTCAAACCAAGGTCGTAGCTGCTCCTCAGGGTCACTGATCTCTTCACCTGGTGGGTTTAAACCTCAGATGTTCCCTGCTGGTCGCTGATCTGAGGACGTGAGATATCAACGTCCTGACAGGGGAATGTCTTTACTGTTGGCACCAAATGTATTCAACCCCCTTTTTCTGTTCTGGTGTTACAGCCAGAAATCATTACATTAGGATTTATTTTGTCACTGATCTACAATAATAATAACCAAGGAAGGAAAATCCAGATGAGCCGAGTCGCTGCCAGAGGAGGCTGCAGACTCAAATGAGAGACTTCTGTTTTTCATTTTCAACAAATTCAATAAAAACATGTTTTCACTTCTAAGCTGTTTTGTGTAGATTGTTCTGCAGATACAGAAAGTGAAACATCAGGTTCATAAACACATTTTACAACTGGAAAACTCATATAATTATTGTCTTTTTAAATACGAATCCCCCCCCAAAAAAAAAACACTTAAAGATCATGAACATGTGGATGACTCAGATTTGATTTAGATGGATTCATGAACCAGGGTGACTAGTGGTTTTAGTCCTGGTCCTGTTTGGTGGGGGGGGTCACCCTGCCTTAAGAGTTTCATCAGTCTGGTTTCAGTGGAGAGTTTTAGTGTCCATGACGGTCTAGATGAGGAGAAACCTCTTGAGGAACTACCGACTAGCAGCAGATCCTCCTCAGAGCTTCGTCTCTCCACGTCCTCGTCTCTACTGGTCTGTTAACCAGAGTCAGCTGCTGGCAGGGAATCGGCAGCAGGACGCCAAACTCTATTAAGGGAGGTATTTTTAGACACGCCTCCTCAACGTGTCAAATACAGCATGCGTGTGCTTTGTCTTAGTTAGGCTTCACAAGAGGAACGACTGCTGATTAAAACAGCTTGTGGGGGGGGGGGGGGCATATGACAGACCATATGGTCAATCTGAAATGCAGACAAGAGGGAAGACATCCACTAGCAGGGGATCTTCTGCTTTCTCTTATTTTAGTTGTTTACGTTTACTGTGTCTGCTGCTGACCCCCTGACCCCCACCAGGTATACAGCTTGTTGTATTCCTGTCTGTCTGATCCATGTGACTCTTTAATGGAGGTTGCTGACTTCCTGCCCCCTGGACGAGCAACACATCATCACTGTCAGATGAAAAACATCTCTGTTGTCACCCCGAACACCTTTTGAATTTATCCCGTGGGTAGCCCATGAAGGAGCATGAAATCCTTTGTGGATTTGAAAGGAATCCGACCACAGCATCGACACGGTGATGGATGTTCACATTGATACAGCAGCAGTTTTAAAACTGAGATAAATGTGCGTTGTTAAAAAGGTCCAAGTTTAAAAAGCCTAAACACTGACAGGGACCGTGATGTGGAAACCACATTCATTTTCTCCATAGAAAAATCTCTCTAGATTCATATCCCTAGTCCATATTTGGGCAATGCTGCCACCCAAAATGATGACATCACTTATGAGGTCAATGAGCCGTCGTAGTGTTTTTGGTTCAAAACCACCGAATATCCATTTACCCTGATGATATCCAGCAACGCCGGCAGTCGTCGTCTTTTTGTTTTTAGGTGTTTTTGGGGCCTTTATGTGATAGTTGACAGGAAACATTGGGGGTGACACATGACACATGTCCCAGGTGGGATTCGAACCTGAGACGCAGCGGTTATGTGGTCCACACCTCAGCCAACCGAGCCTCCGCTTTCAGGAGCAGCTGTCAGATGTTTCAAACGGCGGATATCTCATTTTGAAATGAAGTAAAGAAATGTAGGCTGGATATTCATCACATCATCTAATCTGATTTTAATTGAATCTCCTAGAAAACAGATCTCTGGTTTCCCTGCTGGATCTACAGCTGCTCTTCCAAGGACTAAATCCATTTGTAGTCTGGGTGGGAATCAAACCCCCAACCGTGGCAGTGCCTTGTTCCACCAGTAGTGCCACACCAGTTTCAGTCTGTTGAGTAAACGTAGCTTGGTAATGAAGGGCACACACACACACACACACACACTAGTTTATTCTGCTCAGCCTGTTTTCCTAGTCATTGTGTTAAATATGGTGTATCAGAGGTTTCTTGGTGTTCTGGTGACGTCAGGCGGTAGTAAAGGTCTTTTTATAGCGCTGTGGTCGAGGGCTCGTCTCTGTTGATGAACACATGAACGTTTTATAACCCAACTTCCAGCTCAAAGACACTTTAACAGAGTATTCCTACAATAAAACCCAACTGTGTAATGGGAACTGCGTTGTGTACTAGTTATACTTGCAGTACTGTGAGCAGTGATATTATAGGAATTATATACTTCATTCCTGTTCCCAGCATATCCTCATATCTCAAGAAACAACTATGGTATCGACTGTGACTACTAGCCACTGCTAACGCTAAGTTCTACTAGATACGTTAGCTAGTGTGCTAATCAGATGTGTTAACAACAAGACAGTTTTGGTTAGCTGACCAGATACTATGGTTAGCTAGCTAACAAGCTACATGATCTAAACACTAAATCAATCAGATGTATCAGTGATGAAATGATCAGTTCAGTAGAAACAGACACAAATGAACCATGAAGATTCAATTCTGTTGAGACAGAAACACAACCTGCTGTTCACAGAGCTGAGGACCTCCAACATGGCTGCCAGAGGGGGTTACGTCACCTGATAGTTTCTATAGTAGCACAACTTATTGTTTCTATGATTTAAATCGATAGAATGAAATTAACTAATTGAAATAGTAATCTGGCAGTTTGTAGTTATATGTTGTGTCAGTAGCCAGACAGGTTTGTTCATTTCTGCTCCAACAGGAAGTGGTCATGTTCCTTCCTCTCCCCCAAACATACTGACTCATGGTTGTGGTTAAGCCATGTCTTAGGAAGCAGCCGCACCCGTTCTCCAGATCTGGAGTTTACCGGTGGTTGAAGTGGGTTTGGCTGAAGGACTTTGACTTTTGGTGTTCTTTAATGAATATCTTGCAGTGAAACAGGAGAAAGAAAGTAAAATATGTTTCATAACTGACCAAACAACCTGATTTATTTCATGCCAGATTGTCTCCTTATATTGGTAGTAAATGTCCTAATATAGCAACTCTAACCATGTTATACAGACACTATCTACAGTCTTCTCCCTCGTACATATTGCATTCTGCAGCTCCCAAACAGAAATGTGACAATATCATTTGTTAATGAAAAATGTATGTACTCCCCTGAAGGCGTGCAGAGAACATCACAGGACCCGTACCCTAACCCTAACGCTAACAGTAACCCCCTCACCTATTTCCAAAGAGCCAACTTGCAGTGGCAACGGGTGGGTGATGGTGTACACCCTCCTCCATCTTTACAGATATAGTGGCCAATGTATTGGTTCATGGGGGGTGTGCAGCTCTGGACGCTTTAAAACTGCCCATGACCAGACTGTGACTTTGCCCGGTGTAGGTGTGATGACTTGAACTGAAATGTAGCTGGCGGTGCGTTGAAGCCCGATGGGAAGCAACAGCACAAGACACTTACATGCAGAAAACCCTGAGGACGGCTCTGGGAAACGTCGGCTGTGTTTAGGCTCTAAATCCATTTTAAATCAACTTGTGCATCTTTTTTGTTCCTGCATGCATCTGCCTCCTCATTTGAGTGTGTTGCACTAGGATACCTCACTGAACATCTAGGTCAGGAGGCAAAACCTCAGCAAGGGAATTTCACTGATCCCTGATGCATTGGTCCAGGCACCCAGCACTAACGCTGGATGGACAACATGTAGCGTGAAACAGCCTTCAGTCTGAATTGTTTCCATGTGTCCCTGTTGTGCCCGACATCCTGACCCAGATAGAGGGGGATGTTGGAAACGGCGGTCCACTGTCATGATCCAACAACAAACGTCTTACGGATGGGAGCATTTTGTTTCAGGCCTCAAACATCAGCAGACAGAGCCTAGTGTCTGTTGGGACCGGATGTGGCAGTGCTGCTTAAGGCCCAGCTCTGGTCCCAGCTCTGGTCCCAGTTCTGGTCCCAGTTCTGGCTCTAGTGCAGGTTGCAGTGTTCTTTGTGAATTTATTATAATAAAACATTATTTCTGCACATGTTCGCTCCTAGCTAAAAAGACATTTTACTACTGAGACACGTTGTGTAAAAGAAATGTCACTGTTAGATAATGTGTTAAATAATTTTGTGGACTGTGTACGGTGGTAGAGAGAGATCTACTGGGTCCACCACAGTAAACAGAAAATGAAATTGTGCTCTTCCTTTTTCCTGTGCAGAGCTGGAGGGAGTCCAAGAGACTGGTACCAAGCTTGTAGGCTGTGAGATGATCAGGATCCTGCTCTCTGAAGGGTAGTCCTTGTGAGTGCTGCTGTCATGCAGTACCAGCAGGTGTCAGGCTACAGGGGATCAGACAAGCCTTTTGATTATTTTTCCCGACCTCGGTCCAAAGATTTGGACTTATTTTTCCACTACCTCCCACAGCAGAACCCCCAAAGGGTCCCATAGAAAGGAAGCTACAGCAGAAAGTGGCTGACGGACAGTGAAGCTCTTCTGCCTGCATTTGTCAAAGAGTTCATCAAAGAGTAATGGCATCACTTTTACCTGCTCTTGTTGTGTGGGTTGTTTGCAATGGACTAAAGGAGTCGAAGGGAAGTTTACAGTCAACACACTGTGATAGAGGCTGCAGTAGTTAGTGGCTTGGCTTCGGCCCTGACTACACCCCTCTGTCTTCATAAGTACCTATTTTCATCATCAAAGGTTTGCGTTCCCAACCAGGCCCTGAGTCTGTTGGATCAGAGCTCTGAGGTACAAATCGGCAGCAGTAAACTGACATAACAGATCTGGGATCAGCAGCATGAGGAGAAAAGTGTGTTGACTGCCAACAACCTTCTGTCAAGCCTGATTTATGCTTCTGAGTCTGCGTAAATGCTTGGGTGACGTCCGCATGGGTGTTTGCCAGCACACTTGCACGTAGCGTTAACACATCCACCGGGGGGCAGTGTGGCACTCACTAAAACTAACTACAGAAAACAAAGACGAACCCAGAAACTGAAACCTGTTTTCTCCCCCGGTAACCAAAGTGTAACCAAAGAGATGTGAGGTGGTGGTGATGATGATGATGATGATGATGATGATGATGATGATGATGATGTGTTCGTTTCAGTTCCTGTCCCTGGTCGCCTTCGTCCTGGAGGAATTCGTCACCAGCTGCATCAGCTGCACTGCCCTCTACTTCTTTGAGTTCATCAGCTGCACAGCCTTCCTCTTCACGTTGCTCCTCCTCATCCTCCTCGCCACCAAGCTGCGCGAGAAGGTCGGCATCAGCTGCTGGCCCACCCTGGTACGTAGCGGTTCATGGTCTTGACTGCAGTTAGATGAAGCGTTCTTCTTAAATTCAGTTTTCACGGTCTTCAGATGTTGTGGCTTCTTGGTGTTCTCCGCTCCGTTCTTCAGACCTGATGGTCTACTGTTGTTTTCAAATCGGAATTTGGTCTTTTTCTAGCAGGCATTGAAAATGTCTTAAAAAGACTTAAAGGTGAAGTTGATGACAGCCTGGATGCTGTCGGCACACAGCACCGATCTGATCCACTGCTACTGAACCATGTAAAGCTGTTAGAACTCACATCTTCTTGTGTTCTTGTGTTTTAGTCTGTTTTTCTGTAGCGTTCAGCTGTAAACTATTTTGATCTGAGAACACTTTTCTTTTTCTGTTTAGGTTTGGGATTTGATTTAGGTTTTGTATTACATTCTGGCATTTTGGGGCAAAAAGGAAAATAAATGAATAAAAACCAGAAGAAGGAGAGAAATGCTAAAAGACCATCTATTTGTCAAACCTTGGACTGGCTCTGACCTTACTGTTGCAAAACACTGAATGATGCAAGATGAGCGGCTAATGGAAACTGTATGAATGCAGAATCTGTAAAACCTTCTTAGAAATATGACTCAAGTGATGATTGCTCATGGATAAGATGTCAGATATTTCCTAACATTTCTTAAAGTTGTCTTGCTAACTGTCTAACGTCAGGATGTTTGTAGTTGGTGAGTTTGTGTGGTGAGACGAAGGCTGATCTTCCTCTTCCTCTGTGTGCAGGATTTCGGTTACACTACTGTCATCGCCTTCTTCTTCCTCATCGCCTCCATTGCTTTTGCTGCAAACAACGGTCAGAGTTCTCTGGAACAAGTCTCTGTGGTAAGACGACATATCGCTGTGTATGTTATATGTGGATGGCATCAATATAAAGACCAATAACAAGAAACTAATAATGAATTAATATTTTCCATCGTTGATACTGTTGTACTTCATAAAGACGTCCTAGACAACAAAGGGTGTATTAATGGTAGTAACTCCAGATGGCGTCAATCATGAAGACCTAAAATAATAAGAAGTACATAAAGACTGAACAATGTTAAGGCTTTGGCTTATAAACCAAGTCCACAACTAATATCCCAATAAACATAATAATCCACATCAATGGGATCAGAGTGATCATCCATATGGTTTGGTCACATCAGAACCGCTGAGTGGTCAAGAAACACCGAAACCTCCTGGACTAATCACCATGTTTCTCAAGGAGGTTGACTCGACGTACTGCTTAGTCTCTTGAGGACAAAACGGCATCATCACTAAACTCACCGGGTCATGAAGGCATACACACTTGGGGCAGGAGAGGCGTGTGATTGATTGATTGATTGATTGATTGTTTGTTTGTTTGATTGATCCAGCTGTTGCTCTCCTGTCGGCTTCCTGTTGCCAGGAGCGAGTGGGACTCTCACCATATTTAAAGGTGGAGTCAGACCGGCAAACCGGTCGGAGGGGAGATGAGGGAACATTCATATTTACATTATTGAGTTTTATTACATTTATTATGAGATCTGAAGTTATTAAAGTGTAATAATTAAACTGATAATCTAATATGGTTAGTAACTAACTAGTAACAAGGTTATATCCTGTTATCAATGTGATGATCATTGTAATCAGATTACATTTGACACTTCATCACTAAATAACTCCTGAATGTGTTGAACATCAGACTAATGAGATCTGACAGGAAGAGAATCTGAGGGAGTAGAGACTGTGGTTGAACTGGTCCGTTCCCAGTAGAACCAGTAGAGACTGTGGTTATACTGGTCAGCTCCCAGTAGAACCAGTTTGCCAGAGTTCTCTGCATTGCTTTTGTGTGTTCCTCTGTCAGGTGTTTGGCTTCCTGTCGACCGCGGCGTTTGTAGTGGATGCCGCCATGTTCCTGAAGAACAACGGGGTTCCCTGGAGGAAGGACGGCAAGCCGGAGGCCAACGGCAACGCGGCGCCGGCAATTCACGAGACGGAGAGACTCAACACGGGACCAGAATAAGCTGTGAACGCTGTGTTCAGGGGTCCGAGTGTATACAGGAAATTTCAAGCCTCTGCAGAAGAGACAGCGACGACACTTCCAACACATCCGTCATTCTACCAGCAAATGAGCGCCAACATTTTTAACCCAAGTTAACTGAATTACTGCTTGTCGTTCTGGTTCACCACAGCAGCAACACCAGATCCCAGGACAAAACAAGATACCAGCATGTGTACTCTCTGAAGTTCTATTACAAGTAGAATATACATGAAGAAGAATCTAAAAAAAACCCAGGAGAAAACAAGAAAGATTTCAAAAGTTTTTAAACGAATTCTTTAGGGAATGAAAACCGACACCAAATGAAAAGATCGACTAAACAAACTGCTGTAAAATGATTTTTAAGACGAAGGATTGACCAAACGGATTGCAGCAGACAAAGAAAATCTCTTGCAATATTTAATTTTTATTAGTATTAAATATTGGAATATGTTTTCTTTGTCAAGGAAGAAAACGTGTCTAACTCCTGGAATGAATTGATCACAGATCGATGATGATAAGCGATCGGTCAACTAGGATCCAAACCCCCGTGTGTTCGATTCCTTTAATCATGCCAAGACTTTCCTCAGCAGCCCGGTTCAGTTTGGCTTCGCTCCCCGAACAAGCGAACGGAAACCTTCCAAACGTTTCTTCAAAAGCAAATTACAATAAAACACACTCGATGTGTCGCGGAGATCAAAGCGCCGCCGCCAGTGCGTGACTTCTGCATTGATCAGGTGTGCAGCAGTCGCGTCCCGGATGAGAGTTTTGCCTTTTGCACTTCAGCCGAGTTCGTTGTCGTGTGAAATGGAGTTTTAATTGGAGACATTTCCTCGTTCCCCATGTTGGAAAGAACCTGATGAGTTCCCGTAGTGAAACCACACCGCTGGCTGTAGCGGCTGAGGACTGTGTTGTTTTTAAACTCTGCACAGTGAAAACTTTTATGAAAATTAGTTTTAGTTTCATAGTTTTTCTGACTACATGCACTTCTCAATGGGTCAAATAGTTTTGTCGTGTATATAATGAACGTCACCGTGTTGCCTAAATCTACCAGCGTCTTTTTTTATGCTTTTATGATTTAACCAGTAATTTCTGATCTTAATATTATGAAGAAAATGTTACTGTAGGATAAATTGGTTTCTGAAGGTGGGAGCAACGTGATGTTTAATATTTATTGTCCTGACTGGATTTTACTGATTTGATTTGTTGGGTTTTTATGGCATATTTTGGTGTCAATGCCGACCGGCCTTCTGACGTATTAAAACTCGCCCGTGTAAGGATGAAGCCAGACCCCCGTGCCAAACCCAGTGGTGTTGTCCTTTAACACTACTCATTCCAGGGCCTCCAGGCTGATCCAGGCTAATCTGGTGTCACACTAATGCGTTTTTAAAAAAAAAAGGTGTTTTAACTTGTATGCCCACAAAAGGACACGGACTGCAATTTGAATCCAACAGTTAAATGGTGACATCTACTGGGTTTCAGTTCAACCACCATCAGGCTTCATGGAAAATAAAGTTGAATCTTTTTCCAGCTACTCAAAAGATAAAATGTGAAAGTATTTTCATCTTTACATTCCTTCACTCGTCCATTTATTCCTTCAATGTGTAACTGTAGCTGTCGCTCCGTTAGCCAGATAACATTATCATGAAACAAAAATCAATCTGTACAGCGATATTCAATACAACCGCTAAATACTTAACAGACAATGAAACAATACTAAATAAAAGATGAGCAATAAAAATGACAATATAATAAACAGAGCGTTGGTTGAGCTGGATCTTTGATGATGGATTTCCCGATGGGGGCAATAAAACACAAAATATGACCGATAGTTTATGTGGCTAACTGATTCCCATCAGGCCTCGCTAGTTTTGAGGCGACCAACAGTTGAAATGTGTGATGTCACCTCTTTCAGAAATCATGTAATATGACTGGATGCTGAGTGTCTTTGTTATTTTGCTCCATGTGCCTCTTGAGGCTTTTTAACAACCGTCAGACAATCAAGCGACCTGAAGAAGTCTTAAACTTAACTCCTCAGGTTGGTGCAGCGAGTAGAAATGTCCTTGTGTCAAACGTTATAAATGTGTTTTGTAATAGAGTCAGGATATTGTTGTGTTCCTATATCGTTTTTTCCAACTGTACATTTACAACATGAGTAGGTAACTCGACCAACACATTCTGTCTTTAAATGCTGTTATATTTTCATTTCATCAACTATTGTGATTATTTTATTATATCATGCAATAAATGCCACCAATTGCCTTTTCAAGACATCTCGTCTCCGTGTGTTGAATGTTTGGTGTTCAGGTCAATTGAATGCAGCATCTCTGCTCATTGCAACAGTTAAAACCTTGGCAGTGAAAGCCTTGTTCCAGCAGGTGGCGTACTCTGCTCACCTCAGGTCTAGCAGGTACCATCACTTTAAACAGGGTTCTTACGCCGGTCTGGAAATTGTCCAGCCCTGGACATCCTGATACATCTATGACTACATATTGTATATATCTACAGACCCACTTTCATGTCACATGGTTATATTTGTTGTTGTGAAGAATCAGCAGACGAGACATTCAACACCAACAGCTGCAAATGGAGCCAAGAAATGAAGGTCTGGATAAAGGATAAAACTAAAACGTCTAGTCCAGTTTTTAAAGTGGTAATCTGCAAGTTTGTCTCTTATTTGTCTCCATCTTTGGTGCATTCAAGTACCAATCAACAATGTACAACAAACATTTAATCTTGTTATTTTATAGAAAACAAAATCAAATGCAGGAGATCGACGGATAATGGTAATCATAAACTGAACAGGGGAAGGCCAAAGGGCTTAAGAACCCTTATTACATCTGGTCACAGTGATTCAGGGTACAACCATCGTGAACTGACCCAGGTTTCCCTGAGGAACGCCACTCAGACATCTCAATTAGCACCTGATTGTTGACACCTGCTGGCAGGACTTTAAAACCCCTTCCACTCCCGTTCGCTCTCCAACACTGAACCATCTTTAGTCTTAGTTTTGTTATATGAAACTTAATCTTGAGTTTGCATCGTGGGTTTTGTTTGTGACTCCTTCATGTTGCCTCCCTTGAGCCGGGGTTGTAACATATTGGGGGCTCGTCCGGGTTTTTGAAATTTTGCTTTTAAAGTCTCCTCAAGCCTGGCATGCCTTAGATGATAGGTAGGGAGTCGTAATAGGCAGGTACCCGGGGGGGGGGGGGGTTGCTCATTTTTGCTTCTTCACTGTGCTTGCTGGTGGGGAGATGGTTAAAGTAACGTATTTATTAGGCACTATCGTGACCAGTTTCCAAAGCTGTTTTAATTTTTGTTACTACTATAGAATCCTATTGGGAAACTTTTGTTTTGGGTTGGCGTCTGACTAATGCATGCTGGGTACAGGCGAGGCAGAGGAACAGCTGCTGAGTGCAGGTCTGCTGCAGCACTTATGGCTTGCAAAGGAAATGAGGGGGGAGCCTCTGGGGGGGAGAGATGAGTCATACTTCCCATCCTGCCTCGACCGGCCAAACAAACACACCACATACTTCTCATTCTTCCACCCTCCCTCCTCGCTGGACGTCTCTTAGTTTCTACTCGTTCTGCTGGACAAACACTCATTACAATACTAGCCAGCAGTGTAAGAATAAAGACTTGGTAGACATCTGATCCATCATGGAGAATAGTTAGTAATGTGTCAGTAGAACCAGTTGACTATCTGAACCAGGTTGTTGTGGTGTGTCTGTAGATCATCCAGTAACGTTCTCAGTAAAAGTGATCAGTGTGATCAGGTAGATTTGTCTCCAAAACACACTGAGTTGGAGCTGGAGAAGAGTCAGCTAGTTCACCTGAACTAACTGGTAGCTAGCTAACTAGCCAGCAGGCTAGTTTAGTTACTGTTAACATGGGACTACTAGCCACTGCTAACGCTAGCTTCTACTAGATATGTTAGCTAGTGTGCTAACCAGATGTGTTAACAACAAGACAGTGATGGTTAGCTGACCAGATACTATGGTTAGCTAGCTAACAAGCTACATGATCTAAACACTAAATCAATCAGATGTATCAGTGATGAAATGATCAGTTCAATAGAAACGGACAGAAATGAACCATTAAGATTCAATTCTGTTGAGACAGAAACAACCAGCTGATCGGCGCTGAGGACCTCCAACATGGCCGCCAGAGGGGGGGTTACCTGCAACTTTCTCCAGCTTTCTCCAAACGTGAACCGGTCTGGGTGAGGAGACTCAGACCTGAGGGCTCCAGGTTTTGTCCTCCTTACCAGGTTATGCCTCTTTGTGCCTTCGGTGCAGCTGGTTTCTGAATGGCAGCCACTAAAAACAGCTTTGTGAAGCTCAGTCCAGGTTTTGATGAGACTGATGAGTTTCTATTTGCCGATGCAGAAGCATGTTTTCCATTTGTTGTCATGATTTTTCAGACTGTTCTCCGTGACACACTAAATTATTTTACTATCCATTTTTTTTCTCATTTCACATTCTTAGACCAGAGATCTGAAGACTCTCAGCCTCAGTCTCAGCCGACGGTTGCTGATTAGACCTTGTAGGAGTTCAACTAAATATATGATGGGAGCTGAGCATTAGAAAACACATCAATATACCCACTTACATACAACCTCTACAGGGTGTCATAAATGTAAATTTAAAACCAGTTAGAATGAAATATAAGACCCATTTCACATTTGAAAAAACATGAAAATAAAAACGACAGTAGACAGTCAGAACAAGGTCTGATGACTGGACTGGTTTCTCAACAGAACAAGAGACCACAACACTTTAAGACCTCTAAAACTGAATTGAACATTTGCTTTATTTAACTGTTATCAAGACCATTTACGAGCTTGAGTTTAGATAACAATTTAAGACACTTTAATACTTTTTCAGGACCTGCAGGCCCCCTGCTGTGAAACCACATCAGTCCTGGACTCACAAGGGAGTCACCAGGTTGTGTTGGCAGACAGACTCATGAATGAGACCATAAATAATACGCAGCTTCAGGAGTCCCTGGCCGACTATTTTTACGTCGGTGACGTGGTGGAGGAAACTGAATACATGTCAAAATAACACTGATGCACTAACGAGGCATGTCGTTAGTAAAGGAGCAGGGTGGACACAAGCCCCGCCCACATCTCCTCCCCCTGCTTGTGTAGATGGCCACTGTGGTGCAGTTTAACTTCTTACTGGAAATATCCTCTTCACTTTTTGAACTGGACCCTTTAAAGGAAAATCTGAGAAGCCGGCTTGTGACCAGGAGGTTGCTGGTTCAAATCCCAGGACTGGCTGGGAAGATCTGTCTGGGAAAAGTGAATGAGCGACCCTCTCCCCTCCCTCAACAACTACTGTTGAGGTGCCCTTGGTCAAGGCAACGAACCCCCCAGTGCCCCAGAGGAGCTGCCCAGTGGAACCAGTAGGAGACTGTGGTTGAACTGGTCAGCTGCCCAGTGGAACCAGTAGGAGACTGGTTGTACTGGTCAGATTAAAACCTTTTTTTATTCCAGTTAGAATGAAAGCATGAAAATGAAAACAACATCAGAATATGATCAGACTGGACTCGTTTCTCAACAGAACAACAGCAAGAAACCATTTTACCTCTAAAACTGAACATAACACTAAATGCTATATTTAGCTGTATTAAAGACCATTTAAGGCCTTGAGTGTAGATAAAATAATTTAAGACATTTGAAGACATTTCCAGGAATTTCAGTATTTGGAAGACGTTCCTAATGTTTTGTCCGCTCAGCGTGATTTCTCATAGATCTGAACTACAACTGCTCTGGTTCAGTATAAACCAACTGCTTCCCCACTGTGACCAGAATGAAATCCTTTGGGGCATCACTACTGAGCTTAAACGCTACTGATGAACAACCACAGTCGACAACAAAATTGGTGCAGTGAGCCTTTAATTTACAACGGGCAACAAATAATAACTAGTAGCTTTAACACGCTTAAGAAAAGTAGAAAACAACAGTCAGGTAAATCAATGGTATAATACTGTTGACATACTATAGAAAATATTTTCTTCTAAAACAGAAAAAATAAAATCACTTCATTTCTCCAGCAAAACCCCAAAAGGATGCCATGACATTTTACATTTTAGTTTAATTATTTTCACTAGATTGTTTGGGATCCGCGTCACTCCCGTTCATTTCTAATGGGAGATCAAAGTTTTCCTGACAAGCTGCATCAATCAGAATATGGAGGAAACTATCTGTAATGACACTGAAAAGCGACTTGTTAGCATTTCACACTAAAACCACGTTAGCTCATTAGCTTGCAGCTAGCAGTACCCATCTGTTACAAAGAGCAATGCTAAACATGCTAAAAATCCATTTTAGGACTAGATGACAAATGTAGGACGTAGGATGTAGTGCTAAGTGGAAAAACAACGGGTAGATCAAGGCACCAACACCGCCAGGGTCAGGTGTTGAATTCATACCGGCGCAACCCATGTTAAAATTCGGCAAGCACAGTAAGGCACTTTGGAAGAAAGTGTTCATCAAATTGCATAAAAAATCTAAAATATCAAGGTATCTTGATATTTGTGATGATGGTCCACGGTGACAGGACAGAGTAAACTCCTGTTAGCTTCTGTTAGCTAGCAGCACTAATGCCGCGTTCTTATGGGCACCGATATCTCCCACCTGATGGTACGAATAATGGAAGTGTGTCAAACATGGCTGCTGCAGATCTACGACTTGTTAACTAGTTGTTGCTATGGAGATAGCTAGCATTAGCCAAGAGGTTCCCAATGAGTTGAACAAGACGCTTCCAGGTCGGAGCAATGGGAAGGCTTCCCATCTTTCTGCTTCCTGCAACATGATGTGAATGCAGCAGCAACACATGCTTGTACGAACTATTGAAGCTTGTTTGAAGCACAGGAGCGATTTGCTAAAAATGAAAATATTTTTAAAGGTCCCATATTATATGAATTCAAATTTTCATCTATTTTTTTTATAGATATATGGTCAAAGATGTTTATTGAAGACAATGTTCAAATATGATTTTGCCTGAGTGGTTAAATTTAAAGTGATTGCATTTCAAGCAACCACCCATTTTTCCAGGCAGTTTCAGACCAACTCTAGTAAACGCATCATAGCTGGACTTGGTCCTGATTGGCTTCCTGAAATCCGTCCAATCAGGCCAGTTTGCAGCATTTGAACTGGAAAGCCTCCACTCATCAGGTTGACCTAATCTGAATTAGAGGAACTGGTCAATCAGGGTCAGCATTGTGAGGACATTAACTAATGTAACTAATTCAATTCAACTTTTAACTAAACTCCATTTATTTGCAAAACATCATGAAGAACATTAATCTATCCTGAGACAGTGAATGTTTGAAACACAACATCACAGAAACTGAATAATATGGGACCTTTAACTCTGAAACACCTTCAAAGCTCTTTTAGAAACACAGCACCTCCTTTCCATTGAAAAGCTGCGACCAAGAAGCTGCACTGATCAGAAGCTCCCCGAGGACACAAAGCCTCGCTTCAGATCACACCACCATCAGCAAAACCTTTAGCATCATAAAAAAAACATGCTCAAATAAATAATATAAACAGTCTGGCTTTGGTGAGCCTGGAGCAAGAATGAATCTGATGTCAGATTATTAGATCTGACGTCAGTGGTGAGGCATCGTTTCTGACATGAGCTGAAGAAGAGTGTCGTCTGCGTAACAGTTCCAGCTTACATCTCCGCCTGAGGACGTTACACCCCTGAACCTGCCTTCAGCTTCACTTCACTGTAGGTTCCACAGTGTGATTTGATCTAAGCCACAACCCAAGTGAAAGCTCTCCTGTTCATTGGTTAAACTCCTGCTACCATCACATGCGAGGCTGTTAGCTTTGTGCTCTCTTTGTCTTTGAATAAAGCCACTCTGTTGCCCATGTGTGCTAGATCAGCATACTCAGCCATTTAAACCAAGGCTGGACCCAGACTGACAGGACAGGTTCTGTATAAGGCACCAAACTCAGTGAAAATGTCTCAACATAACATGGAATAAAACTAAATTCATTCTGGTTCCAGGAAATCCTTGGTGTAACCTGGCTTTAGGTCAGAAATAAAGGACCTCAGATGTCTGACACCAGTCCAATGACCCAAACAAATGGATTAGTAAATCTTGAACTGGATTGTTCAGTATTTGCCAGTACTAATCTGAAATGGTATCAGCATTCAATAAGTTGTAATAAAGTAATAAAGCATTTACGTAAGTGTGTAGAAAACAGGTCCAGACCCAAAGGTAAAAATACAGCAGCTGGATTGTTACAGTGAAGCATCTTATATGCAGCATCTTAATGTCTTGGACAGTCCAAGAAAGTATCTTTGGCAGAAACACACTTTACCTCCTGTGTGGCTACACAAAGTCAGTCAACACAAAAAATACCAATTAACTCTTAATTGGGAAAGTTACATGCAGCAATATTTAACTTTCCATAACAATGTTTTGGGACAATCATGGCTAGTAAAGGGTGCTAGACTGTGAGGGATGCACCGGTACTGAAACTGCTAACGGACATTCAGTCACTCAGCTAAAAAGAGAATCATATTAGAAAATGAACCATATACTAAAATCCAAACACATTTTTTGTCCAGTAAGCACAAATCAACTAAAAGTCTTCACCCTTCAGTAAAAGTAATGGATTAGGTCATTAACTAACACTAGCAATCAGTATCAGCAGTGGAAGAGGTATCGGTGCATCCCTGTAGCCTATATTATAAATAAGTCTCACACTAAGATATTTGGTATTTGAGCAACAGGAAGGTAGTTTTTACTGCCCTCCGCTGGAAACTTCTCAGTATTGGTCAGACAGCTCCACCTCAAGCCCAATTTGTTTTTACATAATCAATATTACCAATTTTTAAAAATGAAATGGCAGAATTACTCACTGCATCACTAACCACACCCATCAATAAGATCTTGGTTTGTTTGTTTTAGCAGATTGCAGACTGAGGCAGAAATAATCTCATTGGTTGAGTTAAACAGCAGTGGGCGGAGCCAAACAACCAGCTAACCTAGATGGCTATAGGTTAGTATGGCTAGTTTGAACTCGGAATGTCAGCAGAGCTAACTAGCAAACCTAGATAGTATGGCTAGACTATTATTTCAGTTAGCATTGGAGCGCTAGGCTTCATAATATTAGCTAGCCCCTCTCTTACCCCTTGTCTTTTTCACTGGACTTCAGTCTAATGTTACCTACACAGAAAAACTGTTGTTTTGGCTCCGCCCACTTAGATTTAACTGCATTTGCATTTGAAAACCCCTCTGCCTCCATCAGTAACTATACCAAAGTAGCGGTCCCCTTGGTCCTTCCTCAGGGTTCGTAGGTCTGATAACATTCATCATCAAAAGAAAAAGCAGAAGACGTGAAGCTATGAGTATTTTATCATTTATCATATTTAATACTGTTGCTGCCATAATACTCGTCAATATTTACCAAGCATATCAGAGTGTTAGTGCTGCTCCAGGATTACACCGCTCCATTACACTGTTGTGAATGATTGCTGGTCCTGGATCAGCACTGCTACTCTGACAGGCTTGCATTACCTCTGCAGTTTGTAAAATTATCCAATCAGTTATCATCCAGGCGGTTGCTAGGCAGAAAATGACCAGGACTGCAATCTAATGATACAGCCATCTGGTTACTTCATGTTTGATCCCTTATTACACAGCTGCACCTGGAAGGAAGGAAGGAAGGAAGTAAGGTAGGAAGAAAGGCAGGGAAGAAATAAGGGAGGAAGGGCAGTAGGAAGGAAGGAAGGAAAGGAGGGAGGAAAGAAAGAAAGAAGACTTAATCTCCTGCTGAGGCAAGAATAATTTCTGTCATGTGAATCTTCTTCCCATGACTTCATGCTGGTCAAAGGATGCATTGATATCTTGAACTGCTGTTGATCATGTTTCATGACCAAACACATAACGCCTTATTAGCTTTGTTAGCATAGTTAGCATTCCTCACTGAAACCAAGGGCACAGCTTGGTTTGATGGTAATGTAATAAGACATTAAAGTGATGTAACTTTTACCCCCAATGACCAAAGTGTCTGATGGAGCAAAATAACAAACTATAATTCAACATAGCAACTAGCAAACAGATAGTGACGGTTCTTAGTTCTGATTGGCTGAATGTAAAACACCTGACAAACACATACCTGCTGCTGCATAACTGTTTGCTCTTCTTGTTATTTATATTTTAGATTATTATCTCTTAATATTTGAATGTGTCAATTTTGGGGTTTTTACTCACTGTAAAGAATAAAGGTATTAATGTTATTAATATTATTATTAACAACTGTTAATTATCACCTAAAAACTAAACTAGCACTAATGCCATTACTTACAGTATGAGTTGCTTAGCAACCACTTTGTTTAGCTACTGTTCAAGAACTGTTACAAGGTAAAAGAAAAACAAATAATTATTACTACAATCTTTACTTTTAATAATAAAAGTAATATAGTTTTCTCAAAGCAGTAAATCAGGCAAGGCCCAAAACACTGTAACTGATCAGCAAACAGCGAGACGACTCCCTGTAAGGTCAAAGGTCACAGGACAACCTACCAGTCTGCTGGGAGCCACAGGTCACTTTATA
This sequence comes from Hoplostethus mediterraneus, assembly GCA_034670385.1. Taxonomy (NCBI): domain Eukaryota; kingdom Metazoa; phylum Chordata; class Actinopteri; order Trachichthyiformes; family Trachichthyidae; genus Hoplostethus; species Hoplostethus mediterraneus. The sequence continues at coordinate 947,144 of JAXDDW010000061.1, forward strand.
TGTTGTCCACAAACTAACAGCCATCAGGAACGTTGCTATGAAGCCGAATACCTGTAAAACATACATACATATATTTATATATATACACAAATAAATAAATAAATACTCAGGATTCATATTCAAAACAATAAAACAAATCACATTCATCTAAAATTCATTTTACACAGAGAGAACAGAGAAAACAAGCCACGAGTGTACAGTGGTAATTTCGTAACACCATACTAACACAAGGACGCCCGTGATTCATCTTCTTAAACATAAATGATCTTTGTTTAAAACCATTTGACCAATGGGACTTAAACCTGATGATATAGCCACTGCATCCAGGCTGTAACGGTGAGAGGCCAGCAGATCCCGTTTCCTCTTCTTAAACATGATCAAATATAAATATAAACAGTATAAATATAAACAATATAAATACACAATATAAATATAAACAATATAAATATTAACATTCAAACTGTCAAGAGTTCCTTTCACTGTTTCTGGATTCTTCCAGGAAGCAGCAGGGTCGTGCTTTGGTTCGTTACCAAGAATAATCAGTCTGATCTGGAACGTAAGATAAGTCTGTTTGTCTGCCTGTTGCCTGGCAACCTCACTAATTACTGACGGTCAGACCACAACCTCGTTGACTACTGACGGTCAGACCACACCCTTGTTGACTACTGACGGTCAGACCACACCCTTGTTGACTACTGACGGTCAGACCACAACCTCGTTAACTACTGACGGTCAGACCACACCCTCGTTAACTACTGACGGTCAGATCACAACCTCGTTAACTACTGACGGTCAGACCACAACCTCGTTCTCCTTGTTCTTGTTCTATTTTTTCCCATGTGCCCCAGCGTGGCGCTACGTACCGCTCCGGCCACCAGCTCTGAGACTCCTCCGCTCCTCACAGTAGCGACGATGGAGGCGATCAAGACCAGGATGGTCCCGACGGCGTAATGCAGGAACTCCTGAAACAACAGGAACAAGATGAATCTGACCGACAGACGCAACGAGGAGTTAAAGCTGCTCTAGTCAGATTTCACTGTGAACCTCCAGTCGTCCTCTCAGTCTGAACCAGGAAGTGATGCTGCAGCAGAGCGTCCCATCCCCACTACCTGAGACCGTAGATTCACCCTATTGGTCCAGATTAAATCCTGGTGTCTGGTTGGTCACTGGTGGGAAATCTCCACACAGGAAGTGACCGATCCAGACTGAAGAGAGGAATCCAGAAGAGTCCTGAACAGAGGAAGCTGGCCTCACCAACGTTAGATCTCTTTCTCTTTGGTATAAAGCATCAGAGACCAGTTTACTGACGTCACTGCACAGGATTCTGGGTAATGCAATTCAACCTTTACCTCTCGCTGCCTCTTGAGGCCGCCATTGTGACAAGTTATCTGTGTTACTGATTATTAGAAATAAAATAACGTCTTCTGAGGGAATATGAACTATGAAGCTTCTCCATGATTATGGTGCTAAGAATCAGATGGAAACGCCGGTAAGCTAACAGCAGACCAGGCAGCAGGCGAAGGTGGCCTGTTTACTGGTTGCTACAGCGACTGAAGAGAGAATTGTGACCTTTTTGGCTTTCCATACGCCTAGACCTTGCTGCATCCTGTACCAGGGTTCTGGTGGGTTTGAGTTCCCATAATTCAACATTGAATACAAGTTTCTCAAGAAATCTAAGTTCAGAAATGGGAGGTTTTAGTGTGTGACTCTTATATCTTGTGTGCAAATGTGAAATTAATTTAAACAAACAGTATCATAATTATTTTTTTGTACTTTTTTGGCTATTTTTGTTATTTATACAGGAAAGACTGAACATTAAAAGCAAATGTTGCATCTGGTTCTTTGGCTCTGCCCATTGACTCCTCCCACTTCTACCTCTGAGAACTAAAACTCCAATCTGCCATTGAATGAGTGACTGAATGTTTGTCAGGGAGGAAGTGAAGAAGAGGAGCAGGACATCCTGCTTACCGTCAGCGTCCAGTTGATGCAGGTGACCTTACTATGCAGCCTGAAGACGTGCATGAGGAAGAAGATGAGGAGGGCGACGAGGAACCACAGGGTCACCACCTCAAAGTAGCGGAAGGCCGACCAGTCGATCCAACCCCGCGCACAATGAACGCACAGGAAGGCGATGAGCAAGGCTACCTGGGAAAAAACATTCACACAGCAGAAACACTTGGACGACGAAATTATCATGTTGGTCAAGTTTCCTTTTCCTCATTAGGAGAGGAGAACCACCAGCATCACCTCGAGTGTCTGGTGGGTTCCACTGTCCTGCTCACATGCTAACATGTCTGTAGGCAGCTAGCATCACCTAACGTAAGATAGACCTTTAATTCTCCCGATCCTCTCGTCACATGAAGAGGAAGTGAAGGGGAAAAGGTCGGTACAGTCGTTTAAGTAATCTATAACTTCTATCGACCTCTAGTGGCGACCAGGAGGAACTGCATGTTGAAATTCAGTGGCAGCTACATCCCCTTTAACTTATCGTATTACTATTAACTCATTTTTAACATTTCATAATCAATGGCTGGTTAAAAGTCTGGACTCTATCTAGCAACTTCATGCATCAAATCACAGGTTGTTCTTTTACATGACGCCTTAAATTAGTCTTTATTGAGGACTTTTATTCAGAAAGACACCATCACATGTTTCCACCTTCCCAATAAGAGACACAGTAATGTAGTTGTGTCCTTATAAGGAGACCCCCAAGCCCCCCCCCCCCCCCCCACCCCCAAACCCCCCATCCCTTTAAAACACAGATTTCCATCCGCCTGTAAAGGGGCTGAAGTGTATACAGCAGGTAAAAGGAGGTTAAGGTGAGCTGAGCTGGTTAACCCTCCACTAAACCGGGTTAGACCCTGAAGGAGTTTGTAGAGCGACATCTCACCATCTGTGCTATCTTCAGCAGTCCTGGCACGGAACGGGTGTAGCCCAGGTTGGCGAAGCCGCCGTCGGAACTCGTCGTGGTTGTTGTTGTTGTAACGACAGTATGCGACATTTTCCCTCTGAATACGGTTTACTAACGTGTTAAATTAGTCTGGAGCGAGTTAATCTGCTGCGGAGTCCCAGCGGCCGCTAGTTCAACTGTACTAGTCTAAATGGAGATCAGAGTCAAGTCTGACACAATCAGCGAAATGACTTCCGGTTACAACTTTAAAAATAAAACCTTTATCGAGGATCTTTTTTATTTTTAACTAATGCAAAGTACCAAACTAAAAAATAATGTATTTAAGGAGCAATCTTAATTAATATGCTTTATACCGCCAAAAAGTCCGTTTTACAGTATTGTATGATACTATACTCATAGTCAAGTCAACTTGCTCCGTATCTCCCTGAATCACAGTAACAGTCTCAACAGTCTCTTCACAACGCCACATTATAAACAATACATGATAAAGAAAAAACAAAATGCAGCCCCCAACCTTAGACCCATTGCTACCACACTACACACTACTACATAGTATAATGTTATATATGGACTGCAAAAATATACAAAAAACTCAAAACTAAACTTCGAGCCTTGGATATCTAACACTTTTAGTGTTTTAGTGTTTTAGTATCTTAAGCACAAACTATTTCAGTCGGGTTATGTTGACCAACTTAAACCACTTCCTACAATCTAAAGGACTTTGTAGAATTGAAATAGGATATTTTTTAGATAGCGGGTATCCTCTAGGTTTTGGTCGTTTTTTGTATTCAAGTCATCAAATAATATATTGTTTTAGGCTTACATTTATCGATCCATAGGTAGTCCTTCACCTGAAAATACCATTCACCATAACACAATAGAGTCATTTTAGTATCTCCATCTACCATGTTTAATCTATGATTCCACTCAGTATTCAGATATTCAGATCAGTGCACCCCGACTAACTTCTTTGCTTCTAGTGACACATTTTTATTATTACATTATTTTATTATACATTATGACACGCTTTTATTTTGAAGGAAACATGATTTAACTTCTGGTCTGTTTGTGGTTAATTGTGCGCGGCTTGGCGCAGGGTAGCGTTAGGAGGGGTTTAGTCAGGAAACTGCAGCAGCACCTCTGGGTTTCACTGCTCCCACAGAAAACAGTATTGTTCCCTCATCAGTCATGCTACAGCGAACTGCTTTCTGGGAATTTCTCTTTAGACCAACAGGCTGCACGCTCGGTCTGAAATCCATAACCACGTTAAAAAATGTCTCCACCAAAAAACATAAAATATCTCTAAAATCTGCAGCATACAATCTGGAAAAGTGAAATTTTACCCAATAAGGATTTGCTACCTATCAGCCTAAAAATATATCAACATTTATTTTATTTATTGCCAACAAATTATTTTAGAATATGTTTGAGTTTTTCAAATATCTCATTTTGAGAATATCCCTTATGGACTATAATAATCCTATAATAATAGTTAAATTCAGAATTATACTGCGCAAATATCACAGCAAAACTATAAACTATATATAATCCTATAGGAATATTATATATAAAGAACACACCATGAAGTACAATAAGGTGACTATAAACTCACTATTGAAAACCATAGAAACACTATAAGACACTCTTAAAATCACAACCAGTGTCATATTTGACATTTTTGTCTACTGTTTTTCTTTGAGTTGCTATAATCAATGTGCCATTTCCTCCATGATAGTGCACATCAGTATGTACACTAGAACCTCTCAGACAGTAACTGTGGTGTGAAAGACATAATACTGCATAGTACTGCGTAATACACCGTAGGGCCCATGATCACTGGAAATAGATATTACCGATGATCTCATCACACACCCAAAGACTAGAGACCAGACAGTAAACCTACAAGAGGTTTATGCATAATGAAAGAGGAGGTAGGGTGGGATCACCACAGGGTCCCAGAGATCCAGTTTTCCTGTTAAATATCAGATCATAAACTTGTGATGTGGAGCGTCTTGAAACTCTGACGGGTTGGTTAATGGTCAGCTAATCAATGATGGACCTGTATTGATCACCAACCAGATCAACACAGATTTATTACAGCCTCCTAACACTGACATTTTATTGATTACCTTTAAAGCAATAAATGGCCTGAAACAGAAAAGTCACTTTCATCGGCTTCAGTTGCATTCAACTGTTGTGTTATGTTTTATACGTCTTATATTGTATGTGGGTATGAAGAGGCTTTAGCTTCCTACTACCCGTTAAAACATGGCGTCATTTGCTTTCATGTGTGAACCTCAAACTACGGCCTTCCTCTCAGTTTGTCTCTGAATCAGTAACCAGTCCATCCTCTCAGCGGTTTCCTCTTTCTCTGCTGCAACAGGAACAGCTGATCTTTAACTTGAACTTTACTTCAACGTGTTTTAAAGCTTTGACGGCAGCTGAAGAGTGATAAAGCAGTAATTATTTACAGCAGCAGGTGTGTTTTTTTGCAGCTTTATTAGTTGCCATGGTGACGTGAATGACAGATGCTTCACCTCTAAACCACATCCGCTTGCCACAGAGTGGTTACACACACACACACACACACACACACACACAGCAGAAGCAGGAAGTGCAACCCAACCGACTGAACTGAAGAAACTGAAATTTGTGATTGTGATCCAGATGTGACGCTTCAGGTCCGAGGTTCAAAATATTAATACAAATATAAATAAATATACTTCTTTTATCATCCATTCATGGTGTTGGAGGGTCAGCAGGCTGGCTAGCTAACCTAGATGACTGTAGGCTAGTGAGACTAGAACCTGAAGGTCTTGGTGCTTCAGGGAGCAGATTGGAGAGTCAATATTTAAGACAAAACCAGAGAAACCGTCAACATGAAGGATGAAACCACCGACCAAGAAAAGCCTCCAGGTTTAACAACAGCAGCACCTCAGAAACAGAGACAGAGACAGAGACAGAGACAGAGACAGAGACACAACCACTGGTCTGATAGGAGATGTCCTAAAAGTCTTAGATAGGAATCACTCTACTACTACTACTACTACTACTACTACTACTACTACTACCACTGCTACTGTTAGTACTACCACTACTACTACTACTACTACTACTACTACTACTACTACTACTGTTACTACTACTACTGTTAATACTAGCACTACTATTACTACTACTACTGGTACTACTACTCGTGTTAATACTACCACTACTACTACTACTACTACTACTACTACTACTACTGGTACTACGACAACAAATACTACATTATTGCTCCCGACTCTAGTAATCCTCCAGATTCGTACTCCTGGGTTGTTCTGCTTCTGAGCTGTTGGACCAGCAGAAACTCTTCTGGTCCGTCGTGGTCTGGTGTGGAGCCTCAGAACTGGTCTGGAGAGCTTTGAACAAACCAGTAAGATCACATTAGAGCTGAAGTCACAAACCATGACTATTTCAATTCACAGAATAGAGTCAACATTACAGTCAACATTTCTCCCCAGGCGGCTTCATGGAGGACACGACCTGATGTGACCTAACGCCCACCAGGTGTGCAGAACGGTGAACTTCAAAACCAAATGATGATTTACTAAGAACTGGATGAATCACTAGAAGAAGTCTAGATGCTGCAAATGAATTATGAAATATCACAAAGTTTCGTTTTCACATTCAAAAATTCCCCAACCCCCGATCATCCTGCAGCCCCACCGAGACCCACCGGGTTAAATATGGTTTCTAAGCTGTAGTACTGACAGTGAGAAGAGCTGTAGACCAGCTGGAGCTCTGCGTCGCCATCTGCTGGAGCGGCGGAGCCTCGCAGCGCTCGTCGGTCCACTGGACGGGTTAAACCCCACAACATGAAAACAGTGACAGACAATATAATAAATAATACATGAAAAGTTTTATTCCAATTTAGGAAACCTGCCAATTAAAAAAACGTGAAGCATTCCCCTGCTGGACCAGTAGAGGACCAGTAGAGGTTACCAGTGGTTATGAGGTCTGATGTCTGAGCGATGGGAGGATGTTCAAATGGGAAAATACCAGGGAGGAAAACCACTGGGAGTTGACCACAGCCTCTACTGGTTCTACTGGGAGCTGACCAGTACAACAAGTTGCCTACTGGTTCCACTGGGAGCTGACCAGTACAACCACAGTCTCTACTGGTTCCACTGGGAGCTGACCAGTACAACAGGCCTGGTTTAAGTGGTTTCATGTAGTGTAGACAAACTGTTTTCCTATTAAAAAAAACATGAAGTGCATGTGATAGAAATAGACTGGAAACACTGAAGCATATAGCTCTGTCTGGGTTACACTGAGTCATATAATCACACACACACACACGCACACACACACACACACACGATATCCTTCCTTACTGTGGTGTATCTGTAGTCTCATCATGGACGTCCAGTTGGTCTGCAGCGTTCTGAGCCTGCTGTTATCTGCTATAGGAGGTGAGCTTAATGATGAGGCTTACTTTTGACTTTACACACACACACACACACACCCTCAGAAACATGGCCCTATGTCCCTGATATTCTTGTTTGTACCTGTATTTGTTCTCTGTAGATCAGCTGTTTAGAGCTTTATCAATCATTTCTGACTGGGTGATATTTGGATCAATCCAACTGAACGCTTTGATCCTCGTTGGCTTCACCTGTTGAATCCAGTCATGAAGGAGAGGAGACATACTGATGGTGTGGACTCCCTGTACTGTATGGTTGTACATGAGTGGCTAGTTGAGTTTGACTGAAGTACTACATTAAGTGTATTAGTATCTACTATGGTGTTCTATCTGGTTCACTGTGTGTATAACTCATGCTGAAATACATTAGGAAGCATGAAGGTTATTAAGGTTATTAGGGACCTGCAGTGTGTTGGTCCAAACAGAATGACCAGAGCAGCTGTAAACATGTCGCCCCCTACTGGGTCAATCTGAATCAAACTTTGGCACCCCTTAGACCACTAAGTGTCATTTTTGAAATGCTGGGACACAGTGGTCAGATGCATCATTTCATCAATTTCAAGTTTGATTCAAATCTGACCAGTCTGTCTGAGATATTGGACGCGTGGCTGAATGAACGATGTAGCTCCTCCCTAAATGTCTTTGAACTATGGGAACTATGACTATAAAGCTTTAAAGGTAATCAATAACATCTTAAAGGTACGTGTATCATTCTAAACATCAGTACACCATCATCATATTACTAGTCCTACTAGTCCTGACCATCAACCAATGAGACCACGGTGGAGACGACTGGTAGCCTCTGTCTACCAGTGGTATTGTTACTAGTGTTTCTCCACATTAACACTACATTTCCCATCAGCCCCGTTGACAGGCTGGTAGAGGCTGGTAGAGGTTGACAGGCTGGTAGAGGCTGACAGGTTGGTAGAGGCTGGTAGAGGTTGACAGGCTGGTAGAAGCTGGTAGAGGTTGACAGGCTGGTAGAAGCTGGTAGAGGTTGACAGGCTGGTAGAGGCTGACAGGCTGGTAGAAGCTGGTAGAGGCTGACAGGCTGGTAGAGGCTGGTAGAGGCTGACAGGTTGGTAGAGGTTGGACAGGTTGTTTTGTCTTAGCTCTTGTTTTATTCGATTCTCTATTTGTCTCATTTGTTAAAGATAAGTAGGTTGCTAACTTATTGCACTCTTACATTAACACTAGTTATGCTCTTAGTTGCTTGTTTAGGAAGGAAATGCACTTATGATTTCTGGTGACTAGTAGTTTTCTTACCTACCTTTGTTGAATGCACTTATTGTAAGTCGCTTTGGATAAAAGCGTCTGCTAAATGACTGTAATGTAATGTAATGTAGAGGCTGGTAGAGGTTGACAGGCTGGTAGAGGCTGGTAGAGGTTGACAGGCTGGTAGAAGCTGGTAGAGGTTGACAGGCTGGTAGAGGTTGACAGGCTGGTAGAGGCTGGTAGAGGTTGACAGGCTGGTAGAGGCTGACAGGTTGGTAGAGGCTGGTAGAGGTTGACAGGCTGGTAGAAGCTGGTAGAGGTTGACAGGCTGGTAGAGGTTGACAGGCTGGTAGAGGCTGGTAGAGGTTGACAGGCTGGTAGAGGCTGACAGGCTGGTAGAGGCTGGTAGAGGCTGACAGGCTGCTGGTGGTGGAGTTATACTGATGACTCTACAGTAATGTGGTGGTTTATTATTGGACTATTGTGAGTCATACTTGTTATAGATTTTGTTACTCTTCTCCTCCTACAGTTTTTATGCCACGTAGACATAATAAACATCAAAACATTCAGGTCATTGTGGAGCAACTTGCTATTACTTTTCTAAGCGGTCCGTCTTATAGGTTTTCATTATTTCCCCCCTCTCCCCCCTGCCCCCTCCGTATTTAAGTCAAGTCATTCATGTACATACAGATGCACAAACATTGATGACCATTGCTTTGTCAGCAACAACATTCATATTTTCCTTTACATAATGTAGTTGATGTTAAAATGATAGCACCTTTAAAATCACTTCTAACCAACAGGTAACCGGTGAAGATAGTTGACAGTTATGACAGTGCATATATGATCTTTGTCCTCTGTCACCTTCCACAACCCAACAACCCCCCTCCCCCACCAGGCTATGGCTCTGATGACGGTTGGTCCATGAAGGTGCAGCCGGAGGTGCGAGCCATCGAGGGTTACCCGGTGGTGCTGCCCTGTACCTTCAGCCACCCCCAGCACTCCCAGCACTCCTCCCTGCAGGTGGTGTGGCATCTGGGCCACGGCCAGGGCTCCACCATCCTGTACCGCTGCACCAGCCACACCGTGGCTCGAACCTGCGAGCCGGGCCCGCAGCAGGACCAGCGCTACCGTCTGGAGGGCAACCCGCGAGAACACGACCTCTCCCTGCGCATCAACAGCGCTGCCCTGCAGGACAGCGGGCGCTATTACTGCCGAGTGGAGGTGCTGGGGCACGACCACGCCAGCTATGAGGACAAGATGGGCACCAGGCTTCGAGTGGAGGGTGGGGATATGGAGGGGGGTTGGATGGATGGATGGATGGATGATCCTGGCTTAGAATGAAGGGTTGGGTTGTATGTATGGCAGATAGATAGATAGATAGATAGATAGATAGATAGATAGATAGATAGATAGATAGATAGATAACATCAATAATAATAATAGCACCTTTAAAGTCTTGGTGTTTTCCCCTGCTGTCTGTACTGCAGCTGCCCCAAGGATCCTGGGTCTGTCGGTGGAGGGCAGTGAGGCGTCGGGCTACAGAGCTCTGTGTCGCGTCCAGGGCTCCCCACTGCCGGACGTCCAGTGGCTCGGCCCAGACGAGCTCTTGGAGGGGTCACCCATAGGCCCCCTGGCCCAGGGCTCCCCAGGGCGATACCACACCATCAGCCAGCTCCGAGACGTCCTGCCCGGGCAGCAGTACACCTGCAGTGCCTCCAACCCGCTGGGCAAGGAGCAGGCCACCCTGTACGTGCTGCCCCCCCAGCCAGAGCCCTCCACTGGGGGAGCTCCAACTCCTCTCCTGCTCCTCCTGTCCATCTCACTGGGGGCCAAGGTCCTCCTCCTCATAGGGATGGGGGTATGGATGGTGCAAGGAGGCACTCTGCTGGGTCTCGGCTGCTGGTGGAAATAACCTGCTCTCTCATGGTTTTATTGTGATTTAGTTTTTCTCTTTTTCTCTTTTAGTTTTTATTTATCTTTTCTTTATTAAAATGGGATCTGGTCCAGTCTGATGTTATGCCGTTTGATCTATTTATTGTAGAATTGATAAATACTACACTGGTTGTCTTTGGGAATACCTTAACCTGAACTGATTCTAATGCAACACTTTGATTATATTCCACACAAGTATACTGTAGATATAATTATTATGAGAAGAATTATTGCTATCCTGGGTTTTAATGGAGCATTTTAGTGTCCCATGGTCTAAATGTTTCAGATGTTTTTCTACCCTGACAAAAATAATATTTTGGGGCAAACACTTTTGGGGATTTTTTTGGCATGAGTGTATGGTTCCTGTCAACTGAAGACTTTCGTTATAAAACTGAACTGAACCAAAGAGAAATAAACTAAATTGGGAGTAGTTCTGCATGTTCATGTTGTCCATGCCAATGGATTTATAGTAATAGCACACAAAAACCTAACAGTCGATAAATTCGTTGAGTCCATTTTTGACTCTCGCTTGGTCCTCCATGTTACGACCTCGTTAACAGGATAAAGAAGTTCAGACATAATTACTCATCCCGCAAGCAAGCAAGTAACATTGCCATCAATGATTGTCATGTAATGTGGTGGGATTTGGACATGTTTAAATGTTTTCATAATGTTGGTGAGAAATAATTGATTAATTGACATTAATTGATTAATTGATTAACAAATAGTAAAATTGGTTGTTAGACAATGGCAGGAAATAAAAGAAATACAACACCAAGAGAGTCAAGTTTCACTCAGTATCATGCATTTAATAAAATCATTCAGTAAAATGACACGTGGCAGTGAGTCTATTGCTTCTACATTAAACCTTTTTCACTCCAAACTACTGTTGAGTACTTTTCAAAGATGCCAAAATGCTGGACATTAGTTTTTCTGTTTCCAATCACATCCCCGTCTCAATGAATTTAGTTTTTTTACCGATTTGCCAAAGTAGAATTGTTATTAGAAAATGCAAACATTCGAGTTGAAATAAACTCCTGTGATCACTCCTGTGATCTTAGAGACACATTCAAAAAAACATACCAACTTAATTGTTTCCCATTTATTGGAAAACCAATATCGCTTCTACGAAGCAGCACAGAGGAGGAATGATGTCTAACTACCTTCTGATTGGCTGAGCTGACTACAGGCTAGTGTTACATGACTTCTGATTGGCTGAGCTGACTACAGGCCAGTGTTACATGACTTCTGATTGGCTGAGCTGACTACAGGCCAGTGTTGCATGACTTCTGATTGGCTGAGCTGACTACAGGTTAGTGTTACATGACTTCTTGGCAGAGCTGACTACAGGTTAGTGTTACATGACTTCTTGGCAGAGCTGACTACAGGCCACCTTCCTAGAATGGCTGCAACAATATGGAAGTAGTGACGAAAACTATGTTCAGTATGAGCATAAGGAAAAGGCTAAATCGATCTCTATATTTATCAGTGGAGACAGCAGCAGGCAGCAAAGGGGGTACAAGGGCAGTGCTGCATCCTCGTGACCCTGCCAAGTGTGACCTGCTACAGGAGGAAGAGGACAGGTTCGCTGTAGCAGAAAGGAAGGGCAGTCTTACAGCAGTCCTCGTCACTCCAGCTGAAGTCCTTCTTGGTGTCCAGACTCATCATGGCACATTGGCCGTCTTGTACAGTGCCTGGCTCCCCTTTGCCCCAGTGAGTATCGGTGACTGGAGCCCTGCTTACCCAGTACCACTCCCCAGTCAGGGAGCTTCGACGCAAGCCGATCCATACCTGCTCTTGCCTGTAATTCCCGGCCTGGTTCAGCTTTGGGAAGATCTGTTCCCGGAGCCTGGCCTTGTTGAAACTGACCAGCTGGAGGTCCTTCTCTCTGCAGTACTTGACTGATTCGGGCCAGCCGTTTGCCACATCTCCAATTTCAATGACTTCCGGAGACAAGACACAGCCCCTGTAATCTGGTAAGGAGTGCAGGTAAAAGCTGAACGTATGACACTGGGTATTTGAAAAGGTATTTTGATTGCATTTTATCTGCGATATACACAAACCTGTCTATTCTATTAATGTATGAAATTCAAACAAAAGAAAAACCTAGTTGGCAAATGTATCCACCCTGTTTATGTCATCAGGGCTAAATTGTGACACTGCCAAATATTTATTTGTATTATTGGTTGCTCACTTCGGAATTAAGTTATGTTTTCAACATTATCCACATTCAAAAATCTTCTCATTGTGTATTTTTGCAGCCAAGGCTGACCTCAGATCCCTTCTCTACATCTGAATGGTACTTTCTGGTGTAAGATGGATTCAGAAAACATGAGCATAGGTGAAGATTGTGTTGTTCGTGTGTGGCTCACAATGCAGCACAATACCTGGAAGTCTGCTGATGACAGGTGCTGGGTTCCCAAAGACAGCAGCCCCTTTCTGTCCCACATAATAGACAGCCATTTTGGAGGAAGTGTGCCAGATGACGTTTTTGCCAGTTGTTAGTGCAATATGTGTTGACACAAACTCTGTTCCTTTAATCTCCTGCCAATCAGGATTCTCCAGAGGAAGACTCCCTACGTGAACCCCAGCCGTCTGGTCCTTGTGGGCCACGACCACAGCATGGTTCTCGATGTCAATGATGGAGTGGATTAAATAGCAGGAGGCGAAGTCTTCTTCCGGGATCAGGCTGAGGAGCATGCCAGGTCGGTAGAGGACAACCGGACCAGAGGACCTCACCAGGGACGAGTCTGGGTTGAAGGGGACTAGACTGGTGGATGTCTTGTCTGACAGAAGTAGAACTGTTTCAACATGCTTGGCAAGACTTGGTGGAATGAGGAACTTCAACTCGTCCTCCTTGGCTGGCAGCAGAGTGGTGAACAGCATGCTGCAGGTGCAGTTGACCAGGATGACACATGGGTGACCGAAGAGGACCGCCACTGGCTGTTTGGCTTTCACCCCCCGCATTGCCTCCGACTCTGTTAACCTGAACTGAACAAGCTGGTAGGGTTCAAGTGACACATCCTTGTTCGTTGCACCTTCCAGGGTAACTGCATTATCTTTGTTAGAATTGATAACAATGAGCTTGAATGGGTTTCTTTCTGTTACATCTGTGGAGACTGACGGCGTGGGCTCAGTGGTTCCCTTGATTCTGGGCGCTGGTGGGATGTGGTACTCTGTGCCCAACATGTCAAAGGATACAACCAAAGCAGTCTGTATGCTGTCCTTTTTTTGACTGATGGCATGGACGGTGACGGTTTTGGTGCTGTTAATCTGGATGGTATTGTTGGACATTTGTGAGCTATTGAGCTCCATTCGTTTATCGACGCTGAAAACGTATGTCTCCCCCGCCTGCAGGTTCTTTGTGTCCGTTTGATAGACATGCGACTTGATGGTAACCAAGGTGTTGCCATACAAGGCAGTGATTTGGATCTCGTTCTTGGGGTCATTGGGATGGTAATAGGCAATGTTCTCCGGAAAAGCAACGATGAAATTAACACCAGTGCTGTTTTGGATGACGGTGGCTGTGGATTCTAGAAAAGGGAACAGTCTGCTAAAGCAAGGATCTCAGACCTCCAAACTGTTATATTTTCATCTGGTAAAATTAGAAAACAATGCTGACTCAAATTTTGGTGATTTTCAGGTTTTTAATTTAAGTGAAGGTTTCTATGGTGTTTAGTAGTTAGACCAATTTTCATGTCCTATGAAAACCATTGTCAACCAAGGATAGGATTTAGTTAAGGCTGTTTTTCTAAATTCCTGAAAAACTGACTTTCCATTAGTTATTGATCCAAAGGCAGCACAATATGCACCCTGGTACCTACCATATTTGAACAATATCAAAGTCAGTGTTAATACACACCAACAACCGAGGGCAGATAATAGTTGTGAATAGTGTTTCTATGGGTTTGGCTTACCTTGTTTAAGTGCTGCTAGGACCAGGAAAAGGACTGGTGCCACGCCCATGGTGACCAGAGGATCACCACTGACTCTTTATATTTGTAACCAGAACCTAGAAGTCATTTAGTGTGGTTAAAACAGTTCTCTATAGAGGGGGGGGGGGGGGGGGGGGGGGATAACATATAGTTTTCCCTTCCCTTTTCCCTTTTCCCAAGGTGCCACTGAGCAAAGTATGTTACCTCAAAAAATGCTCCAGTTGCTCACTGGCCAGGAATCAGGAATATCTGTTCCCTCTATTGACAGGCTGACCTCCAACCCTTGACCTCCTTACTAATAGTTGCTTGTAATGTTGGCGATGTAGGAATTTAATTTTATTCTACTGATGACCTCACTGGAAGTCACTCTGGACAAGAGAGCCAGCTCCAGTGTGAATGTGGCGTCTCAGGTTGTTAGCAGACTACTATCTCTGTCTCCCTGGTGCCATGCTAACGCTTTAGCACACATAATGTTAAGAAATTGTAGGTGAGAAAAGGAGAACTTGGACCTGGATGGTTAGTTAGTTTTAATGATGCCAGGCTTGTTTAGGGGATTGGTAACATAGGCAAATACACTATTTTGGAAGAGCACGGCGACGGCATGGCGCCTCCAAATAGTGTGGTTGGTTATCCCATCAGAGATAATTGTCCATGACTCCAGCAGTCTTGGGTCAAACCTTTATACCTGTGTTAATTTATTGCAAAGCAAACAAAACTTGACTTGACTTCTTCAAGTCACATCCTTACCAAAAGACTATGAGCTCCAGTCGTCCCAAACTAACAAATAGGCAAAGACAAAGATTTGGAAGCAGCAGGAGAAGCTAATTCTTGGACATTTCAGTTATTCACTAACTCGACACCTTATTCCTCCCATTTCTGTGGATTTAAATCACCTGGCATTTGGAAATCGAGCAAATCAACATTTATCCAAGACAGATCAATAATAATAAGAATGAAACCTGACTTGTTGTAAGCACAAATGAATCAACCGGTCTACTTTCTCTTCTATGTGGTGAAATCATGTCTTACCTGTCAGCAGGCTCTGTCTTCACCATCACCAGCCAAGTGTTTGATGAAATCACGTCCTGCTGCTCCTTTGTCCTTCAAACATGGAAACACACATTTGATAGTCAAACTGGAGGCTATTTGGAAACGCTTTGCATGAGACGCACAGAGTTAGAATAAGGGGTGGGGGTAGTAGTAGTAGTAGTAGTAGTAGTAGTAGTAGTAGTAGCAGTAGTAGTGGTAGCGGTAGCAGTAGCAGTAGTAGTAGTAGCAGTAGTAGTAGCAGTAGCAGTAGTAGTAGTAGTAGCAGTAGTAGAATAAAATTACTTTTTGACCTCTGACCTCCCAGCAGACAAACCAGTCAGTGAATCAGTGTTCAAAGATTAAAAGTGACATTGGAGATGAACTGAAGGTTTGTTGGTTTGTTGTTTGTTGTTGTTTGTTGTTTACTGTTTGTTGTTTGTTGTTTGCTGTTTGTTGTTAGGTGTTTGTTGTGTGTTGTGTGTTGTTTGTTGTTTGTTGTGTATTGTTTGTTGTTTGCTGTTTGTTGTTTTTTGTTAGCTGTTTGTTGTTTGCTGTTTGCTGTTTGTTGTTAGCTGTTTGCTGTTTGTTGTTAGCTGTTTGTTGTTTGTTGTGTATTGTTTGTTGTTTGCTGTTTGTTGTTTATTGTTAGCTGCTGTGGTCTCAGTCATCTCAAACTGCCACACACAGTTTGACAGTGAAATGAGCTTCCATTCAAATCAGGTTGGGCTACACAAATCCAGTCCAGTTCCTAGCCAAGCTGCTGCTCTCACATGAAGTCTCTTTAAAACTCTTTAATTTAAACACTTTAAACGCCTCAAACTTTTCCAGTTCATTTTAATTAACTTAAGAGAGTTTTGCAGTTCATCAGAAGCAAATCTATGAAAAGTGTGATTTAATACCTTTTTGTGTCTCAGTAGTGATGGATTAAAGTAAAAGTGTGGAAAATAATAAAGTTGAAAAAATAGAAACATGAAACTGTTGGCAGAGCAGCAGTCTACAGCGGCTACTCGTAATGAACCCAATTTTAATAGCACCGACACTTGGAGGTAAAAACAAAAAGACGAGAGACGTTTTGCTGCTTCTCATAGCACTCACACTGCAACTAAAAACAGCTGCGTGCAGGAGGGCTTTTTATTAACCACGCCCATCAATTTGTCCATCACAAATTAAGTCACAAACTAAGTTTGCCCATCATTAATGAAAACACAAATAAACATTCAATAATTGAGAGCACCATTCAACACCCCCACTTGCTCTCACCTTACAAAGAAACATTGCAATTTACATTCAGCAAAAAAAAGGAAAATATCACCTTTCCAGGGTTTTTCTTTTAGTTATCTCCAAACATAAACTTAGCAAATTTAACTAACTTCAATTTTGTTGCAGGTTTGGTCATCAAATCTGCAACCATCTGGTCAGTTGGACAATACTCCATTAATACCTTCCCATCATTCACAGTGGACCGTATGAAGTGGTACTTTATATCCACATGTTTACACCTCTGTCTCCTGATAGGATTTTTAGCTAAAGCAATTGTGCCTTGGTTGTCCTCATACAGCCTGGGTAGTGCATACAGATGTTTATCAATGCCATCTAAAAGTTGTGTGAGGTACAGACACTCTTGGATGGTTGCAGCCAGAGCAATATACTCTGCCTCACAAGTGGACAGTGCTACAGTGGGCTGCTTTTTGGTCTTCCATGACACTAAAGTGCCGCCCTTCGTCAGGCTTACACAATATCCTGTTGTACTTCTTCTATCATTAACATCACCAGCCCAATTCGCATCACTGTAAGCTTGTATACCCAGGTTCTCATCACATTTCCTGTAACACAACTTCTTGTCCCTTGTGCCTCTTAGATACCTCAGCACATGTTTAACTGTACCAAAATGCTGTTCAGTAGGTTCAGTAAAATACTGTGACAGTTTGCTTACAACAAAACTCAAATCCGGTCTTGTACAGACAGTCAAATAAATCAAACTACCCACTGCCTCTCTGTATCTTGAAACATCACTCATCAATACAGCATCATCTGTGTAGTTCAGTCTTTGTTCACAAGGTGTTGACCTAGGTTTACAATCCTGCATGTTGAACCTTTCCAGGATTTTCTCAACATACTTTGCTTGTGACATTGTTACACAGTCGTCGCTCTGGTTAAAATCGATGCCAAGAAAAATTCTTAGCTTGCCCAAGTCCTTCATTTTAAACCTTGCTGTAAGCATGTCCTTCGTAACCTTCATAGCATTTTCATCACTTGCTGCAATTATTAAGTCATCGACCCAAATTACCATGATCACCTTCTCATGTTCTCTTTGCCTTGTGTAAACACAGTGGTCGGCCTGGTTTTGTAGAAACTTGTTTTGTGTCAGATACTCATGTAACAACTTGTTCCAATTCCTGCCCGATTGTTTTAGCCCATATAATGACCTCTCTAGCTTGCACACCAACTCTCTGTCTGTGTGAGATTTCACCTCGTACCCTTCTGGCTGTTCCATGTAGATCTCACAGTCTATGGGTGCATTTAAATAGGCAGTCTTCACATCCATTTGGTGTAAGATCAAATTTTCCTGTGCTGCTTTCTGCATCAAAACTCTGACACTAGTCATGTTAGCTGTAGGAGAAAATGTCTCCTCATAATCTACACCTATCTTTTGATTGTAACCCTTAGCAACATATCGGGCCTTGTACTTCTCAGATCCATCAACATTGGTTTTAATAGCATACACCCATCTACCCCCCACTGCTTTCTTACCCTCAGGCAAGTTGGTCAGGGTAAATGTGTTGTTCTCCTTAAGTGAATGCATTTCCTCATCCATTGCTTTGACCCACTCTCTTGATTTATCTGAGGTTACAGCTTCTGTAAATGAAACAGGTATGTTACACATCACTCGATAACAGTAATCTATGTTACTCTGGACTTGATCAGTCTCCTCCTCAGACACATATTTAGACACACGGCAATCTGTGTATCTGTCTGGCTCCCTCCTCTCTCTAGAAGGGTATCGCCTAGACTCAGGCTCACACTTGACCTCAACTGTCTGTGGTTGGTGGTGGCTCACTTCAGGTTTATTTTCTACTGTAACACGGTGATCTGGACTTCTGGACCTGTGCTGTATGAATTCTTCATCCTCAGGTGTAAAATTAGTCTGTGTCTGTCGTTCTACACCTGATTTAGTCACAAACTTTACCAATCTATGCTTCTGCACTTTCTTACTGACAGGAAAGTAGACAATGTATGCAGGACTGTTTTTGTCGTACCCGATAAAAACACACTTTTCACACCTCGGATCAAGTTTTCTCTTGTCTTGTTTATAAGCGAAACACTCTGATCCAAACCTTTGCATCCTAGACAAATTTGGCCGTCTTCCTGTCAACATCTGGATTGGTGTCTGCCCTGTGCGTTTATTAAAACACCTATTCCTAACCACAGCAGCAGTCTGGACTGCATAAGTCCACAGTTGTTTTGGCAAACCACTTTCGATTAGCATGCACCTTGCCATGTCAAAAAGTGTGCGCCAATTGCGCTCAGCAGTCCCATTTTGGTGAGGAGAGTAAGGTGCTGATGTTTGATGTCTGATCCCATTTTTAATGAGCAAAGTCTGGTACTCTTTTCCTGTGAATTCAGTACCATTATCAGATCTGAAGCATTTCACCTTGCCATATGGGGCTGTATCAGCTAGAAACTTCTCTGTAGCTAGGACTGTGTCACTTTTGTTCTTTAAGAAATACACAAACACTGTACTGGAAAAATCATCAGTAAATGAAAGTGCATATCTGTACCCATCTCTAGACTCTGGGTGGATTGGTCCTGCCAAGTCTGTGTGTACTAGCTCTAGAGGGGTTTTAGCCCTCACATCAGGGTCTCTGTTTCTCGTCTGGTAAAACTTCCCCTGAGTGCACACTTCACAATGTAGAGGTTTGTTTGTTGAACCCTTAATTTTCATACCGTCCACAACATCTTGTAACCTCTGAATGTCATTGTAGTTACAGTGCCCCAGTATCTCATGCCATGTCTGCATATCATAACATCCCTTGCACTGATCATCACATTCATCATCATCATTATTTACTGTGGGCAAATAATATAGTCTATCATGCACGTGAATGTGGAATTTGGTACCGTCTTTGTGGATCAGAACGTCCTTCCCTTTCTTGAAGATCACGGTCGCTCCGCTGGCAGTAGCTGCTTTCACAGATAAAATGTCTTGTGAGTAGGATGGGATATACAGCGCCTGCCTCAGCGTTGTGTTCAGGTGTCTTCCTTTGCTGTCGGTCAGACAGACTTCTGCATCGCCTCGGCGTTCTGCCACGCCCTTGCACCGCGTGCCGTCCGCCAGCTCCACGCAGTGTGTCTTGGCCTGGAACCTGTCATCAAACCTCTTAAACTTTGCAAGGTCTGTGACGATGTGCGAGGTTGCCCCGCAGTCGACCATCAGGCCCCTCACGTCCACTCCTGCTGCCCCCTCGCTCACCCTGAAGGCATACTCCTTGTCCTGGTCATCTGTCTCCCCGGAGACCTTTCGTGCGTCGTCTCGATTCCGGCGCTGTTTCCGTCTGCAGGTCGTGTCCCGGTGTGTGGTGCTCTTGCAGTAACTGCACCACAATTTACGCTGGCAGGCTCTGGCCAGGTGTCCCTTCAGGCCGCATTTGAAGCACACCACGTCCGCTGCGGCCCTCTCAGCTCCTCGGTCACCTGTACCGACGGGTCTCGCTCTCTGCTGCTGCACCTTCATTACGTTGTCATCTGTTGCTGTGGCGCGCATCTTCTCTGTGTCCTCGTAGCTGCGTAACTTTGTTTTAAATTCAGCAAAAGATATAGTCTCATCACGTTGTGTGACATGGATCGCGAATGGTTTGAAGGACTCTGGCAAACCTTTCAGAACCATCGCTACCAATAGTCCGTCACTTAATGTCTCACCGGCATTTCTTAGCGCTGTGATCGCGGTCTCTGCCCGGATCACGTACTCCGTCACACTTTCACTGTCTGACTTCTGAAGTGAAGTCAGTTCTGTATAGAGGCTTATGATGCGTGGCTTTCCTTTACCTTGATAGTAGTCTCTTAAAATCTGTAGGGCTTTCCGCCCGTCATCGGCAGCCTCACGCATCACCAGCGACAAACTTTTATCGTCCAGAAACTGAATGAGTTCCGCATAGGCTTCGGCATTCTTTCCCGCATCGTGTAGCAGTTCGTCTGCATCTTCAGTGGTGGGCTCTGATAAAATAGTGTCTTTTAACCCTTGCAAACGAAGGTGGCCCAAGAATTTCGCCTCCCATAGCTCGTATTTTTTTTCATCTCCATCAAACAGGAGCCGCGACCAGCGGCTACCGTGGCTACTCGTATCTGCAGCCCGTCCGCTCATGGTGCTAACAGCATGCTAATCGTCACCGGTACACCGGTGGAAACACGCTTCAAAAACTGTCTCTGGGTTTCTCTGGGTTTCTATGGGTTTCTCTGGGCCCATAACCTGTTGGCAGAGCAGCAGTCTACAGCGGCTACTCGTAATGAACCCAATTTTAATAGCACCGAAACTTGGAGGTAAAAACAAAAAGACGAGAGACGTTTTGCTGCTTCTCATAGCACTCACACTGCAACTAAAAACAGCTGCGTGCAGGAGGGCTTTTTATTAACCACGCCCATCAATTTGTCCATCACAAATTAAGTCACAAACTAAGTTTGCCCATCATTAATGAAAACACAAATAAACATTCAATAATTGAGAGCACCATTCAACAGAAACAATACTAATTATTCATACAAACAGATAAATAATAACATACAATAGTAAAATATACAAACATTCAACTAATATACTATAATACTATCATAGTTATTTTCTGTAACATGAAAATAAAGTGAGAGATAAATAAATATATAATCACTAGTTTAGTAATCACACTAAATAAAATAAAACAAAGAAACAAAAAGAAAAGAAAAGTGGGAATGAAAAACAAACAATATTATTATTAGTAATAATATAATAATAATAATAATAATAATAATAATAATAAAGAAGAATGAGCGAAGATAAGATATAAAACAAATAATAAGATTTGTATTATTATAATTACTTTAGACATTATTTCACAGACATTGTACAGCGTTTTCTTAAAATTGATATGTAGCATGTAATTTATTTGTGAGCTGCAATTTAAATGTTATTAAAAGCTAAAATAAATGATTTCCTTTCTCATCTTTTTCAAATTGACAGATTCTCTGGTTTACATGTTAATCTCCACTAGATGGCGCTACAGACCAGCAGCAATGTTTGGGAGTCATTCTGGTTTTGGCCTCTTACTTTGATTTCAGTTTGGTTCCAGTTTGGTTCCAGTTCTAGTTATAGCATGAACATTTTGATTACTTATAACAGTTATTTGTGCTTTTTATGTGTCTGTGTTTGTGTGTGTGTGTGTGTGTGTGTGTGTGTGTGTGTGTGTGTGTGTGTGCGTTCATCCCCTAATCCTCAAACTAGCTCTAGATTACATTCAGCAGGAAGTAGTCTCAGATGATGACATCTTCATCAAGATGTAGCTCCACCCCTCCCTGATGCAGTCTATTAGTAGAGAGGTTTGGAGAGCAGGCTGACAGACAAACACACACACTTCAGTAACTCCACTACAAGACGTCTACTCTCCAGTGGATCCAGTGAATCTAGTGGATCCAGTAAGACATCAGTACTGGCAGCATGGCAACTTTTGTTTCGGTGAGTAAAACCTATTTCAGAAGCTGCAAATGTTAATGGATAAACCTGCATATAAATCTAAATGATATAAAATCATATATCATAATATCAAATCAATACCAGTACAGATATTTAACCTGCTGATAGCCAATATTTTGTGCTGAAACTTATTTAGATATTATTTAGATATTTTTATGACAAAAAATGAGTTCCAGTATTTAGCATTTAGACGATGAACTCTCCATTGAAACCAATGCTAATCATAATCATCGACGTTGTTATTGTTGTTATGTTGTTATTTTTACTAGTAATGATGAACTCTCCATTGAAACCAATGCTAATCATAATCATCGACGTTGTTATTGTTGTTATGTTGTTATTTTTACTAGTAATGATGAACTCTCCATTGAAACCAATGCTAATCATAATCATCGACGTTGTTATTGTTGTTATGTTGTTATTTTTACTAGTACTTATGTTATTTATTATTGTTATTATTATTTATTGTTGTTGTTGTTATTTATTTTAACTTGTTACAATGTTACAATTTACAGACAAAATAAAACAATAGAAACCCAAAATAAACATCAAGATGATTTAAAAAAATTAAATGAAACTAGAATTAAAATAAAAAATAGAATGAAACTAGAATAAAAAAATAATAATAACAGAATAAAACAGGCCCAGTGTTTCTGTGGGCTGCTTGTATGACGAGCGGAGGCCTAATTAAAGCAGAAGTAGGTGATGGCGGTGGCCCCTGGGAGCCGTCCTGCTGACAGCATGCTGCCACCTCTCTATTTAGATCTACTGTCCTTAAAGACAAAAGGCTCTGGGGTCCTGGCTTACTTCAGCCTGCCGGTTAACAGGAAGTACTAGTTACACTCTGGTACCGCTGGTTCTGAGGCTGAACTGATGTAGGTCAACCCCACTGGCTCTAAATCTGTTATTATTAGTCTGGTAAATATATCATTATTAAAGTAGTAATGTGACCTTGGTATAATGACCGTAAACCAGTGAGACCATGGTGGAGATGACTGGTAGCCTCTGCCTCACCAGTGGCATTGTTACTAGTGTTCCTCCACATTATGACTACATTTCCCATAAGCCCTGTTGCTTCCTGGTGTCTTTGTCTCTCCTGAAGAGGATCAACATGTTGAAGTGATTTCTCCATCTTCCTTTCTCTCCTTCCTCCATCTGCCGTTGCCAGAAACTCTTTATCTTTAGCTCCGTTAGCGCTGGAAGAACAGTGCCCTCTTCCTGTTTTGTGCCATAACGCAATCCAGCAGATTTGTCCATATTGACCCGGTGGACACAATATAGAATGAGAGTAGAGGCTGGTAGAGGTTGATAGAGGCTGGTAGAGGCTGATCTCAGATCCACCTCACCGACATCATTATAACTGACTGTTAGAGGGCGGTAAAATATCACAGCAAAATAGAAAAATACAACAAAACAACCTTCAATCCTTCATTGTAAATCATCTACCTGTCTATGTGTCTATCTGTCATGCAGTTGGCGACGTGTCACCACTGCAACCTGACATCGCGTCGTGGTCTGGTCTACAGGGACTCCCTATCAGCTCTGTCCAGGAACCTCAGGGCCCCTGGGTTCCCCCACCACCACGCCCCTCGGGTGCCAGGCCTGCCGCTGGCCGCCCACCGCCTCGCCCTCCAGACCAAACGCCACTCCAGACCGCCGAGGTAAAACACATGTAGCCCAGTGCAGGAAACCACCAGGTTTAATTATTGTAGAACCAGAGCCGCTGTCTTGCTTTGATTTCATTGATTTACCTACCAGACCCTAGACCCATGATGGTCTAAATGCTGTTTCAGAGGCTTTTCCTTCCTGACAGGAATACATGTTGGAGGAAACTCTGAATATTTGGCATGAAAATGGTCAAATTTTAAAATATATTTACACGAAATACCAGTTAAGGGCATTTTTAATCCAAAAATATTAGTCAAACCCAACTAACTAGCCCTCTTGTACTGCTGTATTACTGTACTGCAAACAACCTTAACTTTCTGTCTTCCTCCTTGAATTTCACCTGTTTATTTTAGCAGTGTTCAATCCTTCTCCTTCCTCAGCAGTCACAGATCAGATCCCCCAGAATCCATTGCTCTGGCTCACTCAAAACCAGCAGGAAGCATGAAGCGCCTTGTCTTCGCTCACCTGAGGAAGCTGCTGACACTGAGCCCCACCCAAAGGCGCAGAGAGCCAGACCTCAACCTCCTGGTCTAACCTCCAACCTTCAGTCCTGGTGATGTTCTGGACTGGAGTGGTGGGCTGCATCCACCAGAGGGCGTTGTAGTGGTTCACTTGAGCAGGATGAGAAGGAGTGAGATTTCTTCTCCACAAGCCCTTGACGAACTGAGACTGAGTTGCTCTGCTGGGAGGAAAAAACCTGCTGGAGAGGCTCTGTTCACACTGCATGCTCATATCTGACTTTTATTAATGACTGTTCATATTCCAGGATGTAACCATATCCCATACCCATATGAACTGACAGTGATGATCAATAACATCACATTCTTCACTGTCTTTCTGTCCATTGTTGTGTCTCATTGTCCTCCATGCTAACGCTGTTAATGCTGCTAAAGCTGAACGTTATGACAACTAATGGATTTACTTGTTGTCATGGCAACACTGACTAATTCTGATTTGATCATTCAATACAAGTGTCGTGTCGGTCACATGACTCTGATCTGATGTTGTACCAGATCCATGAGGTCCAGAAGTGAAGACAAGTGGCAGCTGTTTTCTGTTCACACTGACTAGAAGAGCTGCAGTGTGAACGGAACCAGAGCCGGACTGAGCTGGCCTCGGTGGACTTTAATACTGGCTGGTTATAAGGCTGGTTATAAGACAGATTAGACAGATTAGAATTCACTGGTAACTAGCACTAAACCGACATGAGTTATATGAGGGTAGAAGAAACAAATGAATGCTTTATCTGAAAACATAACTGATTTTTGTTTATCATGGTGGATTTTGTGATGATGATGATGATGATGATGATGATGATGATGATGATGATGATGTCTGTTCCCATGACCCTTTGATACCCGACACTCCCCCTGCCACCAATAAACCAGTTAACCGGTTATCTTCCTGTCCGCTCATTTATTGAGCAGGTTAGTACAGGGGAGAGAGATGATCCCAAGAGTCATAGTAAGTAGTACTAGTGATAGTAATAGAAATAGTAGTAGTAATAGTAGTAATAGTAAAAGTAATAGTAATAGGAATAGCAGTAATATGAATAGTGATAGAAATATTAGCAGTAATAGCAATAGTAATAGTAGTAGTAATAGTTATAGTAATAGAAATATTAGCAGTAATAGTAGTAGTAGTAATAGTAGTAGTAATAGTAGTAGTAGTAGTAGTAGTAATAGTAATACTAGTAGTAGTAGTAGTAGTAATAGTAATAGTATTAGTAATAGAAATATTAGCAGTAATAGTAGTAGTAGTAATAGTAGTAGTAATAGTCGTAGTAATAGTAATAGTAATAGTAATACTAGTAGTAGTAGTAGTAGTAATAGTAATAGTAGTAGTAATAGTAGTAGTAGTAGTAGTAGTAGTAATAGTAATAGTAAGTACTGCCGTTGAAATCAAAATATACCCATAATGCAGTGCAAGTTTGAAAGCAGTCAAGTGTTTCCTGCCACAGTATTTTAATATTGGAGTAAACCAGGTTAACCAGGTTATTCTAACCAGGACCAAGGACCTCTAAAGACCAGGAGATCCAGCAGATCCAACAGATCCAGCAGATCCAGCAGAGTTGCTCAGTGGCCAGAAGAAGATGTAGTTGTTTTTATCCATCTTTGTCTCTCAGCCTCACTGTGGTGTTCTTCACTGTGGTGTTCCTCACTGTGGTGTTCCTCACTGTGGTGTTCTTCACTGTGGTGTTCTTCACTGTGGTGTTCCTCACTGTGGTGTTCTTCACTGTGGTGTTCCTCACTGTGGTGTTCCTCACTGTGGTGTTCCTCACTGTGGTGTTCCTCACTGTGGTGTTCTTCACTGTGGTGTTCCTCACTGTGGTGTTCCTCACTGTGGTGTTCCTCACTGCTCTTCCCAGAGATCACCTGTCAATCAAACAGTGTGTCCAGTACTGTGACGTTTTTCTCCTCTGATTTTCTGTTGATGGAGTTTGAGTTCCTGTAGGTGGCGCTCTTTTCTTTGTCTGTTCAGCCACGGTGACTATCGCTGCTCATGCTAACTACCCAGTTCTTCTTCTGTTAAAACTGAGAGAACATTTATTTAGAGGGAAATGGAATGATCAGATTATTTAAGTATCTAATAGTATACTTGTATTACATATTATATATATTCTAATATGACATCTCAGTGATAGAGGTTGTAGACTGAACAATGTCTGGATCGGGTTACATAACTCAGCAGGTCAAAGGTCATCTGAAATATTAATTTTAGTCACTCCTGTCCTGCTGGGAGCTCATATTAAATCTGTTCAGTTAATAAGACCAGAGCAGCGCTGAGCTCAGCATCAGGACCCAAATCACAACCAGATTACAGTCCAGAGCTGTCAGCACTGTCACAACATACACACACACACACACACACACACACACACAGTAAAGTACCATAGAAAGATGATGTATATGAGAAGTCCTCGAATGGATTTCATTACTTATTTATAAGTAATGAAACTGTCTGTCTGTCTGTCTGTCTGTCTGCTTGCCTGCCTGCCTGTCTGCCTGTCTGTCCATTTCAAGCCTCATGCCAGTAAAACTGGGAAATCATATATTGTAGAGGTACTGAATGATGAAGGACAAGTATTGATATTACTGATACTGATACTGATATTACTGATATTGTAGATATTGAACATTTTGGAAATCACCTCAGCCATTTTCCAAATACTTTGGAAAAATACATTGACCCCCCACCCAACACTACGACCATTCTGCTTTTTCTGTGAGAACAATAATGAATGCAGTGTAATGAACTAATCCATCAGGATTAAGGCGGCTAACACAAACAGCGGGGGGGAAACTCAAACCAAATATGAAGCTGCTAATCACAGATAAGCAGTTTAAAAGGCCGGAGCTGAATCTGACCGCTGGTGGAAGCTAATCTGTTATTCTCATTGGATTGTGGGTAATAATTCACCAGGCAGGGCTGGTCGGCTTCAACTCAGTTTAATGGGACTTTAATTTCATATTAGAAAATGAAGACTTCTTTTCAAAAATTGATAACTTGAAGTTTACGTTTATTATCTTTAACATGTGGCATTCAATCAACCTCCCACTCTTCAATATCTTCAAACTGGGATTCATTCCAGGAGCTATTTAGTGATCAAGTGTTGGAATTTACTGTTTAGGTGAAGCCACTTTCCCTCCACCTGCCTCGTCTGCTTCAGTTAGTGGTTTCCTATCTCTGTTACTGCATTGCATTCTGGTTCCCAATCTACTGCCAGTGGAGAAATTGGTCTCTCTCCTCTCCTCCGATGGATTTTTCCTGTATGATTGTTGCTCGTCGGTCTAGAAAGAAGCCTTGCTGCTGCTTTCTGCATCAGTTACAGGCGGAAAAGACAATTTTGGTTTAAACTAAATTAACTCTAAATTAAATAAAAAAGAGAATTACAATAGTGTACACAAGATCAAATAGAAGTGTGGATCACTCTTTCAAGGTCAACAAAGGATAAAAAAAATAAATAATTTGAAATGGTTTTCAATGGTTTTAAGACTGCTGTCTTAACATAAGCATTAAAACAGAGGTCTGGATCAAACAGTACTCCCAGATTCGTGTCAGTAGGCTTTACATTGTCTAAAAGGCTGCCAAGGTGTTTTTTAAACTGGTTCGAGGTAGAGAGAAAACGTTTAATGGCTAAGGTAGTCCTTGAGGCATGATAGGCTGCTGGGATCATTTGTTTAATGGCTAGGTAAAGTTGTGTATCGTCTGCATAGCAGTGAAAAGAGATACTATGTATGCAAATAATGTGACCAAGAGGAACAGTGGTGACGTGCCCATTCAATCTGAGGGGGCATGGGGACATGTTTCTAATTCTCCAAAAATATATAGTAAGATGTATATTCACTCAAAAGTATTCTCTACACTTCAACTCGCCCTTCTTCCTGTTTGGTTCATTCCTGTTGTTTCCCAAATCAACAGAATGTTCTGTAAGTGAGGAACCAAGGAGGAAGTAACGCCAACCCACATTTCAAGACAGTTCAGCAAAATGATCAACTGTATCAAACGCCACATTGATCCAGTAGAATGAGGATGAAGCCGTCGCTAGTAGGTCATTAGTAACTTTAATGAGAGCAGTCTCAGGGCTGGAGGGCTCTAAAACCTGACTCTCTCAAAGATACTGTTATTCTTCATAAAAGATATAAGTTGGTGGAAACAGTTTCCTCAAGGACCTTGGATGGAAATGGTAGTTTTGAGATGGATTGTCGTTCTTTAGAAGAGATTTAAACCAAGGGGGAACGGAGCCAGAGGAAGGTAATAATCAATAAAATACATGGAATACAGGTGCTGAGGGGTACAGCAGACCATACCATACCATACCATACCATATAAACCATACCATACTATATAAACCATACCATACTATATAAAGCATACCATACCATACCAAACCATACCATACCTGATAAGGTACAACCAGCAGATTGTTGTCAATGATAAAAGGTTCCCATGCTTTGTTAGCGGCATGGCTCCGCCCATTTCACTTTCAGGCCCTGCCATTGGTGGAAGTAAAACAATCGTTGCAACATGGACGGGGAACCGAGCTGTCAATCAAAACGGGGCGGCTTTACCGTGGCGTTATATTTGCCAAGCAGTTGTAAAGTAGTGTGGGGAAGACGCGTTTAAGAAAGCGGGTGACTTCAGCTGAATTATCCCTTCAAGGATAAACGGAAAAGTCGGAGACACATGGAGGAGGAAACCAGCGAGCAGATGAGACCCCTCCTCACATCAGTAAGTTCCTAGTTTCATCTCCAGTCTACCTGTTAGCCGGCGGCTAGCGAGGCACTTCAACAAGCTGTGAATTGTGTCAGCATAGGGACTACTAGACCGGGGGTCGGCTGCGTGGTTCTCTAGCATGGTGTCTGCTGCAGAGTAACCCGGTGAAACTGAACCGAGGAGTCGCTGGTAAGGTAATGGATGACCGGTTGGAAACAACGCTGAGGACGGACTGCTTTTGTTGTTAAGGGACCACGCTTATGCCAGGAAGTAACCCCGATGCGCGTGGGGTGAACGGTGCGGAACCGCTTTAACAAATCTGTAAGTTAACGCAGCCTCGCTTATAGACAAAAGTACGCAACTGACAAAACACGACTCGAGACATTTTCTGAATCTTTGGGATATACTCTTCTATTCGGCGCGCGGAATACCCTCCAAGTATCACTTATTTAAATTAAAAAAAACAACTTTTAGATGTGGCTCGTCCGTTGGTCCCTCCACGCACCACGCAGGGTGGTGACGAGTGGTGCGGACGTGTTCCGAAAGTTGACAGGTTATTGAAATACGTGCCGCTTCGTGTGTCACATGCAGGCCGAATTGAAGAGGGGCTTCTAATGATTCAGTAAAAGCATCGAGTCGCTTTTTTGGGTTGTGCACTCTTACCGATAAACTAGAACACATTAAACGACCGGGTTGTTGAATTAATATTGGTGTACGTGGTCTCTCCCTGCACGAGAGAACAGGACATCTCGCGGCTGGCCAGGAAGTCGGGCTTCTTTTGGCTTCTTTGAAATTATGATTCACAGGCAGATGATATTGGGGGGCGGGCGGGGGGGGGCTCGTGCTCTTCTGCCAGTCGACCCAATGCTGGGGTCCCGTGGTTCCATAGACCCTCCTTCACCTGGGGAGCCCGGGTTCAGGCCCCTGTGCCACCCTGCTGAAGTGTCCTTGAGCAAGGGACTGAACCCCAGTTAGCACCAATGGACTGGTCTGACTGTGCAGCTGAGGGTCTGTATGTGGAGCTGAGGGTCTGGATCAGGGTCTGTGTGTGGAGCTGAGGGTCTGGATCAGGGTCTGTATGTGGGGCTGAGGGTCTGGATCAGGGTCTGTATGCGGTGCTGAGGGTCTGGATGTGGAACTGAGGGTCTGGATGAGCAGATGAGGGTCTGGATGTGGAGCTGACGGTCTGGGTGTGTGTTGCGGTCTGAAGGGATGCACATATGTGGATCCAAGCCTGTATCATAGAGGGTTTGATACCTCTTTCTGGTGATTTGATCCTTACCAGCTTCAGGGTGTTCTGTGGCTGACCTCTGAGGTGGGGAAGAGAAAAGTCTCCCAACAGGGATCAATAAACTTTCACATTGTTTAATTTTAGGCTAAACAGTGTGTTGACTGCACATTCTGGACCAGCTTTCTCCAAAGAATCTGCAGATTTTCATCCCAGCCAAACATGACAGCAGCTCTGTCTCTCTTGAAAAGACCCCTGACCCCTGACCTCTGACCCTGTGTGGACTGTAGGTGGCCGGTCTTCATCTGTCTTCCTTTCTGTCTTGGATGTGATGTGAGACCGGATCCCTCTTCGTACGGGACGTCCCGTGCAAGTCCGCATGTCTGGAATTTGTAAAGTAAAAATTCCAGAGCAAATTACCTCCCGAGTTTGATTGACCCTGACAATCCTAGTCCCAAGCAAATCAAACTCTTGGTAATGATAGATGTGTTTTTGCTGCACCATTTCTTCTTCTTCTTCTGTGATTTTTTTTCCCTCCTGTTATGAAAAATGGATTCAGTCGTGGAACTTGTAGAATGGTTTGAATGCTTTGTGAAATCAGGAAGCGACAGACTGTGAAATCCTGTGCTAATGTGTTTCACCACACAGAGGCTGGGGGTTGATTCATTACCTCCATGAAGACCCGTCACGATGCCAGTCCCACAGGAACAGGGCTGTAGGTCCACCCAGCAGCAGCATGTACCTCCCTTTTTACATGTTTTGAGAAGACATCAACTTATTTCACAGCTTGTCCTTTTATCTTCTACATGATTCACAAGCACCTTTGCGCTCGAGGTCCTCAGGTCGTTGCTGGCTGACCTGGAGGATTTCATATGAGATGTCAGGAAGATGGAGCATGTGGCTGACGAAAGGCTCTCAAACGCAACTGGCATCCCATGGGGTTACATTTTCCTGCCCGAGGATGTTGGCCGTTCTGTTGGATGCTGCTGCTGCCATGGAGAGAGGCCACGAGCCAGGGTTGGTTAGCTGCCATCAACTCAACTAGTCCTGTACACTAACCAGTACTGCTCAACTAGGCCCGTACTCTAACCAGTACTGGTCAACTAGGCCCGCACTCTAACCATACCTCTACTACCTGGACCAAAAGGTGAGAGGAACAAACAAGAGGATGTTAAAAAAAGAATAAGACTCTGCTTGTCTCTTGATGGATGTTTGACACAACAGTGACAGGCAGCGTGACACATTTCTATGAACAACATATATTAAATAATTTTACCAGTAAAATGATTTTGTACTTTTGTTAGTTGGTCATCCCTTGGCAGATGAACCAAAAAGTTAATTTGACACTGATCTATACCAAAAGCCTTCCATCCAACAGGGATCCTGCGGTCATGGAGTTCATGGAAAATGTAATAAAATGTGCATGTATTTTTGGAAATGTGTTGCTGATCTTTTCCTCCAACCAGTGAAGCGTTGAATGTCTCATCTTGGCTGCTTGTTGATCCACTAAAGATCAGAAATGTCCTGATAGTTTCATCCTAAGAGATAGTTGGAGCAGAAATCAGACCTGGACATTCACACCACATGTTCAACAGAGACTCTGATGGATACTGGTCCTGGAGATGCTGCTGGAGGTCCTGGACTAGTCCTGGAGAAGTCCTGCGATTAGTGAAAAGTGTGTGCAGGCCAGCCTGACTCCTCCAGGTTCTGGTTTCTCTGCTGGTTTACAGTCCTGCTGGATCACTAGCAGATGTCTCTAATGCCAAGCAGACAGGATTCCTCTGTAATGCTGCTGACGTCGTTCTGCTGAGCGTTTAATCAGCCAGACAGCTTCCTGCCCAGAGACACTCCATGGAAACTGAAGTGAATCAAACTTTTTAACGTCTCTATTCAGTCACAACAATGTGTGGAAAAATGTGATGGTGTTCAGATTAGCCAGACTGGAGTTCAAACGGTGTGGATATTGTTTGGTGGCGACAGAAATCACAACGCTAACAAATAATTCAGCCCAATAATAAAGGCCATTTATGAGGCATGATCAATCAAAGCTCCATGAGTGAGTGGTCCCAGTGGGGTTTGAACCCCCAACCCTGGCAATCAGAGTGCCTTGCTCTTTGTTACTGTTGTGTGTGTGTGTGTGTGGGCAGGAAGCAGCAGCCGGCTCATAGAGCTGTCAGCACCAACATCCAGCAGCCTGCTGGGAACTGAACCAGGACTCAAACCTGTGATGTCATCAGATGCAAAATGTGTTCCTGTTATCAGTAACCCATCTCTCTCCTTCCATCTCGTCTCCTTCCCTATGTAGTAGCTCCAGATGGAAACCTTTATACTACATATAAACACTTTAACACAAAATCTAAATGTCCATATTTCATTCTACAATTTCCAAAGATGCTGTGATGATTTGAAATAAAACAACCATGTACTTTAATAATCACAAGATCTTTGGAAATAATTAATTTTATAATGGTAATATAACTTGATTTGAAGGCCAGGGATTCAGCAAAGGTGTGTGTGCGTGTGTGGTCAGATAATCATAATATTCAGAAAACAACGCAGTATGATTTAAAGTAATATTCCTTGATATTTTCATATACATACATGTGTTGTTATAGAGGAGCTCAACATCATCAACCTCAACCATCATGAAGCTTCTCCATCTGCTGCTCTCAACACCCGGTGTCAGGTAGGTCTTTACCGGGAGAAACGCTCTGGAGACAGGAAGTGATGCGTTTTACATTTCACCAGAAGAAGAACTGGGTAGTTAGCATGAGCAGCGATAGCCACCGTGGTTGAACAGATGAAGAAAAGAGCGCCACCTACAGGAACTCAAACTCCATCAACAGGAAATCCAAAGAGGAAGACGTCACAGTACTGGACACTGTTTGATTGACAGGTGATCTCTGGGAAGAGCAGTGAGGATCACCACAGTGAGGAACACCACTGTGAAGGACCACCACTGTGAACAACACTACAGTGAAGAACACCACAGTGAGGAACACCACTGTGAAGGACCACCACTGTGAACAACACTACAGTGAAGAACACCACAGTGAGGAACACCACTGTGAAGGACCACCACAGTGAACAACACTACAGTGAGGACCACTACAGTGAGGAACACCACAGTGAAGAACACCACAGTGAGGAACACCACTGTGAAGGACCACCACAGTGAACAACACTACAGTGAACAACACCACAGTGAGGAATACCACAGTGAGGCTGGGAGACAAAGATGGAGACTAAACAACAGTATACTACCAGATTACCACTTACATTACACAGGAGTTTATTCCAGGAAGCTCATCGTGCCTCCACAACGTTCAGAGATCAGAGAGGACCTCCACCGAGAACAAGCAGTGAAGAAGAAGCTGATTCACTGAAGCATCAGCAGTCTGTTCTACTTCCTACGACCAGCCGCCATCCTGGAAGGAACCGGTCTGAACCGGTCTGACAGACCACCAGAGCGCGTCCGACCACAGGGGGGCTCTGCTGACGTCAACGAGGATCACCTGGGAGGGAGGTGTGTGTGTGTGTAAATCACTGGAGAAATGGTGTATCAACCCCCCCCTCCCAGCATGCCTTGCACCCACCACCGCAGGAGGCTGGAGGCAACTGGTTGAAAGCAGACGATTCAAACCTGAAGTTCACTCAGTAGATGTTCTGGATGAAGCCAGGGGGCGTTCCGGGTCATCCTGCTGGATCCACATGATCTCCCTCCCTCTTTGATTCTGATTGGCTCACACCAAAACCTGTTTTAGATCCATGCAACATGTTGTGATATCAGACTGGAAATATCGCAACGTGACGCCACGCCGTCTACGACTGGAGGAGGACCGACACAGACCACTAGATGGACCAGAGTCCTGCTCTCTTCCTCTTCACAGGTTTTCAGTTTCCAGTCGTGGAAATACGAGTTTCTGACTTCCTCTTATAGGAGCCATGATGGGAGGAAGGAGAGGAAGAAGGAGACTGACAACACTAGTCAAACCCTTCATATAAAACCTTCAGACTAAAGAAGGATCAGGTCTAGTCTAGTAGGGATCTTGTGTGTGTGTGTGTGTGTGCAGAATTGAAGTGTCCTTGTTGTACCAATAAAAGATTTCAATGCATTGCGGCTGATTGCTTCTCAAACTGTAAATAGATTTTGGTTTTCACAATGATAAACTTTTTAATTTTTTAGACAAAAACCAAATAAGAATTTCCAAATGCTTCGTTGTACTAAAAGTCAAGAGTTTGAGTTGTGGTGATGGTCGAGGGCCTGGGGCCTACGAGACTCGGTGGCCACCAGTAGTAGGCTGGTTGTACTGGTCAGCTCCCAGTATGAAGCAGGGTGGTAGTAGTGTTGTATCAGGGCTGTCGTGTGATTGGCTGAGACAGTTTTCCTCCACAACCACTTCTGTTTTTTTCTCCCTGTCTTCGCTGACTGCATCATCACTTATCTTGTGACAGATCTGAACAGGCGCCCGCAGTGGAAACACACACACACACACACTCTCTTACAGTGTATGATGCAAATCCTTTCAGATGAATTCAGCTTTCAAGGCCAGCATTTGGTTTAACAGGTGTGTGTGTGTGTGTGTGTGTACGTGTACTAGTGTTTTCATAGATATCACAGCAAACAAGAAAACCATCCGCAACATCACAGAACAACGGTCACTCTGGTTCAAGACCTGGTGGACTGGGATCCAGTTCAGGTGGACTGGGATCGCGTTACGCCCTCTAGAGTTTCTGCTTGGTGAAAGTATTGAGCGTTTATAAGAGTCGGTGTTGAATTCAATGTTTGCGGTCGAAGTCGTATTGAAATGTTGTTTTTCTTCAGTCCGATATTTCCAAAGCGGTTTTGATTCTGTCCTCAAACGCAAGAAAAGGACTTGAGATGACTTGAACGATGTGCTTTGCTTTCCAGACGTGTCAGAATTGGTGTTTTTCCAAGTGCTAGATGATCTTATGAATCAAATAGCGGTTCCAGTTCACCGCTCAGCTCGATGCCAACAGCCGGTCCATGTGGAAACAAAGGCCTTGATACAAAGAACTCACAAATCATTTTTATTTCTCCTGAGGAGCCGAAGTCGATCTGAGGGACAATACAACTATTCATGTGGAGAGGAGGGGGCGGGGCTAATGTGTGGAGCTCAGGGACGGCGGTTTGCTGAGGCCTTACAATAGAAATCAGCCTCTCAAACCTGTATTGATCCCCGTGGACTCCACAGTTGTTTCTCGTGTTTTTTTTCAGTTGCCAAACTTTAATTTCATTACCACTAAATTTAAAAAGTCTCACGGTTTGATGAAACCTGCAGACACTCTGTTCCTGTTCTCCGTGGTGTTGCAGTAGAATCGTACGTATTGAACGTATCGGTGTTGACACTCGAAGATGGTCTGTAGTTCTGTGGCCATGTGATGTCACTGGTGATGTCACCTCTAGACGTGAGAAACGCCTACGTCCAAGCCGAGACGTGAGAGATGGTCAGTAGTGATGGGAAGACGCTTCACCTCTTCGTCTTTCTCTTGACAAGTTTACATGTTGTTGATATCTTCCTCCAGAATCAAATGCTTTCCTCCTCGTGGTTATTTTTGATCAGGAGGTTTGATGAGCTACAACCCCTCTAGCACACACACACACCCACACACACACACACACACACACACACATGCACACACACATGCACACACACTTCCCCTATGAGTTAGGTTCTGTTATCCGGTTCAGTTGTGGCTTTGCTTGTTCGTTCTGAGGCGTCTTGGGTTTTTTATCTCACCAAGCTTGTTGTTGTTGAACTAGAGGAGAAACCAGAGACGTTCTAGGGAGGAAATGACAAACATGGCAGCCAGAGAGAGGTAGAACAAACCTCGAGTCAACATCGAGTTGCTGCTTTAAAACCACATCAGTGTAGACCAGTACATGTACCAAGTCTGGTTCAAGTGTGTTGTAGGAAGATGTGAGTATTTCCAAGTCCTGTTAATGTAAACTTGCTGTCTGTCTGCCTTTTTGTTGCTGTACAAAAATGTGTGTACAGGCCAACTGAAGCCCCGCCTCCTCTTCTGCCTGATTTGCTGACTGGCCGCCCGTCATGCAGGGAACGACGCACTCGGCTATAAATACACGACTCGTAGCCGAGCCTCCGCTGGCAACACAGGCAGCATCTGACAAGTATTTACTCTGCAGCTACTCACTGTTGACTGTCTGTGCTCGGCAGCAGACGCCTGAACAACCTCCTGCTGTTGGGAAGCTGCTGGAAGGGCTGGGATCAGTTTGGATCGTTTTGCATCAGTTTGGATCATTTTTCCAGAGCCCTTCTCCTAATTTGCGGCTGGTTGGACTAGTGGAGGTCTGGTACGAGGACGTTCTCCAGCTATGGAAGACTTTTGGGGTGATATTGCAAGTCAGAGGACGGCCAGGGCGGTCTCGCTGGTATGTATCTACTGTTAACTGGGCTGGAGTGAAGCTCTTGAATGCACCACTGCTTTACTTTTTAGGGCTTTATCTGATTCTCACCCAGAGAGACCGCTGGCGATGGCGACAGGACAGGAAGCTCCGATTCCTAGATCACAAACTTTACAAGCAGCCAACAGTGAGGCGGTCATGGAGGTCAGGGGTCACAGAGGTCAGGGGTCATGGATGCAGTCCCCTGAGACTCGGTGATAAAATTGCAGTAGATTTTTGTCATGGTCTTATCCGGTGTACCAGACCGGACCCCCGGTGTTACCGTTCAGACTGTAGCACTGAAAGTTGATCTTTCAGTAATAATCGTGATGATCCCTCGGGGAGAGATTTTATTTTTAGAACGGTTAACCAAATGTTTCCAGACTCTTCTCTGTCCTCCCTCCCTCCCCCCCCGTCCTCCTTCTGTCTTTCATCACTTGGACGTGTAAATAAGTTAAACTAACTCGGTGTCATTCCAACAGTCTGGCAGCTTGTCGCCATTCGCCTGCAGCTTAGTTGTTTATCTCCCACCTCGTTCTGTATCTCCTGTCCTCCTGCCGCCTATCCTCCTGCCTCCTGGCCTCCTGTCCTCCTGCCTCCTGTCCTCCTGTCCTCCTGCTCCTTCCTCCTGTCCTCCTGCCTCCTGCCTCCTTCCTCCTGCCTCCTCAGGGTCCCTGCGTTCCTGGACAACCTGGAGAAGTCGTGAAGTGTGAATGTAGTTTTGGAAATGTGTTGCTGATCTTTTCCTCCAACCAGTGAAATGTTGAATATCTCAGCTTGGCTGCTTGTTGATCCACTTCCCTTTTGAGGGGAAAAAACATAACACACACACACACACACACACACACACACACACACACACACACACACACACACACACACACACACACACATTTCACCAGCCCAGTTTCTAGTTTCCGCTGGAACCAGGTCCTTGAGGTGAGCTGGTGCTAATCAGTTGTACTTTCCCAACATCCTGGTTCAGTGTTGCTGTGATGCTTCGGTTCATGTGTCAGCTGGCTGTTCTGATATCAGGAGTTACTGACCGCGTGGTGTGTTTAATGACGGCTTGAACTGATGGATCTGACCCAGCAGCAGTTTGAGTCCAGAGTCCAGGATGTGATCTAGGGTTGCACAACTGGAAGGAACTGTATCTTCCAAATCGCAACAGGCTGCAGCAACAGGCATCCTAAACAACTTATTCTGTTGCTGTGGGTCCAGGAGGGTCCAGGAGGGTTCAGTAGGGTTCTGGAGGGTCCTGGTGGGTTCTGGAGTCCTGGACTGCTCATCAAGTATTTAACTTCACTTCAGACTCAACAAATCCTGAGCGTTGGCATCTCACTTTGCCCCACTTCACTATGTTTTTGCAAACTGCTGAAAAAGAAAACGACAATGTGATGTCCTGTAGTACGATCCAGCTCTGATGTCATCAGGAAGGCAGGAATCCAGTAACCAATGAGACGAGGGGGTGAAAACACCAGATGGTTCTGCAGGAATGTGGTGTGTCCATGTAGACGGGTTAATAGTTAACATGGTGTTGGGTTTCAAGACGAAACGTTGAGAGAAGATCTGACAAACGCACTGCAGTTTTCCTCTGAAAGCTGAAGGAGCGTTCCAGTGCATGCTGGGATACCTCTTCCAGCTTCATTCCCTTGTTTCTCATGTAGGGATTGAAATGATGGTGGCGCTCCATGCAACTCGGTGCCAAAACCATTAGGATAAATCATGTGGTTTACAGTAGTTGAGATGGTGTTTAGACCGTACAGTAGTCTGGGTGATGAAGCGTTTCCTTCCCAGTCGCGTGGCCAGGATGAAGCCCGGCGGCCCGGCGGCTCCCATCGCCACCGGGATGAAGCCCGGCGGCTCCCATCGCCACCAGAGGTTGAAGATTCATCATCTGGCCTCGTAAAAAAATCCTTAGCCATTAGGATCACACACCACCACATCCATCCACACATGACCGTCTGGAACCTCAACAGTTCAGCTGTGTCCGACTGTTCTCGGCCAACAAGCTTGTTGCCAGTTTCCCCGGTTGCTCTGGAGGAGATGATGGGATGTTGGGTGACTTGGTGTTCGTGTTGCTCAGCGTGATGGTCTGAGAACTGAAACCTGGTTCCTGAATTGAAAAACATTGACTTTATTGATTCCAATAATTTACTTTTGTTTGTGTGTGTGTGTGTGTGTGTGTTGCAGGGGAATGATGAGGAGGCGGTGTTGGACCAGGGGAAGACCAGCTCCACCCTGCACACCAACTTTGAAAAGGAAGAACTAGAGAGTGAGTCCTCCTTCTGTTTACACACACACACACACACACACACACACACACACACACACACACACACACACACACACACACACACACACACACACACTAGTGAGCCAGCGTTTGTCAGCCTCAACCTGTATTGACACAGAGAAAGTAGCAAAGCTAGTGAGACCTGTATTGACACACAGCAGGAAGCATCACTGGCTTCGTGTTTTGCTGCACGGATCATTTGCAAATCCTTTACATGGCTGTAAAACACACACACACACACACACACACACACACACACACACACACACACACACACACACACACACACACACACACACACACACACACACACACACACACACACACACACACACACACACACACACACACACCTTGCACATGAATGGCTCATGGTTCCTCCTCTCCTGTCGGCTGGTGAAAGGAGGAAATTACTAGTCCTCCACTGATCAGAGGAAGAGAAGAAGGAATGTGTAACATTCCTAGAGGATTATGGGATGTCTGGATATTCCTAGAGGATTATGGGATGTCTGGATATTCCTAGAGGATTATGGGATGTCGGGATATTCCTAGAGGATTATGGGATATAACTCCTTATTAGAGATTCTACAGGTATTGAAAAGTATGGAAATGATTTGG
Source organism: Hoplostethus mediterraneus (assembly GCA_034670385.1). NCBI lineage: Eukaryota > Metazoa > Chordata > Actinopteri > Trachichthyiformes > Trachichthyidae > Hoplostethus > Hoplostethus mediterraneus. The sequence goes on from JAXDDW010000061.1 coordinate 986,806, forward strand.
GATCCAGCAGCTGAACGTGTTTATAAGTTGGGATGTAAAGACACTAAATGTCTTGTTGAAACTAGTTAGTTAGTTAGTTAGTTGGTTACTTAGTTACTTAGTTAGTCAGTTAGTTACTTAGTACGTTAGTTACTTAGTCAGTTAGACAGTTAGTCAGTCAGTTAGTCAGTCAGTCAATCATTCACTTAGTTAGTCAATCAGTCACTTAGTTAGTTAGTCAATTTGTCAGTCATTTAGTCAGTCAGTCAGTTAGTTAGTCAATTCGGCAGTCAGTTAGTCAGGTAGTTAGTCAGTCAATCAGTCAGTTAGTTAGTCGGTTAGTTAGTTACTTAGTCAGTTAGTCAGTCAGTTAGACAGTTACTTAGTTAGTCAGTCAATCAGTCAGTTAGTTAGTTAATCAGTCAATTCGTCAGTCAGTTAGGTAGTTAGTCAGTTAGTTGGTTAGTTAGTTACTTAGTCAGTCAGTTAGTCATTAGTTCATTTAGTTCATTATAAGTAATTAAACCTTGTCAGGGAGGTTTTCACCTTCTGGTCTTGGCTGGGTAGGACAGGATCCTCCATCATCTCCACCTTCAGGAAGGTGTTTACTCAGGAGCCTCACCTCCCCACGTCTTGGCTGGTGTGTGGATGAGAGCCAGCGGTGTCTCTCTGTCTCTCTGTCTCTATCTGTCTCTATCTGTCTCTCTGTCTCTCTCCGTGTCTCTCTGTCTCTATCTGTCTCTCTGTCTCTGTCTCTCTCCGTGTCTCTCTGTCTCTATCTGTCTCTCTGTCTCTCTCCGTGTCTCTCTGTCTCTCTCTGTCTCTCTCTCTCTCTGTGTCTCTCTGTCTCTCTCTCTCTCTGTCTCTCTCTCTCTCTCTCTCTCTCTGTGTCTCTCTCTCTCTCTCTCTCTCTCTGTCTCTCTGTCTCTATCTGTCTCTCTCGGTGTCTCTATCTGTCTCTCTGTCTCTCTCCGTGTCTCTCTGTCTCTATCTGTCTCTCTGTCTCTCTCCGTGTCTCTCTGTCTCTATCTGTCTCTCTGTCTCTCTGTCTCTCTGTCTCTCTGTCTCTCTCCGTGTTTTTCCGTGTCTCTCTCCATGTCTCTCTGTCTCTCTTGGTGTCTCTATCTGTCTCTCTCTGTGTCTCTCCGTGTCTCTCTGTCTCTCTCCGTGTCTCTCCGTGTCTCTCTGTCTCTCTCTCTCTCTGTGTCTCTCTCTCTCTCTGTGTCTCTCTGTCTCTCTCTCTCTCTCTCTCTCTCTCTGTCTCTCTCCGTGTCTCTATCTGTCTCTCTGTCTCTCTCCGTGTCTCTCTGTCTCTCTGTCTCTCTGTCTCTCTCCGTGTCTCTCTCCGTGTTTTTCCGTGTCTCTCTCCATGTCTCTCTGTCTCTCTTGGTGTCTCTATCTGTCTCTCTCTGTGTCTCTCCGTGTCTCTCTGTCTCTCTCCGTGTCTCTCCGTGTCTCTCTGTCTCTCTCTCTCTCTGTGTCTCTCTCTCTCTCTGTGTCTCTCTGTCTCTCTCTCTCTCTCTCTCTCTCTCTCTCTGTCTCTCTCCGTGTCTCTATCTGTCTCTCTGTCTCTCTCCGTGTCTCTCTGTCTCTCTGTCTCTCTGTCTCTCTCCGTGTCTCTCCGTGTCTCTCTGTCTCTCTCCGTGTCTCTCTGTCTCTCTGTCTCTCTCCGTGTCTCTCTGTCTCTCTCCGTGTCTCTCTGTCTCTCTCCGTGTCTCTCTCCGTGTCTCTCTGTCTCTCTCCGTGTCTCTCTGTCTCTCTCCGTGTCTCTCTGTCTCTCTCCGTGTCTCTCTGTCTCTCTCCGTGTCTCACCTGGGGGATTGAACCTGAGGTGGAGGTTATAAGAATCCTTGGTGACAGCAGGCTAACAGTGTATTCTAGTTCCTTAACCTTAGGGGTGGTATGCTGACAGACAGGATGAGAGAGACATGAACACAACACTCTGAACCTTGTCCTCCCCAGGTCACAGGGCGGTGTATGTCGGCGTCCACGTCCCGCTGGACCGAGAGGGCCGGCGGCGTCACCGCCACCGAGGACACAAACACCACCGGAAACGCCGGGACCGCGGCTCGGACCGGGAGGACGGGCGAGAATCCCCCACCTACGGTACGTCCGCTACGGGGTTTATTACTCACATAGTTTTATTGGCCTTTTCAAAATAAAATTCACATGTGACCAACACCAAACAGCAAGTAAACTAGAAACTAAAAACAAATTCAACTAAATTCATTAAATAAAAGATCTGAGATTTGAGATCAAATGAGGGATGTTATTTAAGCCACACTATAAATGTTTTATTGAAGCCAATACAAATAATTTTGGTTTGAATTAGCCAATATTACATATCTTATATTTAATTGAATATATATATTGAATATAAGTATTCATTGTTTCCCCCAGAAATGGTAGAGAATCCACCAACGGATTCTTATTTTATAGTTTTAGTGTCTAAAACTATAAAATAAGAATCTGTTTAGAATCCGTTCAGGTGAAGGCCTTCCCTTTCCACCCAGTGAAGTATTGATCAATTCTACAATAAATATCAATCAAACTACATCATTTTAGATTGGACCATGCATCAGTCTAGTCCAGTCAGGTCTGGTAATTTAACATCCTGTCATCAGGGCTTCCTATAGAATCCAGAAAAGGTTTTATTGCTCCTCTTTAACTTTAGCTGCAAATTTTCACACAACTTCCACAATTCTCTTCTCATATTCACAAATGATGCGTCTTCGCCACAAATGAGACTCCATGGATCAATGGATCCAAACGGGCAGTCCAAACCCGTGGGGGCCTGTGAACAGAGCAAATATAACAATATAATACAGCAGTAGAAGTCAGCCGAGCTAAGACAGGATTGAAAGCTGAAGCGTGTGTTTGCAGACACGCCGTCCCAGAGGGTCCAGTTCATCCTGGGCACCGAGGACGACGACGAGGAGCACATCCCCCACGACCTCTTCACCGAGCTGGACGAGCTGTCCTTCAGAAATGGACACATCCAGGAGTGGAAGGAGACCGCCAGGCATGAGATGCACCGGCTCTCATTTAACACATAGATTTTATATATGTCTTTGTTTTATTTTATTCACTCAACACACTAGCCTTTATTTTGTCTTTAAAATAGCAACGTCTTTATTTAGGATAATTGTCCAGATTTAATTCTCCAGTTTTATCTTGGATAATAACTCATTTTATTTTATTAAGGATAATACATTTATACATTTACAAGCTTTTATTTAACACTTCATCCTTTACTGGCCACCTCATCATGTTTCACACAGCTTGGGATCTGAAACCAGCTCTGGTGCGTTTCCAGTATTTGTTCTGTAAGTGTGTGTGTGTGTGTTGCGGTCACAGGTGGCTGAAGTTCGAGGAGGACGTGGAGGACGGCGGTGAGCGCTGGAGTAAACCGTACGTGGCCACGCTGTCGCTGCACAGCCTGTTCGAGCTGCGGTCCTGCATCCTGAACGGCACCGTGCTGCTGGACATGAGGGCCAACAGCATCGAGGAGATCGCAGGTCAGCTGGCGCTACCTTCACATCCCTGGGAAAGATGGGAGATATGAGCTTCCTGCTGCAAATACCATTCACTTACTGTTCTGTTAATACTACCAGAAAATACCATTCACTTCAGCTTCCCAGGGTCATGGAAAACCTGGAAAATTCAATGGAATTCATGTTAAAAATGAAAATTTTAAACATGAAAAGTTTTGGAAAATGTCACGTGCATTTAGTTTAGTAAACATCTTGTAAATGTGTTGCTGATCTTTTCCTCCAACCAGTGAAAGCTTGGCTGCTTGTTGATCCACTTCAGATCAGAAATGTCCTGATAGTTTCGGTCCTAAGAGATAGTTGGAGCAGAAATAAGACCTGGAACAGAGACTCTGATGGATCCTGGTCCTGGAGATGCTGCTGGAGGTCCTGGACTAGTCCTGGAGTTTGATTAGCAGAAAGGTGTAGGAACCCCGTGTGTTGGACCAGTCCCTATTAACCTCACGTTACTTCCATCTCCTTATACCCTCTGCCCCCCCCCCCCCCCCCCACACCCAGACATGGTGATTGACAGCATGCTGGCGTCGGGTCAGCTGGAGGAGGGGGTGAGGCAGAAGGTGAGGGAAGCCATGCTGAAGCGCCACCACCACCAGAACGAGAAGAAGCTGAGCAACCGCATCCCGCTGGTGCGCTCCTTCGCCGACATAGGCAAGAAACACTCCGACCCCCACCTGCTGGAGCGCAACGGTGAGGCCGCTTGTCATCCTGGCTTCAGTCGGTCCTTCCTGGCTGGATGGAGACAGATCAGATCAATACCACCGTGCAGTAAAGATGTATGTGCAGGACGTGTTGTTTTGGCTGCCGTCCTCTTTTGTCACATAACGTGTTCAAAGTTTGTTTCTGAAGTAGGCGGGGTCCGAGCCGTGCTGATTGGTTGAGGTAACAGAGTGACAAGACAACAGGCCTCTCTGGTGCATAGCTTGGTGTTGGCATGGTAACACTGTTTCGCTGACTCCACTGTGATGGAGGTTTGTTGCTTGTGACTCCCTAATCGGCCCGACTCCTCGTTGGTTGATGAACGCTTACTGTTGACGGGTGTTTCTAAATGAAAGGATCTGCTGCTGCATGAGTGCATTTTGCTGCAGGTGTCGCATGCCTTTGATTTATTGAACTAAACCAAATGTCGTGTTTTTGTGTTGTGTTTGTTTTGACGGCTGTGAAGTCTTCATGATGAACACCATGCCTGATCAGTTCATCTCAATGCATTTGCCCCATGGGATCCTGGTGTAGAAGTCTTGCTTTCTGATCGCGGTCTAGTTTCAGGCCTGTTATTGGATGGACCTGCTGGGGGCGGGGTTTACCTGACCACGCCCAGCCTAGGAGAAACACCTTTATAGATTAGACTTCTTGATGGTTCATGTGTCTAAACCGCTAGCCAGTTGTGTTTTTGATGTCTCTTAAAGGGGAGAATCATCCAAAGACAAATTCAATCACAGTTCGTCTGGTTTCTCAACTCGATGACATCACAGGTCGTCTGGTTTCTCATCTCGATGACATCACAGGTCGTCTGGTTTCTGGCGTTGGCAGAGAATTGCTCATGTTTACTAATACTGAGTCACAGACCAAACCTGAATAACACATAAAAGTATTGAGTGTTTTTCCCCTTAGACCACATCAGTTGTCCGACCCCACGGTCAACAGAATGAGCTTTGAAAACTTAATATTTAACGACGGCCCTAAATAAAAATTGTTGGCATCAGCAGTTGGCTGTGGCCCCCGGGCCCCGGGCCCCGGCCCGGGCCCCGGCCCCGGCCCCCGGCCCCGGGATGAAGCGTCCGTGATCAGGATCCCTTGGTCAGCAGGCTAAACTAACCTGGCCTGCTGGTCTGCTGCTGACCTGCCGAGTCAGCGTGGTCAATAACTAATACCATGTGACGACTCAGCGCTTTAATATCTGCGATCATTAATCCTGTTGAGTGAGAAATGTTGAGGTTGAGGTGATGGGCTGTCTGCTGCCGTGGCCTCGTGTCATGGAAAAACGCTTGCAATGAAAGAGCCGAGCGTGTTGAAGCCTGTCAAGAGGCGTGTGTGTGTGTGTGTGTGTGTGTGTGTGTGTGTGTGTGTGTGTGTGTGTGTGTGTGTGTGTGTGTGTGTGTGTGTGTGTGTGTGTGTGTGTGTGTGTGTGTGTGTGTAAAATAAACAAACGTAACTTTGCTGCTGAATGCTATCAACTAAATCTGTTTCAACTCTATTAGTCTGTGGTTTCTGTCTGTCTGACTGCCTCAGGTAGAAACTCAGTTTAGGCTGAGGACCCGCGAGAGGACGTGGCTGCATCAGACCGGTTTTTAGTCGGTGGTGAATCTGCTAGTGGACAGGGGGGTCATCCTGCTGACTCGGGATCTCTGACCTCACAGGAACTGGCATCATCCAATGTGTATTAACATGAAAAACATAATTTAGACTGAAAACAAGATGGATGGAGGGAAGGTCAACCTGGCTGGAGTCGGCTTCATGGTCCTGACCTTCTTTATTTCAAGGACCTTGAATAGGAATTATCATTAATCTAACTTTTTATAGCTCCGCCTCACCTCACTGTGAACTGGGCTCTTATTGGCCGATTGGCTCTAATTGGCTGTTGGCGGTAGATGTCGAGTCGTAAATATCAATCGTGTTGATCGGGTGGTTAATATTGACTCTATACACCCCTCACACTACCAGATCTTGCATCTTCAGTCCAGTTAACCCAACCAGCTAGTCCTCTCGTGTGTCCCAGTCAGCATGTGGCATCCTTCAACCTTTCATTACGTTTCTCTTTCCTCCCATCATCGTCCTCTGTCCTCCCACTGTGCTCTCCTCTTCTGTTTTCCTCTCCTCCTCTTCCTCCTCTTCAGGGGAAGGTCTCCCCTCCTCCCCTCTCTCTCTCCTCCATCGAGTGTCCTCCAGCGCCTCCCCTTTCTCCACACCCCAGACCACACCCCCTTCACCTTGCCAAGTTTGTGACACCCCTCCTCCACGCCAGCCCAACCCAGCCCCCTCCCACCTCAGCACACCCCCTTCGGGCCACGCCTCCTCTGGCGCTCCCCATCGTTCCTCTGCTCCAGAGGGGCTGTCGGAGGAGGTGGGTTGGGTGGAGCTGGGGGGAAGTGTAGGGATCCCCCAGGTGGTGGTTTACCCCCCTGAAGAGGAAGCAGAGGAGGCGTTCAGGGTCAACATGTCAGAAGCGGACGATCTGGATCTGCTCTTTCCTTCCTCTCAGAAAGGCAAATATCCTGGCATGGCATGGCCTGGCATCCCTGCCCCTTCTGCTGACTCTCTCCTAAACTAACTAAAACACTTTGCTAACCTCATCCCTGATTTCTGAACCTCTTCACCCGAAGCTAACTGAGCTCTTGAGGTTGCTCTGTGTATCAGTGTCATTCCCACCTTGGAACCAGTGAGACCATGGAGGCGACTGGTAGCCTCTATCTCACCAGTGGTATTGTTACTAGTGGTTCACCACGTTAAGACTACATTTCCCATAAGCCCCGTTGCTCCCTTTGTCTTTCCTGAAGAGGATCAACATGTTGGAAGTGACTAATGTCTCAAACTGAATTTGCTAATGATTTATTGTTGTTATTATTTTTATTATTATTTTGGCTAACTACCATTTCACACTGACACAATAGATTTGGCTAGTCCTAGTCTTAACCCATCAGAGCTAGCCCTACATTGGAGCTCAGGGTTGACAAAGGAATTCCACAACTTGGTCCTGTAAACTACTAAATTAGCCCCAACTTCACGCCTCGCACTAAGGCTAACCCTGGGCTAAGATTGTTCTCAGCTTCAGTCCTCAGAGTACCGGGATCACAATTTTAGGCACAATTTTTGTTCCTCCAGTCGACAAGACTAAGGATCTTGATTAATAATTGTGATCAATATCTACCAAAATATTTCCGTTATCATTTGAGCGAGAATCATGCAGCCCCAGTGGAGAGATGAGCACGTACTCCATGTACTCCACAGCATGCATGTATGCTATGTCAACTACTTCCAGACGTCAGACATCGTCAGGCCAAGTCACCAGCTTTAGTTACACCCCTCCCCATTTACCGTCCAGCATCATCCAACACCAGAGAGTTTCAGAAGGCCGACTGGCCTCAGAGGACGCCAGCAGGTTGTGTAACAACGGATAGAAGAGAGGTGTCCTTATCTGCTGCTTTGGAAAGACGAGATGTGTTCAGGTTCTGGTGCACAGAGTTCCTGTCTTCACTGTGTTTGCTGCTAAAGCTTCAGGAGCCTTTATTTATCCATCGAACGTTTCTCTGCTTCACAGCTGCCCAGTCCAACCACAGTCTTCTGCTGTTGGTGATTGAAGCGCTCCAGTGATCAGTGCCTTGCTCAAGAGCACCTCAAGCATTACTTGAACCTTACTCATACACTTTCCCCTTCACACATATTTTCTAGAAAAAGCAGCAGAGTCTACACCAGGTAATCGGTGACATCACCAGGTGTAGTTTTTGGTTGGCTCATGGTTGGACATCCCTCGTCTAGAGATTTGAAGCGGTGACCTTTTGGCCACAAGCCGGACTCTGATCTGTTCTGTAGTTTAGCAGTAACTTGTCTACATTTGGGGGCATCAGCACAGTGTTCCAGTTGACTGTACCTCCGGGCATTACAGTCAGTGTATTATTGATCTCTAGCGTCTGAACACGTGACTGTCTAGTTATTGGGTTCCTTTAGGTCACGTAGTTTTCAGAAGGTCATTTTAAAGCCCAATAAATACACAGAAAATGGTCACATCTTGAAACGGAACATGGCAGTACACATACATGGTACAGGACCTTGTCAGTTACACATGTGACTCCATGTATAGACGACTAGACATGTCTCTAAGTATGTGTTCAACGGTCAATCAGCAGGACGTATCAGAGGACGAGACGACGTCTTGAAGTCAAACGGCGGATATCGTGTTCGTGCGGAGTGACGTTTAGCATCCCGGATTAGATAGCCCGACTCCTAGACTGTAACACGAGACTAATGGGAGTCTGTCATGTCATGGTTTAGGTGTGTGTGTGTGTGTGTGTGTGTGTGAGCGTACTCTCTGGTCTGGCCTGGTTTCATGCTTTCTCAGGTTTAAGCGTTGGGACATTTCAGTCTAAAGAGCAGCAGCAGTCATGTGGCTTAAATTAGTGCCTTCAGATCCCCCAGACCGCAGTACACAACATGGGGAATGCTACTGAAGCTGCAATAGGCAAGATGCATGTAGAAGTCAAGTGATGCTGCAGCAGGTCGTCCCATCCCCACTACCTGAGACTATAGATTCACTCTATTGGTCCAGATTAAATCCTGGTGTCGGTTTGGTCACTGGTGGGAAATCTTCTCCGCACAGGAAGTGATGAATTGAAACTTTTTAAGATTGTTAAAAAACTGAGCCTCACAGGCCGGTCGGCTCTTTGGTCTCCTTACAGGATTTCTGGGTATTGAAGCCAAACAATTGGAATAGTTGCACCAGAAATGTGTTGCCGCTCCAGTTTGTCGGTGTATCTACGTAGAAGGTGCCTGAGGTTAAACAGTCTTACATGAAAACCTGGTTGCTGTGGTTTGAACCAACTAGTACTAGAGAAGTTGTGCATGTTGCTGCCATTCACACAAACACTCACATACGTAAATTATTTTTTCTCATAGCCCTTATAGTTTATAGTACAGCCCTTTATAGTTTATAGTACAGCCCTTATAGTTTATAGTACAGCCCTCACAGCCCTTATATTTTATAGTACAGCCCTTATAGTTGATAGTACAGCCCTTATAGTTGATAGTACAGCCCTTATAGTTTATAGTACAGCCCTTATAGTTGATAGTTTATAGTACAGCCCTTATAGTTTATAGTACAGCCCTCACAGCCCTTATAGTTTATAGTACAGCCCTTATAGTTGATAGTAGCATAGTACAGCCCTTATAGTTGATAGTACAGCCCTTATAGTTTATAGTACAGCCCTTATAGTTGGAGGAGATTTAACTAATCCCATTCCAAAGCTAATTTTTCCTCCCCTGAAATCAAACGGCGTGATCCTAACTGATTCTGACTTTTGATATTCGCTGTGTAACCTCTTCACATTTGGTAATTTTACGGCACAACTGAACTGACTTCCTGTTTCCACCGCTGTGTGCTGAGCAGGTCTGCTGTCGTCGCCCCAGTCGGCCCCTGGGAGCCTGGAGAACAGCAAAGCCAGCGAGAGTCGTATCAACGGCGGCGGAGGCAGCAGGGAAAACAGCACTGTGGACTTCAGCAAGGTAAAACTCCTTCCTCTCCTCCTCCTCCTCCTCCTATATTCAGGAAGAGACGAAGCCGTCACACCTTCAGGCTGATTTTAAGAAACGGCCCTGATGGCGACAGTGTGGAAACCTTGTTCATGTCTTTTTTCACGAATGTCCTTTTAGGGTTTTTATCTTTCCTGCACAAATTGGTGACTTGTTCCTCTTCTTTGTGTGTTTTATTGTTCTATATGTGAAAATAAATAAATGAAAGTATTCTGACTGACAAAAGACCAGTTACGGTTGTAGTCAGGAGCTGTTGATGCATCTTCATGTAAACAGGAATAAACACCGTATCACGAACCGAGGGATCTGAGTTCCACCCAGCTGCAACACAGCAGCAGAAAATGTGAAACGACTTTGCTGCCGATCTGGTGCATATTTCACCCAATCAGATTCCTCATGTATTCATTCTACCTAAATTGATTCAGGTTGTTTGGACACTTCTTTAACCACCGACCTGGAGGTTGTGGTGGGAGGAAGGGTTCCACATATGGAGACCTTCGCATTCGGTGAAATGCCTTCCTCTAGTGAACGTCTGCTGTTTAGTTGTTTACTTTCCCCACCACAGTTTGACAGTCCAGGGCTTCGAACCGGGGACCTTCATAATAGGATGGGACAGACAGTTGCTCTAAGGCTGCGTTCACAGCCAGCATGTTCTGATGGGTTTATTAAACTCTTTAGCTGGTTGGTCTCCAGGTGAGAACAACAACATTCACGCCTGAAAACGTCTCAGTCCTCTAACAAGAGAACTCTGGTCGAACCACCCCAAAACACAAGGCATTATGGGTAGAAGAGAACTGGTGGTTCGTTAGGAGAGAGAGCGGGATCCAACCAGCTACAGGAAACCACCCCAAAACACAAGGCATTATGAGTAGGAGACTTGGAAAGCCTAGCATAACGTCAGTCTGGACTGAACTGAAACAAACCAATAACAAAAATACAAAGAATGCTCTCTGGTTCAGACCAAAGAAAAAAAATCTGAACTCTCTCTGTTGTTTGTGAGGATGAAACCTGAGCTCTGTTTCTCAGCAGGACTGGGACTGTAGTTGTGGTTCCCTGGGAGGGGCCTGCAAAAGGCCTGCCGTAAGTTCATTCTCCTGTCAATCACTGGCTTTGGACCAATCACTGGCCTGTGTTGTGGCTCGCTGTGGCACGCAGTGTGTGTCTGTGTGCTGATTCTGTTGTGGTTTGTGATGTTATTTAGTGATTCACTTATTTTATGATGAAGATCTTTGGCTGTCGGTGTGCTGGTCCTGACTGAATCATCAGCTGTGTGGTGAAGTGTTTTCTGTAAAAATGTTTTTGTGGTGTTGAAATGTTGTCAGTTTATCCATAAACAGACACACATATATTTGTTAGGCCTCCTTCCAATGACCTATAGTCATGTCTCCTCATTTCAAAAGCCCAATCTAGTTAAATGGTCAAGATGTTGTAATGAGACACAAAAAGTGCAGTCAAATTAATTTTGATCACTGAGACTAAAAATTGTAATCAATAATTGATCACAACACCTAGCAGAATAAGATAGGAACTTTTTGGATTCCCATTAGGAAATGGGTAAATCATTGTAGCCATAATGGTGCAGCGAGGGGTAAAACCTGGACTGTCAGGTCTGGTGAGGTAGAAGGTAAATCCAGGCTGGAGTCGGAGCAAGCTGCTTAAAGCTGTTAGTGTCATCGACATGAGCAGTAGGCTTTCCTCTGTAGGTTAAACCAATTAGGGTCCCTCTGATCAGCATGGAGCTCCATGGTCCAACATGGAGATCACTCGCTGATCAGAGGCGACATCAAGACCAGATCCAGACCTCCACCAGCTACCTCCACTATTTAGAGCAGGACTCCAGATGATGGTTGGTGACCTGGAGAGAAGACCTTTGCTTCCACACTGAGACCTTTAATTTCCTACAGAGCAGAGTGACGGCTCATCAGCTGTCAACAGCCAATCAGATTTTGTGCTTCCTTGTTTCCCTACAGATGTGATTTAGTTTGATTGATTTAGGAATCAATTGTTCAAAATGGAGGAAAAGTTGATTCCAGCCACTCAAAGCTCAGAAAGACGGTTGATCCACCGTGGGTCGATGGGAGGATCTATTGAGCTTCCATAATGTTGACAGAGAAAATTAGGATATGTAACAAAACTACTGTTAGAATATATTTGAATGTTTGTGTGAGCGGATTAAATAAAGGAAACAAAATCCAAACCGGTTCATTCAGTTCAGTTTAAACTCCGTTCTGGTCCAACCACAACATTCTCCTCAACACACCCAAATGGAAATTAAATGAACTAACTCAGTCAGTCAGTAAGAGTCTTAGTCTAATAGTTCACTGGATAAAAAGTGATGATCTGGACCGGCATCACAGGACAGGACATGGCTACTTCCTGAAGTGAGACAGTGCTGATCGGCCTCATAACTGAATCAGACCGACTGAGACTGTTGGCACACAAAGGTTGAGGTGTAATCCAGCAGCCTTGTGAGTTACCGCGGTAGAGACCGACTCTGGTTTGAACCCTGGTGTCATCTCTGAGTTGATTACTGGGAGAAATGAAGATGTGTCAGGTATCCTCTCTGACCTGCCGGTGTTGGTCTGGTGTGTGTTGTTTTGTCTGTTGCCGTGCGTCTGTCTGTGTACATGTGTTTTGTGTCTGGGTGTTGGGCGTCTGTTGCTATGCTCGTCTGTTGCCGTGTGTGTCTGTTGCAGGTTGACATGAACTTCATGAAGAAGATCCCGCCCGGCGCCGAGGCCTCCAACGTCCTGGTGGGCGAAGTCGACTTCCTGGAGCGACCGATCATCGCTTTCATCAGGCTGGCGCCCGCCGTGCTGCTGTCCGGCCTCACCGAGGTCCCCGTCCCCACACGGTAACACACACACACACACACACACACACACACACACACACACACACACACACACACACACACACATTATTTCTGAACTGTTCTGTCAGATCTTCAGATGGTATGTGTGGTATCCTGAAGGCCGTCTGACTCGTTACTGAAGTAGTTTGAGATGAAACCTGACCCGTTGCATCGTTGAGGTTTTTCCAACAGCATCTCATCTCCATCGTGTGTGTTGACGTGTTGGTAACTGCTGTGTTTCCTGTCCATCCAGGTTCCTCTTCCTGTTGCTGGGTCCGTTTGGGAAGGGTCCCCAATACCACGAGATCGGACGCTCCATCGCCACGCTGATGACGGACGAGGTGAAAGGACAGGAAAACACTTTGCAGCATTAGATTATTAGAGTCTGTGGATGTGAGAAAAATAAAAGAAGGCCTTAAAGGTTTTGATGAACAGAAAATGGTGAAAGAAATGAATCTAAAATATCTTCATTCCCATTGGATAGAAAGACTGAGGATGTGTGGATTATTGACAACGTTTGATTGTGTTGATCTGTTCAGTTTACAGATCTCAAGAACTTCCTCTAGTTTGTTCTCTTTTATAACGGTTGCCCAGGAGAGACAACTAGCTCCCTGGTTACCACAACAGTTGGCCAAGCCTCCAGCCAGGCAGGGCTAGGGGTGCTTCTTGGGTATTATCAGCCATGTTGGAATGGACCAATCAGATTGCTTGACGGTGATCCTGCCTGTCCACGTCTTTCTCCGCCCAGATCTTCCATGACGTCGCCTACAAGGCCAAGGACAGGAACGACCTGCTGTCTGGCATCGACGAGTTCCTGGATCAGGTGACGGTGTTGCCGCCGGGGGAATGGGACCCCACCATCCGTATCGAACCCCCCAAGAGCGTCCCCTCTCAGGTGGGACGGCCCACAGCATGATGTGGTTGTGACATACAGTGTCTTGTGTTTTTTTTACGGTGTTTACAGAGAAGAGTAGATTGCATTTTACTGCTTGTTTTCGGTACCCGTCCTTGACTCACCACTGCATGGGGCCAGGCAGCCTTGCTCAGGGGCCCTTCGGCAGTACCAACTGTCTGTATCAGCGAATGAACGGTCCAAGGCTGGCAGTTCTTGATGACCACCAAAAAAATACCTGTACATCCAAATCTAACGTCATTGTTTTATTCCTGATGTCTACAAACTGTTCTGGTCGATTCACAATGTTCAGGTGTTCAATGATGAAAAGCCTCTGAAGCATTTAGACCATCATGGACACTAAAACTCTCCACTGGAACCAATGCTCTTTAAGGCAGGGTGACAAGTGCTTTTCCAGACTGTTGTTCTGTATCCGTGGTCAGGAGGAACTGCCATCATGTCAGAGGTGGACGACATGACTGACCCATATCTGATATTTCATAAAAAGCCGATAACGTCCTGATGTATCGGTGATTTGATCCTGACCCGTTTGATTGGACCGTCACACCGTCTCCTCCCTCTGTCGTCTCTGCAGGAGAAGAGGAAGATGCCGCCGCACCCCAACGGCTCCGCCTACAACTCTGACAGCATGAAGGAGGCGGAGCATGACACAGGACCAGAGCTACAGAGGACGGGGAGGTGTGCCCACACACACACACACACTTAGACTGATACGTGCACATGGTGTATTATTTGTGTTCTTGTATGTCTTTATTTCTTTTGTAAATTGTGTATTTGTGCTTTCTTTTCTCTTTTCTCTTTCTTTCATCACTTTGGTATTTCTTTAATTCTTCTTAACTTTTGTCTCTGTCCTTCCATTTCTTTGCCCTTTGTTGTTTGTTATATTCTCTCTCTCTCTCTCTCTCTCTCTCTCTCTCTCTCTCTCTCTCTCTCTCTCTCTCTCTCTCTCTCTCTCTCTCTCTCTCTCTCTCTCTCTCTCTCTCTCTCTCTCTCTCTCTCTCCCTCCCTCCTCAGGATCTTTGGAGGTGTAGTGAATGACGTTAAGAGGAAAGCTCCCTTCCTGTGGAGTGACATCAGAGACGCTGTCAGTCTTCAGTGTTTGGCGTCCGTCCTTTTCCTCTACTGCGCCTGCATGTCTCCTGTCATCACCTTCGGCGGCCTGCTGGGAGAAGCTACCAAGGGCAACATAGTAAGCAGCCAGAGTTAGACCGATATCTGGTCCGGTATCGGCCTAGAGCTAAAACTCAGATGTGGTCCAGTCTGATATGATGTGGTGGTTGACAGTTTGATCTGAGCTGCTGTCAAATGTTCCTCAAGATCAGTGGATTGAAAAGGTCTCTCTCTCTCTCTCTCTCTCTCTCTCTCTCTCTCGCTCTCTCTCTCTCTCTCTCTCTCTCTCTCTCTCTCTCTCTCTCTCTCTCTCTCTCTCTCTCTCTCTCTCTCTCTCTCTCTCTCTCTCTCTCTCTCTTCTTTCTCTCTCAGAGTGCTATAGAGTCTCTATTCGGGGCGTCCCTGACGGGCGTGGCCTACTCCTTGTTTGCTGGTCAGCCCCTCACCATCCTGGGCAGCACTGGTCCAGTCCTGGTCTTTGAGAAGATCCTCTTCAAGTTCTGCACGTGAGTCCAGTCCACTGTAGTAGCCATCAGTAGACTGTAGTAGCCGTCAATAGACTGTAGTAGCCATCAGTAGACTGTAGTAGCCGTCAGTAGACTGTAGTAGCCGTCAGTAGACTGTAGTAGCCGTCAGTAGACTGTAGTAGCCATCAGTAGCCGTCAGTAGACTGTAGTAGCCGTCAATAGACTGTAGTAGCTATCAGTAGACTGTAGTAGCCATCAGTAGACTGTAGTAGCCGTCAGTTGACTGTAGTAGCCGACAGTAGACTGTAGTAGCCGTCAGTAGACTGTAGTAGCCATCAGTAGCCGTCAGTAGACTGTAGTAGCCGTCAATAGACTGTAGTAGCCATCAGTAGACTGTAGTAGCCATCAGTAGACTGTAGTAGCCGTCAGTAGCCGTCAGTAGACTAGTAGCCGTCACTAGACTGTAGTAGCCGACAGTAGACTGTAGTAGCCGTCAGTCGACTGTGTAGACTGTAGTAGCTGACAGTAGACTGTAGTAGCCATCAGTAGACTGTAGTAGCCGTCAGTAGACTGTAGTAGCCATCAGTAGCCGTCAGTAGACTGTAGTAGCCGTCAATAGACTGTAGTAGCCATCAGTAGACTGTAGTAGCCGTCAGTAGACTGTAGTAGCCGTCAGTAGACTGTAGTAGCCGTCACTAGACTGTAGTAGCTGACAGTAGACTGTAGTAGCCGTCAGTCGACTGTGTAGACTGTAGTAGCTGACAGTAGACTGTAGTAGCCATCAGTAGACTGTAGTAGCCGTCAGTAGACTGTAGTAGCCATCAGTAGCCGTCAGTAGACTGTAGTAGCCGTCAGTAGACTGTAGTAGCCATCAGTAGACTGTAGTAGCCGTCAGTAGACTGTAGTAGCCATCAGTAGACTGTAGTAGCCGTCAGTAGACTGTAGTAGCTGACAATAGACTGTAGTAGCCGTCAGTAGACTGTAGTAGCCATCAGTAGACTGTAGTAGCCGTCAGTAGACTGTAGTAGCCATCAGTAGACTGTAGTAGCCGTCAGTAGACTGTAGTAGCCATCAGTAGACTGTAGTAGCCGTCACTAGACTGTAGTAGCTGACAGTAGACTGTAGTAGCCGTCAGTCGACTGTGTAGACTGTAGTAGCTGACAGTAGACTGTAGTAGATGTCAGTAGCCATCAGTAGACTGTATTAGCCATCAGTAGACTGTAGTAGCCGACAGTAGACGTCAGTAGACTGTAGTAGCCGACAGTAGACTGTAGTAGCCGTCAGTAGACTGAGTCAACAGTAGAATCAGTCTCAGATCCCAGATCACCAACATTACAAGCAACCAATAGTAAGGAGGTCAAAGGTCAGAGGTTATTTCTATGACCCTCATGGTAGAGGGGAAAGAAACAGGAGAAGTAGGAAGAGTTAGAAAGGACTATTTTTTTAATCTTCAGACAAGAACAAATGAACGAGAGACGTACACTTCCGGGAAAGGTCTGACTGAAATTGTAATTGCTTCAGCTTGACTTTAAAAAGCCAAATTCAATTAAAGGTTTTTATAAATGAGGCCCGTTGTGCTGCACATCAGCAAAACTTGGTGATGGAAGATAGACAGGGTTCCTACAGTCATGGTAAACCTGGATCAGAAATGTCCTGATAGTTTCGGTCCTAAGAGATAGTTAGAGTAGAAATAAGACCTGGATATTCACACCACATGTTCAACGGAGACCAGAGACTCTGATGGATCCTGGTCCTGAAGATGCTGCTGGAGGTCCTGGGATAGTCCTGGAGAAGTGTAGGAACTGAAGTGCTGGTGAAGTGCTGATTTGCGGTGAGCGTCAGGTCATGTTCAAACACCATTGCTGGTTTTGAAATCCTGTTTGCTGAAAGGCTTCGACATCCTTTTCATACCTTTATCAGAGTTGAGCAATAAAGACGGAGGTGTTTAAAATGAGTCCGTTGTAGATTACTTCAATTGTGTTGAACTAGTGAAACCAGACTTTGACCCCTTTGTCCTCTTATTGACTCTGAGATGCCATTTACATCACAGGCCGACTCGTATTCACCGTGACCTGCACAACAATTACAACAGTAGAACAAGCCTCAATTGCTAGATCTCCAACATTACAACAATATTAAGGAGGTCAAGGGTCAGAGGTCACAGCAGCCTGACCATGGAGAACTGATAGCTGGGGAGAGAATTGAATTTGCCAGTAACATGTTTTGAGTCCAGTGCTTCATAATGTGCTACTTTATCACGACAACCATCACTGCATATCTATCATCTATCTGTAGCCGAAAGCAAACTCAACCAACCATAACGTTCTATTGAGAAATACCGCCTGCTTATAGCAACGTTAATGCTACCTGCTAACTGAGGTATCACTAAACTAAAGGGAACTGAGCTAAGCAGCCAAGTTTGCTGTTATCCAGATTAGCTGTGAATGGTTTCCCTGATGTTTGACCAAAACATTTCCAGTTGCCTTTTAAAAGTTGGCGAACTTGCAACTCAGTGCAGACACATCATAACAACACTCAGTCTACACTGAGGCTGACAGACCGCTGCTCATCCTCCCTTCTCATCTGGTTTATCTCGGATGGTTTCTTTCCTTTTTAGCGCCCAGCCTTCCTCTGAGGATCAATCTGCTTCTTTCTCCTTGGATTTTCTGTTGATGGAGTTTGAGTTCCTGTAGGTGGCGCTCTTTTCTTTGTCTGTTCAGCCACGGTGGCTATCGCTGCTCATGCTAACTACCCAGTTCTTCTGTTGATAATGTTGAGGTCCAGAGATCACTGGTAGAGGTTGATCACTGTTGTCATATCAGTGATACAGAGCAGCAAAATGGACATTTATTTATATGAAAAAGTTGCAGATTACTTTAAAATAAAAAAATAAAATAATATTAGGCCCAACAATGTCTTCTTTATTTGAAAAGATAAACTGTCCTCTCACGCTGGTAGTGATGTTGCATCGCCCTCTGATGGCAAACACGGGTATGGCATCTCCTGCCTTTTAGTCTTGTTCCTTCAGTTGCCCTATCAGGGATTTGTTTTGTTTCTCGAAGACACACATACATGATCACTTTTCACTCGAGAGGTCAGAGGTCAGGTCATGGACAGTCTCTCTAACCACACTGCTGTTCATCTATTTAAATAATGTGTTAAACAAAACATGCTAAGCTCCTACCACTTTTAAGAATAAACAATCATGCAGTAAGTTTTTCATAACACAGTATTTATTTAGTCACAGTTGGAAACATTTGACAGACAGACGGTCCTTAGTTCAAACACCAACATGGATAGGGTGCTCCTGTACAGGTCTGGATTTGACTTTATTAATGCTTAATGTGTGAATAAAGTTGTGAACTAAAACAAATAAGACTGGAGCCAGTAGGCAGCGGTTGATCAGGTCTTATTCTAGCTGCAGCTTGTGTGTTTTTATAAAAGGTACATCTTCATCTCCGTATAGGACGTCCTACCCTCCACATTCCTTTCACGCCTTCTCTTGCCCCGTTCAATCTCCCATCGCCCTAAGATAATGCAAAATCAAATAATGTCAAATCTTCATCGCAAAGTTGACAGTAAGTAAGTTTGTCAGTAAGATGCCAGCACCAAATTCATCTTCACCTTTTACATGGGGAAGAGCAGGAAGCCGCTGAAGGTGCTGTGGTGGTTGCTGTTGTCCCAGATCTGAGTGTTGTGCAAGAGCTTCATGGAAAGCTTGTCACCTGCCTCCAGCAGCAGGGTGGCGCCGTTGGACGCTGTGTCACTGCCTTCGCCGGACGGCTGCTCGTGGGCGATCAGCTGGACGGTGGCGTCATTTTTGTAGAGCACAGCGCTCATGGTGAAGTCGGTGGGGCTGTTGGCTGTGAAGCGAATGTAATAGACTCCACGAACCGGCGCTGTGAATTCACCTGAGGGGGATTGTAGGAAAGGTTGTTTGTAATTATGATTTAGATACTTTAAAGTCCTTTTTCAGTCCTTTTATTAAAAAGGCCAATCAGCAGACTGTCTGTTTTAAGAGCTCCGACAGTCACATGAGGCAACTATCAGATCAAGAAGCCAAAAGACTGTAAAATGATTTAATGTGTCAAGGGGAACAGTCAGACAGTTTCTAAACTACAACCAACACCTCTGACCGCTAGACTGGACTGGTTGTTATGGCAGAGTCCCCGTTCCTTATGACGTGATATTCATTTATTAATGTTTAGTTTGTGGTTTAGTGTAATGACAAAGGAGGCGTAAAAAGAAAGATCAAGAGATTACGGACAGTGTGAAAAGTAAAATGTTTCCATTAAAGAGTTTTTAATGGAAGTGTAAAAAATATGGCTGTGTGTGCATATGGTTGTCAGTATTTTGTGAATGCCGGCGTTATATTGCAGGCACCTGTCTCAGAGTTGTATGCTCCACCAACATTGGTCAAGACGTCTTTGTAGATGAGTGGTATGCTGCCAGAGGTTGTCTTCTGAAGCCCGTTACCACCAAGTGACGCTGCAAATGCCACCTTTGGGACGTCTGTGAAAAAACAATACAAAAAGTGTTTCACTAAGAGAAACCATTTGAAAAGATTTGACCATTAGATTTACAAATTGATAGCTGCCAAGAAAGTAAAACTTATGGGATACAATTGAAGTCATTTACACCACTACATTTACACCACTATTTTAAAAGGAATGTCTTTTTCATGTAGGGTATACTATACTGCATTGAGTTTTGGAAGGGAACAGCGATACCAGCACCCACAATGGGAGTAAGACTTGATTTTATTACTGCTTCATGGCTTCCTTCAGCATTTGATTTAGCATTCTTGTCCTGTGAGCTGTTTTGTTGTCGGCCTGGTAAACCTGTCTTACTTCTTCATTAGGACGCTTGTAGGTTAGCACACCGAGACACTGAGGGAGGTGACTGACCTTTCATGGCCTTCAGCTCCTTCTCTGTGGCCTCCAGTCTCTCTTTCATAGCTGGAAATACACAAACAAAATCTCAAGGCATTGATGAATCCCAATCCTTGACTAGTTTGTGTTTATCAAGACTAACATGAAACTTAATGATCCCATTATAATAGGAATAGTAAGAGGATACAGCAAAGGGAAATAAAAACAGAGCAAAGGTATTTAAATTAATGCAGCCTACAATTACAACACTACAGTGTATTAAGTAGAAATATATGCTTAAAAAGTATGAAAAAATGGGAAGATATGTACAATATGAAAATATCTGAAATGTGAAATGTATGAAAAAAGGATTAAGATATATGCAGTATACTATATAACCAGGGAGAAAAAGCTCTGAGTATCCCCGGCTTACCCAGGTTGTTGGTCTGCATCTGGGTCATGGAGGCCTGCAGTGTCTTCAGCTCTGCCGCAGCGTCCGTCACGTTTGAGGAAGCCTCGCCATTCTTTGCCCTTTGACCCAGAAACGAAGGTTTCAGTGTTTCCCTTGGCTTAGAACTGTATGTGCGGTAGAGGTTGATCCCTTGTGGCCAGTTTCTCTTCGAGTGTTTGGGTGAGCCAGGCTTAACTAACATTATAACACAAATACCAAATAAAGGAAAAACTGTCAACAATAGCTGCCCTAACCTATATAGAAAGTATAGAATAGTATAGAAAGTTAAAAGCCTTTCTATGAACACTAGTCTCATTCAGTCATTCAGTACCCATAATGCATCTGCCTGAGCTCCACCCCTAGGTCCTCCTCTGGTGGAAGAGTGGCCTAGATGTTAGATGGACTGTCCCGTAACTAAAAAGTCACAGGTTCAGGTGTGTCCTGCTGAAGTGTCCTTGAGCAAGACACTGGACCCTCTAACTGCTCACTCATTGCAAGTCAGTCTGGGTAAGGGCATCAGCTAAAATGTAGATTTTAAAATAAATACAGTTACAAAGTGCTTCACGAAGGATGAAAGAATGCAAAACATTGTTTAAAATAGGTAAATTATAAAAGAGGCAAAAAACAATGAAAGATCATACATCGAAAGTAAGCCCATAAAAATGGGTTTAAAGAGATGATGGAAAAGCCTGGACTTCCTTACATGGGGAAGAGCAGGAAGCCGCTGAAGGTGCTGTGGTGGTTGATGTTGTCCCAGATTTGAGTGTTGTGCCACAGGACCATCTTCAGCTTGTCACCCTCCTCCAGCAGCAGGGTGGCGCCGTTGGACGCTGTGTCACTACCCTCACCGGACGGCTGCTCGTGGACGATCAGCTGGATCTTGTTGTCATTTTTGTAGAGCACAGCACTCATGGTGAAGTCGGTGGGGGCATTGGCTGTGAAGCGAATGTAATAGACTCCACGAACCGGCGCTGTGAATTCACCTGGAGGGGGGTTAGTGAGGAGGGGACTAGTTGAGGTGTGGTTATGAGGCAGGAAGTGCAGACAAGGATTTAGTCATGTTTGCATTGTACATCACTGGACTATTCAGTTTTTGGTGTTTTAAAATAATGATCCTCCTCATGTTCATCTAAATCTCCGTCCTCTCCTCTCTCTGATCTCTGGACCTCAACATCATCAACCTCAACCATCATGAAGCTTCTCCATCTGCTGTTCTCAACACCCGGTGTCAGGTAGGTCTTTCCTGGGAGAAACCCTCTGGAGACAGGAAGTGATGCGTTTTACGTTTCAACAGAAGAACTGGGTAGTTAGAATGAGCAGCGATAGCCACCATGGCTGAACAGACAAAGAAAAGAGCGCCATCTACAGGAACTCAAACTCCATCAACAGAAAATTCAATGAGAAAGACATCAAAGTACTGGTCTGTGTCGGAACCATACAGGCTGACTACTGGGGTTCCACAAGGTTCAGTTCCGGCGTCTGCCATCGGACCTCTGGAGCTTGTTCAGAAAGCTGCAGCTTGTCTGGTGTTCAACCGCCTTAAGTTCTCCCACAACCTCCTTCTCCGTTCTCTACACTGGCTCCCTGTAGCAGCTCATCCAGTTCAAGACCCTGGTGCTAGCCTATAGGGCAGTGAAAGGAACAGCTCCTTCTTACCTCCAGGCTATGGTCAAGCCTTACACCCCTGCCCGACCACTTCACTCTGCTGCCTCGAGGCGACTGGTTCCCCCGTCGCTCAAAGAAACACTATCCTGACTTCCTCTTCAAGAAACACTACCCTGACCCTTCCTCTTCAAGAAACACTACCCTGACCCTTCCTCTTCAAGAAACACTACCCTGACCCTTCCTCTTCAGGAAACACTACCCTGACCCTTCCTCTTCAGGAAACACTACCCTGACCCTTCCTCTTCTAGAAACACTACCCTGACCCTTCCTCTTAGCACTTGCTTATATGCTCATATGCTTCACTTATTTGTCTTATTTGTTTAAATAAAAAGTATGTAGATCACTTTTTGCAGTTTTACCTTAGCACTGGTTCTGCTCTTAGATGCTTGCTTAGTAAGGAAGTGCACCCTTCCTTAGTGTGCACTTAGTTACTTAGTGAACACTAAATCTGCAGGTCAGTTTTTATGGCTGTATTTTGCCTGGTTCCTGCTTTCTGAAACCATGGCCGCATTTTTCAGTTAAATTCTGGCATGGCTGACAGCGATCCAGGCATGCATGCAGGGAGAATTTGTTATTTAAAAGGACTGACAGAGTAGTGGTCAGTGGTCCTCACTGAAGCCTTACTTGTTTGTATATTTCTCGAATCTGTCTCATCCTACCTGTCTCGGAGTTGTAAGCCCCGCCCACATTGGTCAGGACGTCCCTGTAGATGAGGTCTTTGTTGCCATTAGTCGTTTTCTGAAGGCCGTTTCCTCCCAGCGAGGCGGCGAATGCGACCTTTGGTGTATCTGTATGAGCAAAACCTCTCTTCAGTCATCCAAGCCTTCTAACATTTTTGGTTTTGGTCATTTGGCGCACCTTTACCTTTCCTCAGTCATCCAGTACATGAGTTTTCTCACCTTGGATAGCCTTCATTTCCTTCTCAGCCACCTCCAGCCGTTCGTTCATTGCTGTAATCATGACAAGAGAATCAGTTAACGTCTTGAAGCAGTTTTACAGGATGGATGGCCTATTGATGAGAGAGACTGCCCTCAAATCGTAGGACAAAGGTTCAAACCCCTATGTTGGCAAGAATTCACCCAGCTGAGTCCTTGAGAAAGCCATTGAATATTACCAACTCCATGATCAAATGGGTTAGAGTAAATATGTAATCCACTACCTCAACCTTTTGGATTTGTAGGCTTTTAGGTGATGCGCTTATCTAATGTGACTTAAATGAGAGCAACGACAGAATAAGTTTCAAGGCCTAGATCTCCACCATAACAAGCAACCAATATTAAGAAGGTCAAGATCCACAGCACTCTGACAACAGGTGGAACAAATATCCCTGCATCCCTGGGGTGAGAAGAACAATTAAAGCATTAAGATCCAGAGAGGAAAGGCAAAGTGACTGGCTTCCTAGAAATGCAGAACCGCAATCAAAAGGAACTGATTTTGCTGCTAAGAAATTAGATAGGCTTTTGGAAATGCACATTTGACATTGTGACAGTCTGTGACAATTATAACAGTATAACAGTTTTCTTTTAATTCTTCATTTAAAGGCACTGATGTGTCCCCAAGTTTACCACTGAATAGCTGTGGTGAGTCAACCTGCCTTAACCACAAAATAATTTAGTTAGTCTAGGTTAAGTTTTAGTGTTACATGGTCTAAATCCTGTTTGAGGCTTTTCCACCCTGACCCTTTTTAGTATGAAAATTATGAAAGCAAGATGGGGTCATAAAGATTTTGAGCTTGTAAAACGATATTCACAAATATATGGAAACTTGCAGTTGTATTTTAACAGTTCTGCACATGTAGAAAAACATTTGCACAAATGATTTGGAATGCTTAAATGTGTAATTAAAAAATGTTCAAATGAATCCATGTCCACAAATATGTAAAAACATTTTGAACAAATAGAATTTGTTTAGTTAAAAATGTTTAGAAAAGATTTGTAGAGAGAAAAGTTTGAGTTGCCTGGCGTCACTCAGACTTTTCCCAGACGTTAACGCACTCGCTCATTCAAAGTCACTTGTGTAGAATCGATTCACACATTTACAACTACAAATCTTTTCTAAACATTCTATACACCTATATTTGTGAACATTGTTTTACAAGCTCAAAAGCCTTACCCAGCCTCTCCATCCTCATCTCCTCCATGGTGGCCTGAAGCTTCTTCAGCTCAGCCAGGCTGTCAACAGGCTGGGCTGAGTAGCTCGGGGCCAGGCAGGCCAGGGCCAACAGTGGCAGGAAGGGAAGGCAGCGTGCCATAGTATGTCAGCTGTCAGGGACTCAAACCAACAGGCTAGACAGGAGGCTGGGTTGGCTTCTTATAGAGATCCATGTACACAAACATTCAGCTTTTCCCTGAGTCAGTGTTGACCCTGTAATTTAGTGTTGACTGAGATCATAGTGCACTCTGTTAGAACTGCTGCAGGATTTCTTCCCTTCATTCAATCACACTGCAGGGCTGCGTGATGGTGATGAAAAATCATTATAAAATGATACATGTGGACTTTTTCTACATCATTTCTTACAAAAATTCAAAATATTTTGTGTGTGGGAGGTGAAATGGTAATGAATTTAGAATTGTCTCAGTTTAAAGTAAACTTCCATTCAATTCTCCAGGGATTTTCCACAGGCTGTCTGAAATCCATTTCTATCAAAGAATAAACTGCAGCTTCTTGCAAAATTGCACTGTACTGGACTCAAAATATGTCACTGTACACATTCACTGTGCTGCAGTCTGACTTTATTCCTGGCACGACTTGAATTACATTACAATATTTTTTATTTCCCTGTCATCGTGGTCATAGTAGGGTCACAGGAATATTTGTTCCATCTATCGTCTAGGGCAGGGGTGTCAAACTGTGTGCCATGGAGGGCCGAGAGTATGCAGGTTTTCGTTCCAACCCAAGAATACAGCAGGTGATTTCAGTGATTACCACACCTTCAACCAGAGAGGAGGGACTAATCAGTGAAATCACCTGGTGTATTCTTGGGTTGGAACGAAAACCTGCATACTCTCGGCCCTCCATGGCACACAGTTTGACACCCCTGGTCTAGGGGCTGTGACCTCTGACCCTAGTTGGCCTCCTTACTATCGGTTGCTTTTAATGTAGGAATTTGAGCCTATTCAGCTGTTGACCTCATTATAAATCATTCTGGGTAACAGTTATAATTAAATGCCTAAAATGTAAATGTACACAATCAAATAAACAGCGATATAAACTTTCTATCTTTGAAATCCTGGACTAGAGATTTTGCAGTGTTGTAGTTTGGTTTGCAGCTTCCATACTCTGTATCGCATATCAACCAAAAGTATGTTCTGGCAGCGGTTACTGATTGGTGGAGTATTGATCGAGGTGGGATTCTGGGTCATGGTTCAGTTGTTGATTATTCTCTTCTCTAAGTGGTTAGTCTGGTCAGGCTATCTTATCTGCAAGCTGCAGGGTGTGGACCATCACAAGTTAGGCCTAAATGGTTTGACAGTGTTAAATCTACTTTTACATTTTGGACATATAGCTGATGCAATTTAGAATGACTGGTTGGGGTTTAGTGACCCTTGAACTGTGACCCTCTACCAAATCGTAGCAATATTATTTATCTAAAATGGGATTATTTGTTTATATGACTGCTCATTTATTCATCTAGAGCACACTGAGAACAAGCTCTTTCCAGTAATATCTTGACCTGGACTGTTAAAACGGAGCCAAAGTAGGTAAAATGGGATATGACCGGCCAGAGAGACAGAGAGAACAGTGCAATGAGGACAGGAAACAAGAACTATTGTCCAACTGGGGCGACGGTAGCCTAGAGGTCTTGTGACAAAAGTTGAGAGAGTGAAAATTGAACTGAAAGTCTAAAATGTAAATGTAACCCCACTTGTTGTTCTTCCCCTTCCTTAGTGACTACGGCCTGTCCTACCTCTCTCTGCGGGCCAGCATCGGCTTGTGGACGGCCTTCATGTGCCTGGTGCTGGTAGCCACTGACGCCAGTTCGCTGGTCTGCTACATCACCCGCTTCACCGAAGAGGCCTTCGCTGCCCTCATCTGCATCATCTTCATCTATGAGGCTCTGGAGAAGCTTTTCCACCTGGGGGAGGTCTACCCCATCAACATGCACAACAACCTGGACAACCTCACCTTCTACACGTAAGGGAGCACCAAATGGGAGGGAAAGTCTGGGAGGTGGTAGCACAGTATAGGTAGTGGTTCTCAATCATGGTCCAGGTCTAGTTGAGTTCAAGTCCCGACCAGGTCCAAAGGGGGTCAGGACCAAATCAAGACTGAAACCAGAACAAATTGACCAAGACCAAAATAAGCAATAAACTGTGTACATGTCTTTCTAAATGTAAAAATTACATTACATTACAGTCATTTAGCAGGCGCTTTTATCCAAAGCGAAAAAAATAACTGCAGCAGCACTGTCCTAAACCCTTCAACACCCATCTAATCGGCACATAGAAGTATTTTACAAACTCTAGTATTCACACGTCTCAAGATAAATAAACGTGCTAGTTCCTTCTGGGTGGGGGGTGGAGGGTGGAGGCTGTAAACACCAAAGCGCAGTGGTAAAACATTCCCATGTCACCCTCTAGTGGTAGTGGTAGAAGGTCAGCGATTGACTTACATGTTCTTCCTCTGTTGAAGGTGCCAGTGTTCTCCGCCAGCCAACGCCTCGGCTGAGGTCCAACAGATCTGGACCAACAGCAACTTCACCCAAGAAGCGATCCCCTGGAACCAGCTAGATGTCAAGGTCCAGCATAAACCTACTGCACTCTGTTTATGTGCAGTTATTCAAACAGACATAGCATTGTCGCCAACGCTGCTGTGTTGAGGCATGACTGACATCATTTGGCGGTATTTGAGGAAAGCTTGAGAACACGATTTAAAAATTGTTTTCAGACACACTTTGTGGTTTTCTCTAAATCAGTTTATAGTTTCAGTAGCCTGTATGAGTATAGTTTGTATTGATAAGCCTAGTCTTAGCCTAGTCATGACCTTTAAAGTGTAATTACTGTTTGCTGTTGTAGGGCTAAAGCAAAATCGGGATTTTTACAGAAGTTGTCATAATATTCCACCGTGTGATTTTCATTTATTGCTAACATACAGAACATGCAACTGACTCGGACACTTTGCTCACACTTAATACTCAAGCTTGGATGCATGCACTTTCCCACAGCTTGTTCCTCTACCTCACTCATCCATTCTCTCTCCGGGTGTTTTCAGAAGTGTCTGAGTTTGCATGGTGAGTTTGTCGGCTCGGCCTGCAACCCCGACGGCCCCTACATCCCTGACGTCCTCTTCTGGTCCGTCATCCTCTTCTTCACCACCTTCTTCCTCTCTGCCTTCCTCAAGCAGTTCAAGACCAAGCGCTACTTCCCCACCAAGGTGTGTACAGTGTGCCCGACGGATGGATGTGGTGTTTTAATAGACAATGGAAGAGGAAAGATGAGATGCAACAACGCTCTTGTGCATGGTTTCGTCTGTTAGAAAGTATATGAAAAATAACATTTTAACTGATGAAAGCTTGTATAGAAAAAGTTTTATTATTAAAGGTTCTACCATCAGTAAATCATTAGCACATTTACAGTCATTATACCAGGTAGAACTAGTAATCTCATGATATATGGTAGCATCTTTAAGCTGTGCAGGAATTTCTTTACATCTATTGCCCAGAATGGAATGGACGTCTATTAATTTGTTCCCTGTGTAGTTGAAGTTGTCCGTCTGTGTCTCAGTTTGGACTGAGACTAAACAGTAGAATCCCCTTCAGGGCCTAGATCACCAACGATAGTAAGGAGGTCAAGGGTCAGAGGTCAGAGCAGCCTGGCAACAGATGGAACACACACTCCTGTGACCTCCTGTGATCTTCATGATTGAGAAGTGAAGGGAAAGATGCGAGTCAAGAAGAAAAGGAAGAATAATGCTGTCTGTTTGTATCTGAATGTTTCCTGTCTGCAGGTTCGCTCCACCATCAGTGACTTTGCCATCTTCCTGACCATCATGATCATGGTGCTATTGGATTACCTGGTGGGAATCCCCTCCCTGAAACTCAAAGTACCCGACCGCTTCGAGGTAGCTACCTCTTCCGACGTGTGTGTGTTCTTGTATTTCTTTACTTGCGAGGACCAAATGTTAGAAAAATGACAAACTCATCCAAAGTGAGGACATTATGCCAGTCCTCACTTTTTCAAGGGGCTAATTTCAGGTTGGGGTTTGGGGTTAGGATTAAGATTAGGATTAGGTTAGCATAAGGGTTAAAGGTTAGGCTGGAGTTGAGGAATGTCCTCACAAGTATAGTAAACGTGTAGTCTTTTCGGAGGGTTTTTAGGAGGGTTGGTTTTCTCCAAAGCTGGCTGAGTCATTGTTGAGTCGTTGGTATTAGTCGACAACCCTATCAACCTCCAGATATGTTGTCATTTTTACAGTAAAATCTTACTTATTGCACCCGTTTCCAGATTACACCTAAATCAGCTGAAATGTATTTTCGAACCAAAGCTTTATCTTCCTATTGAATAGGCACAAATGATAGTTTAATACACGATACAGGTAAGATCAGACACCACAGTGTCACAGTGGAGTCGGATTAACCTCTGGTCTCACCTCTGGTGGTTGGGCAGAATGCATTCAGTTCGATACATACTGGCAACAGTGAGACTTGACATTAAACAATAAGTACAATCATAATAAAATACTAATTGTTAGCATAGATGTGTTAGTTAACCTGATGGATCAACTGTCTCTGAAAATTTGGACCCTGGAGTTTCTTAGAGCTTATATAACTTTTGTAGCTGTGGTGTACTATAACCCCAAACCAAATAAACCAACAGATAAGCAGCGTTCAGTGACCTGCTCTCCAAATGTGATGAAACCCGGACAACTGACCTAAAAACTTGGCAACCCAAACTCTGATTAACTTAATTCAAAAACTACAGTGAATTTGGTGCAGAGGCATATCGACAGTTAATACAGTAACAGTAGTTCATTCAAACACAGATGTTGCAAAGAAAAATAGAATATAAATAGAAGTAGTAGACATAACTGACAATTGCAACCCTACAACATATCAAGTAGAAATAGTAGAAAGTAGCATGCAGCAGTAGATCAGGTGAGGTCCTAATTGACGGTTTTTTGTCACCCAACCCCTCAGCCCACGTCGAAGACCCGCGGGTGGCTGATCTCCCCGCTGGGTCCCAACCCCTGGTGGACACTGCTGGCCGCCGCCGTCCCCGCCCTGCTCTGCACCATCCTCATCTTCATGGACCAGCAGATCACCGCCGTCATCATCAACAGGAAGGAGAACAAACTCAAGGTCAGAACAACGGACAAGGGGATATAGAGGACTGTAGTAACTACTTTAAACCATCAGTATAACTCCACCTCTACCAGCCTGTCAGCCTCTACCAGCCTGTCAGCCTGTCAGCATCTACCAGCCTCTACTCTCATTCTACATTGTGGCCACCGGGTCAATTTGGAGGGAAATCTGCTCGATTGCTTTACGGCACAAAACAGGAAGATGGCGCTGTTCTTCCAGTGCTAACTCAGCTAAAGATAAAGAGTTTCTGGCAACGGCAGATGGAGGAAGGAGAGAAAGGAAGATGGAGAAAACACTTCAACATGTTGATCCTCTTCACGAAAGACAAAGACGCCAGGGAGGGTTGGGGGGCAGGAAGCAACGGGGCTGATGGGAAATGTAGTCTTAATGTGGAGAAACACCAGTAACAATACCACTGGTGAGATAGAGGCTACCAGTCGTCTCCACCATGGTCTCACTGGTTGATGGTCATCATACCAAGCTATCATTATTGACAATGATGTAATGAGGGCGGGACTTAACTTCAATGCCATATTTTCACAAATGGCTTCTGCCTGGTGGTATAATACATTGAGGTAATAATGCCCTCTGTCCTCTTCCTTTGACCCCCATACAGAAAGGTGGTGGCTACCACCTGGACCTGCTGGTGGTGGCGCTGATGCTAGGCGTGTGTTCAGTGATGGGCTTGCCGTGGTTTGTGGCGGCGACCGTCCTCTCCATCTCCCACGTCAACAGTCTCAAGCTGGAGTCAGAGTGTGCGGCGCCCGGCGAGCAGCCGAAGTTCCTGGGCGTCAGAGAACAGAGAGTCACCGGCTTCATGATCTTCGTCCTGATGGGCTGCTCCGTCTTCATGACCTCCGCCTTGAAGGTGACTGGGCCATAGCTGAAAAGTTAGAACCCCACCACTGAAACCAACAGCCAGTGTGTTTATCTTTGTCAGTGTCTTTTTATACATGGATGAAATATGACGTTTCTGGACGTGTCAGAGGTGAAAGGTTGCATTATAGCTAAGAAAAAAAGTACTATATTCAAAAAAAGCAAATCCTAAGCATTTCTATTTCATTTTCCTTCCACATTTTTATCTTTTACTGAAAAAGAAATGGTGTTTACAAAGTCTGTGTCCACCTGTATTGCTACTACCACTAAGATCCATACATATACAGTACTGTGCAAACATCTGAGGTACATGTAAAAAAAACATCCGTTTCTAAATATCAAAAGATTTACTATAAAGAGCAGTGACGTAAAACACTGATGCAGAAAACAAAAACTAAACATGTAAGACCAAATTTAGATGAAGAAATCTAGGGTGCCTTACACAGTGATGTGTGTATGTGTGTGTGTATATATATATTTATTTCTGTGTGTAATGTCTCTTTGTGGATGAGATTTCATGATACTTCCTCTGTCTGTCTAGTTCATCCCCATGCCAGTTCTCTATGGAGTGTTCCTCTACATGGGAGTCTCCTCACTCAAAGGCATTCAGGTGTGTCTAACTGTGTGTGTGTGTGTGTGTAGTGTGTGGTGTGTGTGTGTGTGTGGTGTGTGTGCAGTCATACACATTTTTTACATGGTTTAGGGTGTAGGCCGCCTAATTCTGTTTTTAACATGATGACCCTCCAGAGCTGTCTAGGTACTGCGGGGGGGGGGGGGGGGGGGGGGGCTGGATGTTAATGAAAACAGTACAGGTATCATAATACAAAAATGCTTCCTCCTCCTTCTAAATACACTTTATTCAATCGCATTTGTCGAAAATCAAAGAGTTTACAAAGTGCTTTACAAAAATGCTTTAAAACAAGGGATGGTAAAATAAACTGTTTAAGATGGTGGTCAATCAGCCGAGGTTCCTCAGGCTCCTCAGGTTCCTCAGGCTTCACTGTGTCTCCATCCAACCATCAACCCAATTTAAACCAAACTTTATAAACTTGAAGAACTGGTAGTTAGAATTATTATCTTTCATACTGTTAATAATCTAATACCACCTAATGGTCGTATAACAGTGATGGTGTGATGTTCTAATGTCCCAACTAGTCCGGAGCCACCGTTGAGCTTTCTCCAGGCCAACGTTATTTATCCGTCAAATGTTTGTTTCCATCATCAAAGGATTTCATAAAATAGTGTAAATGTGTCAGTGAGGACAGTTTCCTACACCATCAAAAGGAACTTGGAAACTGGAGGAAACTCTGACAGGAAGAGGTCTGGCAGACCCAAAGCCACAACAGAATCAGAAGAGAGTTTCTGAGGCCGTGGTTACACCTGTCGTTTCATGTGATCTCGATAATCGGCATCAGCACACAAGTGGTGCGTCTACACTTGCGAGCTCTTTGTCCAGATATGTGTTCGGATTTCCGGTTCTCGCGCAGTATTTAAATAACCATAACAACAATCCCTGAAAATAATGCTGGGTGTGCAGGAGATTATGCTCCTTTACTTTATGTTAAGAATTGTGTATAGTCGCGGTAGGGCCCGTACACGGTGTTTGCTATTGAGGAGACAACAGCAGCGGCGCGAAACTGAAACTGAAACTGTCCAGTCGTCAGCCCGGAGCTCGTCCACCTCGCGAGGTGGCCTGGCTGATCCGAACACAATGCGAGCACAAAGCCACCTCTGTGCCTCTACACCTGTCACTTCATGCAGCCTGGCGTGATCGGATGACCGAGATCGCATTGAAAAGACAGGTGTAACCACGGCCTAAGAGTCAACAGCTTCAAGCTCAGCTCAACACTGGTCCAAGTAAAGAAGTCTTAGTTTCAACTGTGAAGAGAAGACTTGGAGCTGCAGGTCTGACGGGTCGAGTGGCACGAAGGAAGACATTGTTAAGATGGCAAATTAAGAAACGGAGGCTTGCCTGGGCCATGAAGCTTCACCAGTGGACTACTGGAAGAAGGTTCTATGGACCGATGAATCAAAATTGGACCTTTGGCCGGTTGTGTCTACACCTAACTAACCAACTCGAGTATTGAGTCAGAAGGACCTGAGGACTTTCAGCTCATAGCAGATTAAATCCAGTAATCTCTGGTTCTGTTGCATCAGGATTTAATAACAGCTAGAGTCTAAATGTGTTAGAACCGGTTCCATTTTGCATCTTCATCCTTCACTGTCCAGTTCTAACATGAAACAAGATGAAACCTTATTGATCCTCATGGAGGAACTGGGGCAGGATACAGCAAAGAAACTAGAATAGGAATATTGGAGGGTATATAAACATACACAGCCAATCATTTCAATGCTACAACATGATGTGAGTAGAAATATATTTGGATGAAAGTATGAGAAGGTTCATAATCCATCATGTCGGGTATCTTGTCTGTCCTGCTGTAGCTGTTCGACCGGATCAAGCTGTTCGGCATGCCGGCCAAACACCAGCCAGACCTGATCTACCTCCGCTACGTCCCGCTGTGGAAGGTCCACGTCTTCACCGTGGTCCAGTTCTCCTGCCTCATCCTCCTCTGGGTCATCAAGGTCTCGTCTGCAGCGGTGGTTTTCCCCATGATGGTAAAACAGCAGTGGTACAAGAAGCTGGTGGGGTGGGGGGGCAGACCTCCAACTGGTCGCGAATGTTGACTTTGTTGAATTTTAGTATCTGGTTGGTTCAGGTTCTCACTGACCAATCACAAGCCAACCAGAAGACCCATGACTCCCCAGCAGCTGGTTGATTGGTTGAGTTTTGGTAACCTGTCATCCCACCAGGTTAGAGAGTCCAAACCAACCTGGTTCCAGTCTGGAACTTGATCTACCATGATGGACTTGTCTGCTCTTCTCTGGTGTTCATACTAGTTAAGAACACATGAAGAAACATCTGAACATGAGCGTCAGTCCAGACTGACTGACGTTCTGCTGGGCTCTTTATTTAGATGATAGTTACATCACTAGTCAGTATTACCAGCAGTGACCCGTACAGGAAACGCCCCCTCAGCTCCCTCTCGTCCTCGGCTGCAGGTTCTGGCTCTGGTGTTTGTTCGGAAACTTCTGGATTTCTGCTTCACCAAGAGAGAGCTGAGCTGGCTGGATGACCTGATTCCAGAGAGCAAGAAGAAGAAGGAGGACGACAAGAAGAAGAAGGAGAAGGAGAAGGAGAAGGAGGTAAAAAACCAGACCGCTCAGTCTGTCAGGGGAAATGGATTACATTAAATGGAAATCAATTTTATTATCTCTTAAACTGTCATTATTTTGATGTTTAGTGTTGCAAAATGACATGACACCATTTTATAGGTGTCTTAACTTAAATACACCGAGAGGAAGAGAAAGCATGATGGTACCTGGTATTACCATCCATAGACCTGTGTCTGTGTCTGTGTCTATGTGTGTGTGCGTGTGTGCGTGTGTGCGTGTGTGTGTGTTCCCAGAAGGCTCGGAGGATGCTGGAGGAGGGGGAGGACGGCCAGCCGTTCGACGGAGAGAACCTCATCCGGATCCCCGTCAAGCCCCGCGGAGGGTGAGCATCATCTGGACAGAAACACCTCAGAACCTGTTGGTCGTCGTTTGTTGATTTGAATTGTTTCTTCTTCGTTAGTAACGTAAACCAAGCCACTAACCTTCCTTCTTACTCTTACTTACAGTGAAAAGACAAATCAGCTCACAGGAAAGATTCTAGGAAATGACTTGATGGTAACTGCTGATTTGTTTGCTTCTAAAGAAACTTGGTAGTGGAGTGAAGTTAAGTGTGTGTGTGTGTGTGTGTGTGTGTGTGCGTCCTGCAGTGTGGACCCCTCTGTGGTGAACATCTCAGATGAAATGGCCAAAACCGCCGTTTGGAAATCTGTTTCCATGAACTCTGACAGCAGCAAAGCTCTGAAACCCAGCGCCAGGTAATGATGATGCAGTCTTTGTGTTTCCCTCAGGGGTCAGGGGTCAGGGGTCAGGGTCATTGGCATGGTTGGGGCAGTCTGCCTGTTTTGTGGCTCAAGAACTGAGGTTGACTGTTCGTCTCTATCCAGGATGTAACCACATCCATACCGATAGGACCTGACTGTGATGATCAGAGGAAACTTGTCTTTCTGTCCATCGTGCTAACTGCTGCTCAGACAAGCTGACAACATGATGGAGGACGATTTATTAGTTGTCATGGCAATGCTGACAGATTCTGATTTGAGCATTTAAATACAAGTCTCATGTAGGTCACATGACTGATCATCCAGACAGAACTGAAGGATCATGATGATGAAGTGGATTGATATTGGTAATTGAGATGATGATGATGATGATGATGATGTCATCATTGTGTCTTACAGCCAGGAGAAAGTGTCGAGTGTCCAGATCAACATAGATGACGTCGAGGGACGGAGGATTGTGGACGCTGAGACTTCCCTATGATCCACTGCCTCTCTCCGCCACTGGGGGTGTCGGCCTCCCAACCACCGGGGGCGCTGTTCTTACTTCTGTCTTCTCTAAGCTGAGGTGAAAGGTCGGGGGCGGACCAATCAGGTTTCACCTCGCTGTACTATTACTCTGAGGAGGTTTTATTTTCTCATCGTTTTATGGTGAAGCACACTGAGACTCTAAGACTCGGAGCAAAGATGGCCGCCGGTTTGGTTCAACCGCTCAGTACAGGAAGATGCTGCAGTGATGGCAGGGATCTTCTAGTAATTACTTTTACTTTGCCTAAATACAAGCCAAGCAGACCCCCCCCCCATACACACACACACACACACACACACACACACACAAGCACCTGAAGTTTTATTTTATTCGTTCATTTAGATGTTTTGTGCTTTTTAAAGGGTAATTCCGGGATTTTTCAACCTGGCCTCTATGTCCACAAAATCGCTTTTCATACCTTTAAGTAGATCCCAAAAGTTTCTGAGTTTCTCCGGTCCATCGGCTCAACCGGCAGTCACCTAACGGCGGCTCTATGGCGGCAACGTAATCCGTAAAGGCATACTCGGCCAGTCAAAGTACGTCCACTAAAAGTGCTTGTTTTTGTCACGGACGGGCTCAGATTGTTATTCGTGTTATTATCCAAATGTCTGATATGTCAATTACGGTTGATATGTGAGTCGGAGAGACGAGTTTTGAGTTTACGTAGAGGAACTGCTAGAACTTGCAGCAGCTGGTTCACCCTCTCGCTTCCATAAACTATCTTCGTATCCTTTTCACCGTCGTTTTCCGGGCTGTTTCTGTAGCGACCCTTTCCATAATGTTGTCAGACATTTGGATAATAACACGAATAACAATCTGAGCCCGTCCGTGACAAAAACAAGCACTTTTAGTGGACGTACTTTGACTGGCCGTCTATGCCTTCACGGATTACGTTGCCGCCATAGGGCCGCCGTTACGCGACTGCCGGTTGAGCCGATGGACCGGAGAAACTCAGAAACTTTTGGGATCTACTTAAAGGTATGAAAAGTGATTTTGTGGACATAGAGGCCAGGTTGAAAAATCCCGGAATTATCCTTTAAGAAGCAGAGGAGGCCCCTCCCCCTACGGACATCACCCTCACGCTGATTTAAGGGGTGTGTGTGTGTGTGTGTGTGTGTGTGTGTGTGAGTGTGTGAGTGTGTGAGTGAGTGAGAGAGAGAGAGAGAGAGAGAGAGAGGTGTGTGTGTGTGAAGGAAGCGACGCGCTGCCACTCATAAAACGCCAAACTGATGTGTGGCTCAGCGGACACCAGTCAACATGGCGTCCCTCTGACTCTGAAGTGCCTCAACAAATATGACCCCACCTTAAGTTGGATGGATGAAATCTCACCAGCGATGCTTCAGGGGTTAAAAATCTGGACTTTTGCCTCAATAGTTGATGGATGTTTAATCCCAACGTTGCCTGAACTCATCCGGTTAGCAGCAGGTCGGCTCTTCTGATGATACGGCTTCACATTTTCCTCGATGGACAATCTGATACTGATACTGAGGATGATACAGCGTTGTTGGGTTCCATGGCGACTGTCACGGGGGTTAGTTGCTTTCCATCCGATGTGTCTTTGCACGGTGTGTTGTTGCAGCGCTGCCAGGCGAAGCGCTCATCATCTGAGTCTGTGTGTTTGTTTTCTGGCGTCGCTTCCATCCAGGGAGCTCATCTGTTTCTGTACGACAGTGAAGGAAAGTGATGTGGAAACTGAAGGAGGGACCGACTCCACGGTCATGCCGGCTGTTCTTAGTTCTACTTTATATTGGAGATGTTTCTAGTACTTCCTGTATGATAATCGCAGTATTGTGTATCTGTGTCATTTTAATTTATTTGGAGTTGGAATCAGTTTGTGAAGGGAACAGTCGACCTCAGCGTCTCTCCAGGGAATAACTTTGACGAAAACCTCCCAAATCTGAACTTTTAACTTGTAGATTTTGAAGTTCGCTGGAGGAATCATCATGTTGCGTTCAAAGCTCAGTGAGAGAGGTTGGACTTATCATGTGTAATTACATGACATTGATCCCATTTGCTTATGAAACCAATCTTGTTTCATTGATTGTGATTGGCCGAGGGCTGCTAATCGTTTTTAGTTTTAAAATGTTTATTTGAATGAATTTTACTGTAGGTTCTGATTCATCTTCGTCTGTTCAAACACGCCTGTTCTGCTGTCCAAGCAGGACTAAATGATTTTGTATGTCAATGGGAAAATTTATGGGGATTTTCTCAGGAATGAACCCAGCCAGCAGGGGGCGAAAATGTTCCAATACTTAGATACCTCAACCTAGATGGAGCATGTTAGCATTGTTAGCATTCCTCATTGAAACCAATGGGATACCGTAGCTTGCGGCTAGCTGTACCCTACTGGATTCAGCTAGAAATGCTACTACGTTGCTTTAGGGGTAATTGAAGGGTAAAATTAGAAACTTTATTTCGTTAATCTGTCAAGTGCCTGATGGGGGAAAAAAATCCACTTAAGAGCAAAATGTCACCATGTCCCTTAAACGTCTGAGTAGCAACTGATGATGTAATAACTTGTCAAGATGTAATAAAAAAAAAAAAACTCTTAATGTAATAATGTGTAATTTATTTATTAATTTAATATGTTCCTCTTTAGAAACTGGTTTCAAATCAGTTACATTTCTTAAGTTCCTTTTGATTTGGTTACAGTCGTGAATCCTAAAATGTGATTTATATGAAATGTTATTGAAGGAATGTCTTGGTTTTTCTCCAAGCTGTGAGAAATATTGTTTCAGACGGAGGGCGTCTCATCTGAGAAATCCAGATGATATGAAACACGTCTGAGGTTTGAAGTATGGAACTGTGCAGGGGGAAACACTCGGAAACTGAATGGTTCTTGGGAGGATCTGTTGTGATCGTAGAAACACAAGTTTGATTGATGTGAGGTGTGATGTTCAGTGGTTTCCTCAGATCCACAAGGTTTTGTTCCTCGTATTCAGCTGAGGAAATCGATGCTGCTCTTTTCAGTGCCACTGGCTTTTAAATGACTTCTGTCAAGCTGTCGGATGGAGACGTCAGAAGAGTCAGACCTGTCAGTCTGTGTAATGAAAGCAGTGAAGGTCACTTGGTTGTGTCTCGGTGGATTTCAGTCAAGTTAAAACTGTAATTAATGAAAAGTATTTCTATGTTGTTTTAGTGGAGATCACAGCAGCTTCATGCTTTCCCTCTTCTGGAGTTGGACTCCAGTTCCATATTAACTTCACACACATTTCACTTTACAAAATAAACAAAACAAATAAACAAAATAGACATGTACGGTGATAATCTTTACAGCGATGCAATTTATTTCAGAAATCTGCGTATAACTATTATTCATAACAGTAAATATTCTGCAGCAAAAAATAAATAAAATGGGAGATTCAAAAGTAATGATAGTTATAATTTAGTATTTGGTATAAAAAGACGTCTTAATAGAAGATATTCTCAAGTCTTTTCTACATCATTGTTCAGTTCAGGCCAACCTCAACACAGTGGCCGTAAACTCACTCATCTGTTTTTATCAAAGAAAACTGGTCAACAACTTCAGGTTTCAAATGTTTCAATGTTTGATTCCTTTTAACAGCAGAATAGAGAACAGAGTTGGTGTTAGTTGGGTGTTCAGCTGATCCCCGACCAGCCTCCGCTACATGACAGTTAAAATGTAGAAAACAAGCGACGCCAGCAGGCCGAGGGACGCCTGACTCCGCCCACCGCCAGCTGAGAGACAAATGGAAACAAACAGGAGAAAGATCATTGATTAGACTGAAGTAAGTTATTACTGTTACTACTACTAGTATTACTACTACTGCTATTACTAGTACTACTATAACTACCACTGCTGTTACTAGTATTACTATTGCTACTACTACTAGTACTACTACTATGCATGGAACTGAAGCCAACAGTCTCACTACTGGTTTTGATTAGTTTAGGTTAGTTTAGTTTAGTTTTAGTTTTAGTTTAGGTTAGTTGACTGGTTTACCGTTGAAGGCCAGCATGTCCTCTGTGGTGGCCAGGGATCCGTTGTGCGGCTCCGGGTCGACCTGCAGCAGTTTACACATCAGAGGGTAAATGTGGATGCTGTCAAACGGCTCAGACACGTAGTTCCTTCTGAAATCAGGTCCAAAAGCTCTGAAGATGGTCTTCATGTCCATCTCTCCGTTATGGAAGCCGTGGTCGCCTTTGTTCACGTAGACGATAAATCTCTGTTTCCAAACGAGAAACAAATGGGTGAAGAAGCAGCGGAAAACAAAACGTAGACTTCAGATTTAAATCTAGTCTTTATGTTTAAGTTTTATGCATCTTCCATCTATTGTAAAGGATAAAACATGTATTCATATTATGGTGACACAGGAGGTCTAAGGTCTGTCAAATGATACCTACAGAATTTAAGTTGAATCCCAGCTCTGCAAGGATCAGGATAGGTGGCATCCGGTCCGATTTGGCCAGATGGAAACTCTCAGGAAGTTCTTCTTTCTTGTAAACCGTCATATTTGGTACTTTGGACAGTGCATCGAAAACATCTTGCTCCTTCCCCGGCCTTGGGGTGATGATACCAAAACCGCCGTAGTCAAGGATCTCAAAGCTGGTGAGCCTGAGTAAATTCAGGTACTTATTCAGGATGATCTCGTCCACCTCCGGACGCTTTTTGACAGTGGTCATGCCGTGGTCGGAGGTGATGATCACGTTCAGACTGTCGTTCAGGTAATGGCGACTGATGGCCTCCCTCAGGTAGCCGATGGTCCGGTCGATCTGCTCGATGATCACTTTCCTGTCGGGGTGGTCTGGTCCTTTGTCGTGGCCCACGTTGTCCGGCTCACCGTAGTACAGCGTTACAAAGTCAAACTCCTCTTGTGAGAACCACTTCATCACGGTGTCGATGTTCTGCTTCCACTCGGTCTCGTTGCTGTCCGGGTGGTCTGGTTCCTCCACCAGCGCTCTGTTGACCGACTGGCCGCTGTAGTTGGCCGCCCCGCCTGGGTAGAAGAAGGACGCCGTTTTCAGACCCTGGAAAAATAAGTGAATCACAGTTTGTTCTCAACAGATGAATGTGTCTTGGTGATGTTGACCCGTCAACCAACATGCTGATTTCCTACTTGTGTTCAACTAACTGAAGAGAAGCTGATGGGCGGCAGGATGGTCTGGTGGTTGGTGAGGTCGTCCAACCAGAGGGCCTGGGTTGAAGAATCACTGAGCAAGATACTTACTGTCTACCTGGACTTTCTCAGGTCAAACTCTCGTCAGTTGCTTAGCTCTACCAAGCTCTCCAGTCCTAACAGGCTGATGGACATTCCAAAAATCAACCCCAATATATCCCAAAGTGTCTTCAACACATTGTAATGAGACATGTCAGTAAAAAAGATATCAATGAAAATAATCTTAAGTCCTGCCTTTGCCCTTCAGTTTTGATGCTACCTTGGCCGTTGCTTTAGCACTTCCTTGCTGGAGAGGTAAAGGGAGGGTCAAAGCTTGTTGTTTAACCATCCAAACCATTTGACCAATTGTCTTCCACAGTCTGAAACTACTCTTTAGATAATAGGATTTGAAGGCAAGCTGACATGGTTGTTTATCTGAAGGTTTCAGTATTCCTGATCGATGACTCACCTGGTTTTGTGCCGTGATCCATAACGGCAGAACTCCGTTGTCCCACCACTCCGACTTAGTCAGAGTGGTTTTGTGGGGAACTTTTTGGTTGGTTGTGGTGTTAAACATCATGTTGTGGACAACGCCGTGGTCCTCGACCCATCTACCTGACAGCAAGCAGAACACAGAAGATGGAAGGGTTTCATTTCAAAACATCATCATTCAAAAAAATTGGAAATGATACTCTTTAGTAATGATGGACAACATAACGTTACAGGAAATTCTAGTACTTTTAAAGGATAGTAGGACTCAAGTCCTTGCTTGACAATATAACACTTTTACTGACTGGATCCTCTATTTTGATTTTGATCTATAAAGTTCATCCAAAATGGATACACAAAATGGATTGTGTTTTGGAAATCGTTTCATACCTTGTTCTCAGGTTTCTGTATGGACGGTATTGGCTTTATCCTTACTTTTTGTAACCCTTTATTTATGAGATTACATGTGGAAACTCAGAACACAGGGACAAAGTACAAGATTTACTAAACAAAAACATTTAAGGCAATTATGGTTCTCTGAGAGTGTTTAGAACCAAATTCTTGAACTAGTTCATTGAAAAAAGTAATTAAAGTAAAAATCTGTGACATGTTCCTCTAGATCTCTGTCCTCTCCTCTCTCTGATCTCTGGACCTCAACATCATCAACCTCAACCATCATGAAGCTTCTCCATCTGCTGCTCTCAACACCCGGTGTCAGGTAGGTCTTTCCTGGGAGAAACCCTCTGGAGACAGGAAGTGATGCGTTTTACGTTTCAACAGAAGAAGAACTGGGTAGTTAGAATGAGCAGCGATAGCCACCGTGGCTGAACAGGCAAAGAAAAGAGCGCCACCTACAGGAACTCAAACTCCATCAACAGGAAATCCAAGGAGAAAGACATCACAGTACTGGACACACTGTTTGATTGACAGGTGATCTCTGGGAAGAGCAGTGAGGAACACCACAGTGAGGAACACCACAGTGAGGCAGAGAGACAAAGATGGAGACTCAATAAAAAAACAAGGAACTCGAGGATTACCACTTTAAGGAGGCTAATGGTCAAATACACTAATATCTTAGTCTCATTGGAAAAATGTAACTGAGAATTGCACCTGCTTTAATTGAGCTGATTTAGTCTTTCCCTTGTGTGCTTGATGTGTGTATTCCCTGTCTGTTGTTTCTGTTTTTGTATTTTGCTGTTTTTATTTATTTTCATTTTAAACTGTAACTGGCAAACTGTCTTGGCCAGGTCTCCCTCGGAAAAGAGATTTCAATCTCAAGGGACTTCCTGGTTAAATAAAGGTAGCCTATAATAATAATAAATCAGCAGGAGCTGAACTGGGAACATCCTGAGCAAATGGAGAAAAATCTCTTCTTCTACTGGTTCGATCTTCAGAAAGTCTTTTGGTCAAATAATACATTTTACAGCAGGTAGTGTTGGAGGAAGAAGAGTCCAGGGGCCTCATTTATAAAACTTTGCGTAGATTCCATCCTAAAACATTGCGTACGCACAAACCTCAGAATCTACTAACACAAGAAAATATTCAGATTTATAAAACCGTGCGGCGCACACCTGTACCAGTCTTCTCTTTATAAATACACACCTGTACACTGTCTTCTCTTTATAAATACCCACCTGTACGCTGTCTTCTCTTTATAAATACCCACCTGTACGCTGTCTTCTCTTTATAAATACCCACCTGTACGCTGTCTTCTCTTTATAAATACACACCTGTACACTGTCTTCTCTTTATAAATACACACCTGTACGCTGTCTTCTCTTTATAAATACACACCTGTACGCTGTCTTCTCTTTATAAATACCCACCTGTACGCTGTCTTCTCTTTATAAATACCCACCTGTACGCTGTCTTCTCTTTATAAATACACACCTGTACACTGTCTTCTCTTTATAAATACACACCTGTACGCTGTCTTCTCTTTATAAATACACACCTGTACGCTGTCTTCTCTTTATAAATACACACCTGTACGCTGTCTTCTCTTTATAAATACACACCTGTACACTGTCTTCTCTTTATAAATACACACCTGTACGCTGTCTTCTCTTTATAAATACACACCTGTACGCTGTCTTCTCTTTATAAATACACACCTGTACGCTGTCTTCTCTTTATAAATACACACCTGTACGCTGTCTTCTCTTTATAAATACCCACCTGCGGTGGATTGTACGCTCGTGTACTCCTCCCAGTGTCCTCCCACTACTCCTCCCAGTGCCGTCCCACAATCATCCATAAATGGGCAATGCTAAATAGCTAATGAATATGCCGACATTGTTAAGGAGTATTTTTGCCCCCTCTGTTTAAGCTTTATGTATCTATAGAAAAATAGTTCCATAGGTGTATGCTGGGATGTCCATAGTAGCCCACTGAAACAGAGGAGGAGATGATGACATGTCACTTAGTTCGGTGTTTCTCAGCCTGCTTGCTTTTCATGGTGGTAAATACAACTTTCAGCCCTAATTCCATGGGGGGGGGGGGAGGAGAGAGAGAGAGAGAGATGTGAGTCTCTGATTAATAAATGTATTATTTGATTTTGAACAGTAGCATTATGTTGTTGTTGTTGTTGTTATTTAGCCTTTCTGAGGCTATTGCAGGTTAAATCAATGAGTTTACCACCGCCAGGTAAAATAATCAATCAAATAAGAGTTAAGAGAATGCCTTTTATAAAAATAGGTTTTAAGTAGTGACTTAACAGATACAACAGACCACAAACCCTGTGAAAGCACACTTATAAAACTATGTTTTTAAGAGGACTGAGCTTTATTTTGTGATCTCCCCATCGGGCGTCGCTGATTCCCGTGTCTGAAAAACTTGCGGTGAGCTCTACGCATGGGTGAAAGGATGTGTAGAAGTGCGCACATTTTACCGCATAGAATTTTTCTATAAATCCCGACGTTTGCGGTAAAATATGCGTACGCCCGGCGTAGCAACCTTTATAAATGAGGCCCCAGGTCTGGGCCAGTGTAGAAGACTGACTGTCCAACATTTAATCTTCTTCATGATTCTGTAGTTACTGGAGTCTCAAACAGGTTCAAAGAAATCACTGGAGACGATCAGAGTTCGATGCAATTGAGTTTTATTCTTCAACAGAGAGAAAACCCGAGTTGGTTCTGGAACCAGACTGAAGTACAACTGTCTGTGCACGATCTTATATATCCCGAGAATACTGACTTCTACGCCCCGTTTCCCAAATTTAGCTTTGTTTTGCCGGAAATGATGGTGTCCTAACGCCCATATATGACCCTTCTAGGCGGCCCTTACACATCAGGGGGATGTCCAACACACCATCCTTTCATGCCCTGGGTGAATTGGGTATTTTTCCATTACATCATCGGCAGGTTGATTTCCCTGATTGCCTTCCTTATTGCCCTCAATATCGCCCTCTTCTGCAGGTGGTTTTTGCAGGCATGTAGGCGGTTGCGTAAGCGTTTCATAAGAAAGTCTGGGGTTTTGGGGACTGGCCAAAGCCCAATTATTTCAGATTTATACCTGGACCTGTCTGGGGATCTTCAGCCTCGTTAGTTAAGATTTATGACTGGACATGTCGAGGGATTTTCAGCCTTATTATTCTGTACTTCATGATCTTCAGGTTACATGCTTAATAACACACAATCTTTATATTTATGCAAACCTAATATATTGATATAAATGATATTACTTAATACAGAGCATATCTCAATGAAAATTGCCACAACAGTAGCTTCAGCTAAACGATCTGACTGGTCAAAGACACGATCCAGTGACGTATTAGTGGTAACCAGGGAACTAGTTATACCTAGTTACCAATAGTAGTAGTTGTAGTAGAAGTAGTGGTAACAATAATAGTAATATCAAGAGTAGGAGGAGACGTAGCGGTAGTAGTATCATTATTGTTATAACCATCATGTGCCTTACCAGTGATGGTAGTGAAGTGTGAGGGGGAGGTCATGGTGAGCATCGGGGGGGTGATGTACTTGGCCTTCACCCCGTCCAGAACCAGCTGGTCAAAGTTGGGCGTGTGGACGTCCTGGTCGTAGTCCCACCGGAACCCGTCGAAGGAGATCATCAGCAGCTTGTTGTGAGTCTTCGCCTTGCTGGACGGTTTAGCGGCGCCGCAGAGCGCCGCTGCGATCACCATGCACAGGGACAGCCTCATCCTGATGCTCAGACAACCAGCACTCATCGCCGCTGAGAGCCTCTGGAAGCTGGTTCGCTAGTTTAATGTGTAACGGTGGGAGTGTCTGTTTTCAAGGACAGGACCTTGGACCAGGCCGACTTATCACACAGGATTTCATCTTAATTACTGTCAGAGAGTTGTCTCTGAACCCGGGCTGACAGCGGATCACGAT
This sequence comes from Hoplostethus mediterraneus, assembly GCA_034670385.1. Lineage (NCBI taxonomy): Eukaryota > Metazoa > Chordata > Actinopteri > Trachichthyiformes > Trachichthyidae > Hoplostethus > Hoplostethus mediterraneus. Next base: position 1,031,520 of record JAXDDW010000061.1, read on the forward strand.
AACATCTGGACTGAAGCAGCTGAAAGGTTTTGGCTCAAATTGAGACATTCAACAATTTGAAAAAGTGACACCTACAGCAACATCAAACCAATTGATGGTACTTTTTATATACGTCCCATATTACCCTGCTTTCATGTTTTTGTTTTCAAATAATAATTATAATATTACACTTTATTGGTAGAGCACTTTTCAAAACAAGGTTCCAAAGTGCTTCACAGAACACGTCAAAACAATTAACATGGTAAAGACAAAAAACATCAGGAAAAGAATAATGTTCATGGTGGTTTGCAAATAAATGTAGTTTAGTTAAAAGTTGAACTGAATTAGTTGAACTAAATGAATGTGAAGACTCACAATACTGATTGGCGGACAACACCAGCTCCCCTAATTCAAATGCTGAGTGACGGCTTTAGGGAGCCAATCAGGACCAAGTGCTGTTGTGATGCGTTTACTGGAGTTGGTCTGAAACTGCCTGGAAAAAAGGAGGATTTTTGAAAATACAATGACTTTAAATGTATCCATTCAAACAAAATCTAATTTTAACAAGGTGATTTCACATCGTTGATCATACATGTACAAGGAGGAAAATCTGAATTCCTACAACATGGGACCTTTAAAAGATAGTAGTGAACTTTAGTCTTTGGTTGACTGGATGAGAACAAACTGTATTTTATGACCTGATAGCCGATCATCCTTCATGTCCTCCTGATAACACGGTTTAATTACTTAATAGGTTGAATCCATAAAGCATAACTTTGAACCCAGCACACCACTTTCACACAGAACCAGAAAGGCTTTATGAGCAAGTACACATTACAGAACCCACATCATATTGATAGGTGCACAGAAGTACAAGCAAATGTACACATTACTCTGTCACCCAGACCAGCAGGATCACTGCAGTAGACCATTCAGTCGTATGTTGATGGTTGTAAATTGAACTGTTTTGGTAAAGAATGTCTCAAAAAAAGCGAAATCGACTTTTGTACAGTGTTTTTTTGATTGATTGTTAGTGATTAGGACAATACTGCACATAGTCTTAAACTTAAAATGTCTTAGTCATTATTTCTAGAGGTAGGCCTCCCCTGAGCCAGGTTGTGTGAAAACCAGGAAATTAACTTTTAATTTTTTACACACACACACACACACACACACACACACCTTTCAGAACATGGTTATGCCCTTGTATATAGATAAAGTATATTTTTGGTTGTGTTTCTTTATTGTTGTTGCATGGTGGCAGGTGGAGTGACAGGTGGAGGGAGTGGGGTGAGGTCTTAAAAAGGAGTCTTGTACATTACCGTCATGCAGGAACATCAAACAGTTGAGACAGGCAGACAAAGAGAGGGACAGACCAACAGTTAGGAGATTGACAAGTATTAGCCTCTAGTCTTTGTGAGCTTGACGTACATCAGAGCAGAGAGTCCACAAACATTTTGGTATTGCTTGCTTGTAAAGTAAGTGTGGTCTCATGGCATTGAGGTGAGATTGTGACTTGAGGGGGTTCAGAGCATGCATGACTGAAGCAGAAGCAGAAACGGAGAGTTGGGTGACATTGAAGATTCAAGTGAGAGGACGGAGCCGTATCAGCCACACCCACAATTCAGAGGTTTCCAAGAGAGGTGGTACAAGGAATTTCCCTGCACTGAAACATTCCAAGTTGTCTTCTTCTACAGTTGCTACTCCTAGAAGGGGAGTAACGTGTGGCTTGTTGAAAGTGTAAATTATTCCCTGGACATATTTCCACAGAACGTTATGGATGTGATGTTGCATGATCGATTTGTATTGTAATGTTTTAGTGTCATTCTGACTGTACATCGTCACTGATGAATAACAGTGAAGGTTGGTACTCTGGAACTACTGGAGTTGTCCTCACAAAACACGGATACCCCTCCGCTGTTGTAGTAGTAGTAAAACGAATGTTGCGCGCGCTCCCGCGGTGTGCATGCACGTGTCGTCCCAATAGTATCCATGCATGCAGAACTCGACATAACACCTGTCTCCTCTAGGGTGCAGCGGTGAGTGGCTCTTGAACCGGAAACGATTTTATTTCCAGGTGAAACACTTCCGGTAGTCAGGAGCATCCACCACCCTTCCAGAGTAGGGTCACTAAGGTCCTTCTGTGGTGTGAAGTTCTCGGTTGTTTTTGGTCAAAATGCAATAGCTAGCTAACGAGCTATCGGTCCACTGCGTACACTTCGTTTTCAACTAGCCAGATATACTTGATCATCATACGGCGGTGCTCATCTAAACAGGTATGATCATAGACATGTGTATGGGTGTGATGGTTAAAATGATGAATAACCTTCTAGTTGTTCATACTTGTGATGTCAGTTAGCTGACCAGGTGTTGTGAAAGTACAGTTGAGCATTATTAATGTCCATAGAAAGGTTATTTTTACTTTTGGCAGCTAATACATAGCTAGCGATAACTTTACACCAAACTCCATTCAAACTCCTGTCAGTTTAACGTTGCCTGGCTTCTCGGCAAACGTACATAACCTGGTAGAATCCATAGGAGGTACTTTTCATTTCGACGTACATCAAATACCCCAAACTGCACTTAGCGAAGCACCTTCAACTTTTAGACTCCTCGGTAGTCCGATAAATCTTTCCCTACACGGTGGAGCACTGGGAACAGGTTATAGAAGATGGCTTTTTATTGAAATGTATTGCTGCTTTGTGGATCACTTGTATGTCCAATTAACAAGATCATTTATCGATTAACAATGTTCCGTTTGGCGTAACGCTTGCATGTAAGAGAACGGGACGTATCGGTCTAGCTGAACTGTCAGGGTAGCTTAGTCTCTACCGACCACCTGGACAGGGAGCTAAACATTGTCTGACCTCCTCTCATTCTGAACCGGTTCTGCCAGCCACTGTGGTCGGTGGATGAGAGTTGGTCTGCCCCCCTGACAGTCATCCAGCTGACTGTTCTGCTACTGAAGCGTCTTCTCTGGTTCGTTGCAGGGATGTCGTCGTTATGGAGGTTGAGACCAATGTTAACATCGCTGCTACAAGGCAAGTTTTCAATCCAGGAATTCATATGAGTGTTTGAGAGAAACTACAGTGAAATGAATGCAGAAAACAGATCGTGTTCTGGAAATAAAATATTATACTCTGTAGGTTTTACAAGCAGGCATCTGTCCAGACACCTGTTCTTGATGCATTTGCTGTGTATTTGTTTTGAACCTGTCTTTAATTCTTGTCTGTCATTTTCATTGTTCATCTTACCACCTGTCAGTAAGGGCAAATAGAGTTCACGGTTAATAAGTGGATGACTTGTACTTCTCTGCAGCGTCCCAGTGTGCCTCCTCGTGGACGGGGCCCGTCTTCTCCAGGACCATGGCCACCCTCAACCAGATGCATCGCAAAGGAAAGCCCCAGCCGCCTCCTAAAACCATCGGCGCCACATTCGGTCGTCCTCAGCTGAAGGCCGTGGTTCTGAAGACCATGATCCGCAAACCCAAGAAACCCAACTCGGCAAACCGTAAATGCGCCCGGGTTCGCCTGTCAAACGGGAAGGAGGCGGTGGCGTTTATTCCGGGGGAGGGGCATAACCTCCAGGAGCATAACGTGGTGCTGGTGCAGGGGGGCAGGACGCAGGACCTCCCAGGGGTCAAACTGACTGTGGTCAGGGGCAAATATGACTGTGCTCACGTAGTGAAGAAGAAGCAATAGGCTGCCCATGGTGGGAATGATGTATGTGTGTGTTAATGTCATAGTTTAATAAAGATGCGCTCTTACGCTAACAGGTGAGTGTGACTGGAGTGTTGGTATTGATAATATTGACCATTTCATCAGAACCTGGGTTGCCCGTCTTCAATAGATCTGTTTACATCATGGCATCAATTGTGCTGTTAAACGTGGTGGATTCTTACATTCTAACCAAATCTGTGTTGTTTTTTTTTCTCCAAAAGCTCTTAATTGGTATTTGCACAGAAATAATACATCGACAATTGGCAATGAAGTTGAGTGTTCTGTGTACTTCTACCCAAGCTGACCCACCAGTTCTTGGTCCTCTACCTCTCGGAGGTCGGCCCTCCTCCCATCTGCCCATAAGTCTCACACACACACATTAGGTGGGAAAAAATGACAAACTATTAGGATAGGGGAAGGGAAAAAAACAAACTAAAATAAAAGGATTGGGTTCAGTTCAGTTATTAGTTGTTTTCTTCATTGATAGTCAAATATGTGTTGTTTGTCTTCTCTGTTGCCCCCCCCCTCCACAGAGAGGTCAGAGGTCAGGGTCAGCTGCATGGCAGTACTGGAGCTGGTAGGGACACTTGCCAGGGATGCTTGCCAACTGAGGGATTGAGGCTGGCTCCCCTGGTTGAAAGAGTCTACCTCCTCACTGTATTACACAATGTCTGGGCCAAAAACAAACATGACATCCAGGAGCAGAGAGGCTGCTGTGAGTCCAAGTCCCATTTCAGCTTCATTTCATTCACATGGTGTACAGACTGAACAGTGATGTAGTAGGTGATCATCACGGGGCAAACATCCACCAATACAAACAGGAAATGTATATTTGCAAAATGCAGTATTTATAACCCTGCCCTCATAGCTTAGATCAGTCTGATACCATTTACTGTGATGTACAGCGGATCTGTCATACAGGCTCATGTCAGTCTGTAAAGGTGGGTAACCTGAGTTAAGGTGCGTTTCATCTGTCAGTGGTTGTATTGAATTGTTGTATGTTGACATGTCTGTTAATATAGTACATATAAACTCAATGTCCCAGTTACCAGCCTAGTGAAGGATACGGGTAGTACTGATGTTTTCATCTGGAAAAAGACCACCGACTCGAACTACAGCTCGAGCGCACCCTGTCGCGGCTCCTCGTACGGGAAAGAAACGTGTCGTTGCGTTGTGTACGTCACCGTCCCAGAGAAGCCCTAGTTGGGGTTGTCTCATGCATGACGTTAGCGAAACATTACGAGTTTATTGTGTTAAATAAGTGGTTTGTTTGGAAAAAAGACTGAGCCGAGGTTAGCATGCTAACGCCGGCTAGCCACCGAGACTCTGGCTAGCATTAAGCAAAAGTCAGAGGCGTCCTCCAACCAACGGGTTTCATTCCTAGCTAACGTTCATTTGTGGTGTTTTCTGGCGTCTTGGTTTGCCTCCTCTACCGAGAGAACCACGGTACGTGTTGTTTGGCGTTAACGTGAATGTTTTGGCTCGTGGCTAGCTGGTTAGCTTCAAGGGGAACCAACTGACATACAAACATAACGTTAGTGTTGGTCCTTAGTTGTGGTTGGCTCGGAGCTGCTGTGAAATGCTTTGATGCGTAGTAGTCATCTGAATATTATCAACACAATATTGATTACATATTTAATATTGTTCAATCATTTTACTGCATGATACTTACTTTAATGGACGAACTAAAAGACAAGCTGGCAACTCTACTAACAACAGCTATCCTCAGTATATATAGAAGTTATGTATACTATATATATGTGTGTATATATATATACACTATATAATACTGCTTGCCAAGAGAGTAGCTCATCAAACATCAAGAGAAAAGAAGCGTTCAAGAATGTTAATCAATTGAACGTCACCGAGCAATGTAGTTATTGATCAACAGCAACAACATGGTTGCTAAGCAGCATATATGTTAGTGCATTTCTATTTTAAATACTGTTATGTGGTTTTTGTTTATGTGGCATTTTACAGTCAGAACCTTTCCGGAGAGTTTAATTGATTCAGTGTTCAGTCTGTCGTGCTTCATCTTGTCCAGCAGCAACATCTTCCTCACTGAAAGACCCTCATTTGGCTGTCTTGCTATCGCAGAACGATTTATACATGAAGCTTGTCAACCTCCTGTACTGACGTCCTCCAGTTCTCCAGGCATAGCCCACCTGCTGTACAAACTAGATGTGGTAGTACTGAATATTTAAGGCATACCATAACTGGATTAAAGTCTGTTTCTGGGTTTGGACTGGTTACAAGGATGGCCCGAAATATCAAACACCACTGGTAGACATGCCTAGCTGTTCCTGCAGAGGTCAAAGGGTAGACGGCTGTACTCAGCTTTTCATGTGTGTCCTCGTGGTGCTCTAAGGTGATTTGGAAAAATATCTAGATGTTATAATAATTAAATATCTGATATATAGATGTTGATAATTGAAGATTTCTTGTGATTCACTGTGAAAAGTGAAAGCCTCAAAGTCTGTGAGTCCGTGAGGGGGGACATTGCGATTGGGCCTTGAATTCAAGAGTGCCGTCATGCTGTCAGGCCAAATGCTAACTGGTCTCCAATCATCTCTTATTGTCTTTATTTCAGAGGCCTGGAGGATACCCATCCTACTACGAATCCTTCCAGGCTTTAAGTTCAAGTGAAATTTCAGATGGACGAGGATGAAGCAGAGCACGAGGAGATGAGTGGAGAGGAAGTGGAAGCAGTAAAGCAAAGAGAGAATGGTCAGCAGCTTCCTGGTGAAGGTATTGAAAGATGTAATGGTATCATGATTTTAAGTGGTTTGGTTTGGTGAGCACGCACGCTGTTTCAGCCCCCACTCTGCTACAGTACTGGGAGCTGCCCAGTACAACCATAGTCTCCTAATGGTGGCCACTGAGCAGCTCCACTGGATTGGTTGGGAGTTAAGTGCCTTGCTCAAGAGCGCCTTGACGATGGATGTTGAGGGAGGGCTACAATGGTGTCTTTGAGTAACCAACGGTCACTTTAATTTCCTGCAGGGAAGGGTTCTGTCCTTGACACCGAGAGGCCTTCTACATCAGCAGAAGCCGATTTAAACCAAGACAACTGTCGGTCAAAAGGCCTTCACTGCTGTTCGGTATGTGGGAAAGCGTTTTCTCGGCGGTACCGGCTAACGCGTCACATGACAACACACTCTGGAGACAAACCATACAGCTGCTCCGTCTGCGGGAAGCGATTCACACGGAAAATAAATGTTGTCGTCCACCAGCGGGTTCACACCGGCGAGAAACCATACTCCTGCACCGAGTGCGGGGTGAGCTACGCCCAGCCGGGATGCCTAAGGAGGCACCGACTACGACACGCCGCGGAGAAACCCTACCACTGCTCGGTGTGCAGCCGAGGCTTCATTCAGCGACGATATCTGATACAACACGAACGGACGCATACGGGGGAGAGGCCGTTCCCCTGCCCGTTGTGTCCCAAGCGCTTTGCTTCCAAGACGGGCCTCAAGGATCACCAGAAGACCCACGCGATGGAGAACCTCCACTCCTGCTCGTTCTGCGACAAGGTTTTCTCCACGTCGTCATCATTCAGGGATCATGTGAGACTTCACACAGGGCAGAAGCCCCACCCATGCCCTCTGTGCTGGAAGAGCTTCAACCGGCCGGGCTTGTTGAGGAAACACGTGCGAACACATGATGGAGATGAAAACGACGTGGGGAAACCCGCAGGCGGCGTGAGCAAGGTGAGACATGGAACATTATGAGAAATTAAAAGCACCACTGAAAAATGATAATAATAATGGTAAACTTTATTTGTGTAGTTTATAAAGCGCTTTAACAATAAAAAAAAACAACTCATTAAATTAAACCAGTTAAAACTGAAGAAGGTACCACAAGAAAAAACAACAATAGGAAACTTTACATGATGAAACATCCACGTATCCATCCTACAGTTGTGTTTTACAAAAAGGCTAGACTCACTGGTTTTCAAAATTAATGATCATACGTCTTCATCTTTTGGAGGAATCGGCCCTTTGCTGCTTCCTGTGCAAGAAGGATTTCTCAACCCCCGAGAAACTGCAGCAGCATGAGCAGCTCCACCAGAGGGCGCTGCAGTATGTGTGCGATATCTGCGGTCGGGGTTTCACTAGAGCTTCCCGTCTGCAGGAACACATGAGGTCCCACACCGGAGAAAGACCCTTCCAATGCAACGTCTGTAAGAAAAGATTCTCCATTAAGAGAGTTTTCAGGAAGCACCAAGAAATCCACACCAGAGAGGGATTCAACACCGGTTCGCTGCTGTCGGGAGGAGACGCCAGACAGGTGAATGACACTATCTTTTACCAATAATGGATAATGATCTCAGTGAATGAGTTGATTCATCCGTAGTGTCCATCATGGAGTTTCTTCTGGTGGTTAGGGTAATTTAGGTTTTGTTTCCCCGTCTGTCCCCCTTTCAGTCTCAGTTTTAGTTCTAATGCAGGATGCAGTGCTAAAACCGCTCATATTTGGAGCATTGTTGTCATCACATAAAAGTGATGATATGGGATTGATGATATGGTATTGATATCAAGGTATCTGTAGAGTCTTAAAGTCTTCATTTATGTAAATGTAAGGCATCACAAAGCTTTTTGAAGAAGAAGAAGAAAGAGCACCATGTAAGGGAAAGGAAAAGGAAAGCTAACATTAATTACAATACTCAGTACTTTAACTCCTATGCAAGGGTGAAAAAGTAAACCTGCAGGAGCATCAATACTAATATGAACTGTAGAAGAAGAAGAAGTCGTCCTGTGCAGGGCAGAAGCAAAGAGCATCATCTACAAGACAGTCTCCTAAATACTGCAGACCAGTTTACTGAGGCCGAGGGCGAATCTGTAGTCTCTCTGTGTTGTTTTCTTTTGTGGGATTTTGCAGGATGTTGCTGTTTCATCAAGGTGGGAAATGATGCTATCAGAACAACCAAACACTGCAATGACAACCACAAATGAAAACCTGAGCATGTTTTTGTGTTCTGCTATGGCATTTCTGCTCCGTTGTGATCACAAAAGTACTTATGTGATGAAAATATTACAGAAATCTTAATTGCATATGCCATTCCCTCCACTGGACTAGAGGTCCGAGCCATCACCAAACCCACAGCTCCCAAGTACAATTGTATCTGAAAGCTGAGGTGAACAGTATTTCCCAGTGGGGAGCTGGTATCCACCGTTTTTCCCATTGATGTGAATGCAGCATTACCACCAGCAACCGGCCAAATGCTGGTCCATCTTTGCTGTGGCAAGTAAGTTAAGTACGTTTTTGCCACTTTGGCAGGTAACCAGCCCTTATCCCGCGCTGACCTAGAAATGTGTCTGGGCTGTGAAAATAGTGAGAGTGGTTAGTCAGTTTTGAGATGTATGAGCCATTGTGGCTGGTGGACTACAAAGTTACCTTGTTGTACTACAACTACTACTCGAGTTGACCCACATATACAGTATATCCAGTCTTAGAGGAATACAGATGATGTGAAATATGTTTTGATCTATTAAATGAAAGACATTAAGTGACTGGTGTCATTTTACATACACATAGTATCCATAGTACCAAAACTAACTATGAATAGAGATGTTAGCTTTAACTCTTACAGTGCAGATGATGCTGGTTGTAAAGTGATAGCATGACAACAACACAACGGACTCAACACGGAAACAAAACTACCTAAATGAACAACGTCAAATAAAACTTAGAAATCGTTTTAAATGCAACAATTACGTGTCACGAGCGGGAGTTTTGTGAAGTGGAACCAAACTACCAAAAGTGTTTCCCCGTAGGACGTTTTCCGCTGTCGCACAACTTCCCCGCTAGTTGATGCTAACAGCGACACGGCAGAGTCGTATGAACGGAGCGTTTGGTCGGAGGTCAACTGGAGCCTGACTTTCTGGTAAAACCGAAGGAACATTTATCTTCACGTTAAAATGTTTTTGTTCTGGTTTCCGGGTGAATCTCGTGCAAGCCGTGAAATCCCGCGAAACGAGTACAGCAAAACCGAGTCTGGGACAGTACTGTTGTGTACTGACGTTACCCTTTCTCAAACCAGGTTTCAGTGCTGACCACGACAACACCAGTGTGGAGGAACATTGATCCCTCCTCCCGTTTCAATGGCAGATGCACTACTAAGGTTCAGATTGGAGGTGTCAGGGGTTTAGTCCTGGTTTAGATTCTGGTTCAAACACAGCAGGAGTCACATTGGTCCTGTGTTGTTGCCTCAGTGTAATCTGTATCATAGGTTCACTCCAGGGCCCAAAGCAGGTTGGATACACCACAGTCAGGTTTGGCTCCGGGGACACTACTTTAACTCTACTGTTGTTGGCCTGATGAGAGAGTATAATAATGACACTTCTAATCAGAGGTTTCCTGGGACAATACCTTTACCAAATGGGGGTCTGTGGTCTAAAGCATCCTTAACATGAAAAGGTTTGGGAACCCCTGGAATATTCCAAACCAGGAAGTGCTCACATCCCAGCCACAGTGTACATAAGAGCAGCAGTGAAGAGACTTGGGGGATGAGAGGGAGAAAGCAATGTGGACATCGGTTTACTTGGATAGATACAGCAACAAGAAACACATCACTGTTTTTGTTTCTTCCATCTTTTCTGAAGCAAATTAATGTCCAGCTTAGCAGCGCCACGATGTCACTGGCTGCTGAGGGTCGTAGCGGGCTCCAGGACCTGGCGGCTGAAGACCGAGAGGAGGACGGGGTTGTGTTTGTGTCTGACGGAGAGGAAGCACAGGCTTTTCAACCCGGTAAGCATGGATTTCCAAAAACATGCCAAGTTCAAGTTCCTTTTATTAGTACACAGCCAGGCTGTTTTGAATAATTTCAGCACGAGTGAAAAATCAATTACGACACAATCTGTAGAGCAACAGGGAACGAAAGGTCATATGTCACCCTACCTGAAGCTCTCATGGGAGGTGCCCTCTTGATAACACCAATGACATACCTGATCTTTACATTTCACATTTTGATGTCAAGTCCTGTTCGTCCTCACAGATGGGACTCCAGCCAACAGGAGGAAACTCCATACCTGCCCCGTCTGCAACAAGAGCTACCCAAGACCGTCGAGACTTAAAGAACACGTCAAAATCCACGCAGCGGAGAAGCTTCACTCCTGCTCGGTGTGCAGCAAGGCGTTCTCAACGTCGACGAATTTAAGAGCCCACGAGAAAATCCACATGACAGATAAACCGCATCCCTGCAGCATCTGTCCGAAGAGTTTCCTCCGGCCATGCTTGCTGAGGAAACACATGAGGATCCACATACGAGACGGACTCATCGCAGACCCAGCGAACGGCACCAGCAAGGTGAGACTGGAACTGAAAATCAGGTTTATAATCTACTAGCTAGGACAGTGGCTGTCTGTCAGGTTTTTAAACCTTATATTGATTAGGATATGGTCTCCTTCAGGAATTCTGGTTTAATATTAAAGTTGAAGAAGAGGCGGAGGAAGAGGAGAAAGAGAAGGAAGTGAGGATGGAGGAGGAAGATCTGGAGGAGGATCTGGAGGAGCAGGTAGGTGGTTTTACGTTTGGACAGAAGAACATCACTGCTGAACAGGTAGATCACTCAGTTTAAATAATACATGATGGGGCTTCTTGGTGGCTCAGTTGGCTGAGGAGTAACCATGTAACGTCCTGGTCATCCTCCATTTCCTGGATGTCTCTGCTGTGAACCATCCAATGAAGGCAAAAGAAAAGTAGCCCTTGACCTTCTTTGACCTCTACTGGTGACCAGTAGTAGTTGGAACAACATCGATAAAACATACTGCACCTCCTCCTACACAAGTTTCTAGCACACCTAGTCCTCTCCTCTCTTGAAGGAAACTGAAAGAACCTCAATCCTTTGGAAACAACACAACGTCTTATCATTTTCCAGTGTAGACTCATTTCAAGTTGGCGGTCAAAAAGAACCTGGAAGATGTGTAGTTGTGTAATATTCTCTGGCTCATCATGTCTTTCTTCCAGTCCAGCAACTCTGAATCCATCATCACAAAATCCAGGCCTTTACCTGGTAACCGTGGCAGCCCAGACTTGGCAGAAGGGTCGGTGTTGGAGGATGAGGAGGACAGAGCAGAAAATGAGGAAGGAGATATCGGTGGTTTGATCAACTCAGATGGGGAGGAGGAGGATTGGAGGCCGACGGTCATCGGTAACTAAAACAAGATGATTACCGAGCCGAGATCCAAATGAACACCAAACATATATATTGTTACCAACACAACAATGGGAAGTAAGGGAACCCTGTTGTAAGGAAAGGTGTTTTTTATTATCATTATTATTATTATTATTATTATGAATGTACTGTTGAAATATCATTATAGCAGCAGAGAATAGGACATGGATAGAAGAATAAGACAATACACCAAGTAATCACACCTCCCGAACGTTTTGAAAGGAGAAAAAGAAATAATATTAAATTAAATAAAAGACTGATCACCTCCATTGACAGATTCAGTGATTTTCCACCGTAACACTTCATTTCCCCCGACAGACCAAGACGACTGCTCCAGGTCCGAGGTCCAGCAGGGTAGCGACGGCAGCGGCAAACCAAAGCACAGCTGCCCGGTGTGCGGCCGCGACTGCCAGAAGGCGTCGGCGCTGCAGAAACACCTGAGGATCCACTCCGGAGAACGGCCGTACCAGTGCCCCACCTGCAGGAAGAGCTTCACCCAGCAGGTCCACATGACGGAGCACCTGAGGATACACACCGGAGAGAAACCATACACCTGCACAGACTGCGGGAAGAGCTTCACCTTCTCCAGCGCCCTGCGGCGACACCAGCGCTTGCACACCGATGCCCGGCCATACCAATGCTCCATCTGCCAGAAGACCTTCAAGCAGCAGAGCTCTCTGAAGAGCCACCAGATGATCCACTCGGGCGTCCGCTACCAGTGCCCTTTCTGCAGCAAGAGCTTCAGCCGGGCGCTGGAGCTCACCTACCACGTCGACATGCACTCGGAGGCCCGACCATACTTCTGCAACATTTGCAAGAAGAACCTCAGCGGCGCCAGGATCTTCCGCAACCACATGAAGAAACACGAGTCGTCGTCTTCCAGATCGCAGGAGTCTCTCTCAGACGTCTAGGTTAATAAACTAATGACTGAGGCACATATGACTATTGCACAAACTTTTCTATGAATTCATGGATGGTCAGCCGCCAAATATTGGCTGCTCCGGGGACTCAGTCGCCTCAACAGGGCCCGTGTTTTATCGGCAGCCAATCATGTCAGGACTAATGTTTCCATGGCAACCAATGATTGGCAAACATTCATTCCAGGATGAGAGCAGTGAACAAGGTTTTGAACTTGTGGACCGATGGACAGACACCGACTGATCGTCAACAAACCGTATGTGAAGCACTGCTGCTGCTTGTCAGTTGATCCAATCTTTGACCCGTGCCCGTCCTCAAAAAGGTCAGAGGTCAGAGCTGGTAAGGATTCAGTGCCTTGCTCAAGGACACATCCTTAGTAGCCTTGGGGGGGTTGAACCTGGGGTTTCCTCTCACTAGGCCACTCTGCTGCTATTGAATCTGATAGGAGTGTGCCAGTGACATTCAGTCAAAATCATGGACTCGTAACCAAAGGAATGAAAATGATGTCTGCCTTTGTATGTGTTGTATTCAGACTGTCTAGATCTGATTTATATATATATATATATATATATATATATATGTGTATATATGTGTATATATATATATTTATGTCCTTTAAAATTGACATTCGTCTCGTTTGGTATCGTATTCTGACTGCACACGTCCAGCCACGGGAGACACCTATAGGTTATTATGTTTTAAATTATCGAATGATGTTCGTCCTCTATATGTTCTGTTTTCGAAATAAAAATACAGGCACTGATTTGGTTATTTTTTTTGTCCTTTGTACATGAAGTTATTGGATTGCTGTGGATGCAGACATCTGTTAGCGCTGTGCAGTCTGAAGAGGATTTCAAGTCTGGCCTTCCTACTGTGAGCGCCTGCAAGTTTCCCTCGGTCCAACCAGCAGATAGGATGAGTCCGTCTGTCCAGCGGTCGGTCGGTCAGTCCACTGTGCTTATAGAGCCACAGGATACAATACCAGTCTGGTCACTGTCAGTTGGCCAGTCTTACTGTCTGAGCTGTCTGCTTCCTGGTTGGATCTGCGTGCGAACGTTTATTTCCGTATCCATAGCTGAGGAAGACTGAGGATCCAATATGTCCACCGATGGTTCTTCCATTATGGTCTCAACTTCTATTTGGGACAATTTGAGGAAAATATAACTACACATTCATGCACACTGTCACGTAACATGTTGTATTTGTGGTTGTACAGCAGGATGGAGGGTTGTGGCCTCGTCAGCGATAGAACGATATAGTCTAGTTTACAGTCATGTTGTTCAGCATCTGTAAGCAGACGTTTCCCAGAATACCTTTCAGCCCCCAGAGAAGCGGTGTGAACGTGTTGCATTCAGCTGTGGGTTATAGGTGCAGGTGGGGAGAACAAGAGGTTTTCAAGTCGATGAAAAGCGAGAGCAATGCCCCTTACTCAAAACTCAGCGTATCTTGTGGCTGCATTCTGGTCTATCTCGGTTACTACATTGCATTCTGGTCTATCTTGCTACTGCATTGCATTCTGGTCTATCTTGCTACTGCATTGCATTCTGGTCCATCTCGGCTACTGCATTGCATTCTGGTCTATCTCCTGTTGGTGTAGAAATTGGTCTCTCTCTCTCTGATGGATTTCTCCTGTATGATTGTTGATCATCAGTCTAGAAAGAAGCCCTTGCTCTTTGATTCTGATTGGTTGACACCAAAACCTGACGCTTACCATCGATGTTTTAGATCATGAAACATTTTCTGATATCAAACTGGAAATTTCTCAACGTGACGTCACGTCGTCTACGACTGGAGGAAGAACAAAACATCACAGTCATTTAGCAGACGCTTTTATCCAAGAGACTTACAAGTTACAGTTGACACCACGTGGGGATCGAACCCTCAACTCTGAGACTGAGCTCTCCGGGCCAGGCACTAGATGGACCAGGAATATAAGGAGCATCACCAGTAAGTGTTTTAGGGGGATTTTGGGGAAGATGGAAGTCCTGTTGGCAAAGGCCTGATGGGTAATAAAGTGTAGCCTCCATAAACTTCTATGTGGACTATTTGTGAGTTTCTGTCCTCTTCTGATAGGTTCATTATTTGGACCGCGCTGTGGCTGAAACCCCTGTCATCTTGGTTTTGAAGACCAAACACACTTTCCATTTCCTGTTACCTCTCCATCACACCAGCAGATGTTACCTCTCCATCACACCAGCAGATGTTACCTCTCCATCACACCAGCAGATGTTACCTCTCCATCACACCAGCAGATGTTACCTCTCCATCACACCTGCACATGTTACCTCTCCATCACACCAGCAGAGGTCGCCAGTAGGCAGTTACAGTTATCACAGGGATGGTGGCGGCTCCAGGGAGGCGTGGTCAGGGTGATGTGCAGTATATAGAGGGTTGTGTTTTCCATCAGACGGTGCTCAGGTCCAGGCTGACAGCTGTTTTTGAGCACTCTCTCTACTCTCCCACCATGTCAGCTGTAGGAAGTTTGGAGGTGATTTTTACCAACGGCACACAGCAGAACACCACTGGAGCTGAGGACTGGACTGACGTGAGTCTTCTTCCCTACATTCTTCAGGGCTCCTCACTAGCCTTGAACGTTTGGAAAAGGTTTAGAAAAGTTTGGGAATGGCACAAAAAGTCTAGAAAAATATGGAAAAAAACACTATTCAGTACACATACACATATTACTACACATGTGTGGCTATAGATCCACTGACATCTCCCTTATTGGGAGTTGTTTGTTGTGAAGAATGATGTTCAGCTTTAGAGTGACATGGCCAAGATGCATCACCAGCTTCAGGACCAGTTGGGTCTGGAAAACCTTTTGCTGTGTCTCTATCAGTTTGAATGTTTGTGTTTCTCTTGGAGGTTTCTTCTTCTCACCCACACGTTTTTCTTTTTTTCTTTTTTGTTGGTGGTGTATATCGCTGTATGAGCAGCAGTGTAGTGGTAAATAAAACAAACAAACAGAAATCCATAATATTGTCATAAAAGTGATGGATTACAGTTTGATGCTCTGTACGGTTTCTCAGCCCTGCAGAGTTCAGTAATAATGATTTGTCCTGTTTGAAGGTGTATGAAGCGGTGAGGTGGATTCAGCTGCTCATGACTGTTCTGAGGTCAGTATGATGAGTATCATTTATATATATATCATTTATCATTTATCATTTATTGGTTTATTAGAACACTGTACAGGTTTGAATCTTAATTCATGACTGACTCAAAATACTGCAGCATTTTTCTTTTCAGACTTTGTGTGTTGTGTACTCAAGTTGTGTACGCACTCATGACCTGGATCTAAACAGAGACGTCCTGAAACATGTTTTCATGTTTTATTCTTACATGTCAGCCGTATGTCTGACCATATCTATCCAGAGAGACTCCACTGATGTCAACAGTACAATACACTTCAATTCCTCCATTCCAGCAACTGCTAGTAAGGAGGTCAAGGGTCAGAGGTCACAGCATCCTGTGACCCTGAATGACCTACGGAGAGATAGAAGGATGTTCTGTTGTATTCTTTTATGTTTCGCCTCTTTTACTCTTCTATAACTTTTTAGAATTAAGAGTTAGTCCTGTAGTTGAAGCCTTTTAGAAGTAGGTTTTCAGAAGTGGCACTGAAATAAAGTTAGTTGTTCGATCAAAATACTATGAATGTATAAGATTCTGACATGTGTATTCACTACTAGCTGGTCTCATTGATCCAGTGTGTTGTTTTGCAGCATTCTGGGTTCGAGCTCCATCGTCATTTATGCGACTTCACAGAGCCTCATCTGGACGCCGGAGGTTAGTGACCGAGTAACAGACTACATCTACTCTCCTTACTGGAACTGAGTGTACTTTGGTGCTTGGTGTACTTGGAGTATTTTGTGAAGCCACATGAATGTCAGTCCACAGAGTTGAGGATGATGCATTAATACATAGTTCATCATGGTTTTTAAATAAAATAACCTATTTTTAACTCACTGTGGTGTTCCTCACTGTGGTGTTCCTCACTGTGGTGTTCCTCACCTGTCAATCAATCAGTGTGTCCAGTACTGTGACGTCTTTCTCCTTGGTTTAGTTTTAGTTGCCTAAACTAAACTAAATAAACTTGCTGGCCAGAACGTTTCCTAAAATATCACGTGAACATTATTGTAAGAAGATGTTGAGTTGTTGACTTGGTAACTCTAAATGAACGAACAATAGGTAATCGGTGTAGTAGTAATCAATTGTACAATAAATATGTCAATCAAACTGCATCATATCAGAGGTGGATCACCGACTGGACCAGATCCCATTTGTAGTAAAAGCCCACAGATCCGGCGGACTGCAGTCGTGGTAAAACATGTCGCTGTGTTCTGCAGCTGCAGCCGCTGTTCCTGCTCAGCCTGGCCGACCTGCTGCTGGCGCTCTGCTGGCTGATGGGAGCCGCTCTCTTCTCTCCGGACTGCAACCGACACACCAGCTGCTACCACCTCCACACCGTAGAGCAGGTAGGAAACCTGAGTGATTGGTTGAAGTTGGGTAGACCTGTGTGCATTGGACAAAAGGACCAAGATCATTTTCTTACTTTAATTAAAAGTTAACATGGTCATTTGTCATTCAGGGCCTTGAAACGTCCCAATTTCATAAATACATCTCATGTGTTTTCTCCATGAGAACATGAGAACATGAGAACATGAGAAATGTATTTTTGTCTTTGTTGCTGATATGTGGGTTTTCAAGGGAAAGCCACTTTCCCTCAACCTGCCTCGTCTCCTTCTACCTCAATGTACATATGGTGTATAAAAAATATGATTTGAGGTTATTGAGGCTACTGCACTGCATTCTGGTCTATCTTGCTACTGCACTGCATTCTGGTCTATCTCAGCTACCACATTGCATTCTGGTCTATCTCAGCTACTGCATTGCATTCTGGTCTATCTTGGCTACTGCATTTCATTCTGGTCTATCTCAGCTACTGCATTGCATTCTGGTCTATCTTGGCTACCGCATTGCATTCTGTTCTATCTCTGCTACTGCATTGCATTCTGGTCTATCTCAGCTACTGCATTGCATTCTGGTTTATCTTGGTTACTGCATTGCATTCTGTTCTATCTCTGCTACTGCATTGCATTCTGGTCTATCTCAGCTACTGCATTGCATTCTGGTCTATCTTGGCTACCGCATTGCATTCTGTTCTATCTCTGCTACTGCATTGCATTCTGGTCTATCTTGGCTACCACATTGCATTCTGGTTTATCTCAGCTCCTGCATTGCATTCTGGTCTATCTCAGCTACTGCATTGCATTCTGGTCTGTCTTGCTACTGCATTGCATTCTGGTCTGTCTACTGTTGGTGGAGAAATTGTCTCTCTCTCTCCTCTGATGGATTTCTCCTGTATGATTGTTGATCGTCGGTATAGAAAGAAGCTCTTGCTCACCACTGATAGATGTTTTCAGTGTTACAGTGTTCAGTCATGGATTTTTCCTTCAACTACATACTTGTATGTTACAAGTATGACACAATGTGTGTTCAACATGCCAAGACGTGTTGTTACCGTTAAATATTGTGTAGAAAAGTAACACAACTATATCGAGTTTTCATGTGGTTTACTGATTCTCTTTACTGAGTCTTTTCTCCCTCTGGTTGGGTTGCCGGTTCATCCCGCCCTGCAGCAGGTAGGGTTAAATATCTTGCTCAAGGGCACTTCAGCAGGTACAGCCACACAGGGGATCGAACCCGGGCCTTCTCAACAGTGATATATTCTGTCGCTACCCAGTTACATATTTTGGACCATTTACCCCAAGTGACCGGTCCAGAACATCCTGGACTGGGACTGGTCAAAATGAAATAGAGCAGCAAATCCTGTCCACGTGGACACCTAGCGAGACGAGAGAACAGAACCAGGCCAAACAAACACCACCGCACATTCCTGACCTACTTTCATTGTCCGCCCCCGGCCGACCGCTAGTCTCATTCTTGTATCATTTCAGGAAGTGATATTCTCTGTTTTGAAGTGTAAACGGGAAATCGAAAGTGTTGATGAACGGTTGCACGAACAGGTGTTGGTTTTGCCGATGACATCAGCCTCCTCAAATGAAGCCTCAGCAGAACCCTGATCCTTCTCTCTGCTGTTTCAGATCCTGTACATGGCCTCTTTCTTCTACACGCTCAACTATGTGTGGAGCCTCTACACGGGGATCAGGAGGAAGCTCTGCTGCTGCATCAATGGATACCTTGCACAGGTAGCTAGTTCCCATCGGCGGTGACTAGTTTCATACTTCCACCATCTTGACAAAACTGATGACATCATGAAACAGAAAATCTCACAAGTGGTCATCAAACCACAGGATCATTTTCATGTATGGGGTTACTTACGTCAGACGCCTCACAGTGAGGTGACATGTCCTCTCACTTCTACCTTTTCATTTAATTTCCCCAGTATCCCACCAGGGTGACCACTGCCAGCAAAATCACTGCACTGGTTTCAGGGTAAGTGTGAACTTTTCTCTAACACTGAAGAAAGCAGCGTGACATTTATGATCCTGTGTATGAATTGGAAATCATTTTTAACCCTTTCCACTTTGGTTTCCTCTGGTCTGAACCACAGTGGAAAAGTTGACTTGGTTGTATTTTAGTTATTTGGTGAATGTTGTTGTTCTCACCTGGAGACCAACCAGCTAAAGAGGTTAGTAAACCCACCAGAACACGCTGGCTGTGAACGTGCCTTTAGACTACTGCCAGAACAAAGAAACATTGGTTGCATGGTGGTGGTCACAAAATGATGATCAAAGAAGTCAAAAACAAAAAACGTTATAAGCAAGTCCACAAGAATAGTTCAAGTGATTTATCAGCCTGAGCTCTTCAGAGAGGTCACTCCAACGTCCCTGGTGACAAAGAACTTTCACTTCCTGTTTTTAATCTACATTGTGTTCATACAGAGGGACCTTCCCCAATTATGGGGAATTATGAAAAAAGGTACTTACTCGTCCATTTCTGTTTGCAGTCTGCTCCCTGTGCTGCTGATGACGCCTGCGTTCATACAAGGGAACATGAACCACTGTTACGCCAACTCCAGCCAGCCATACAGGTGAGGACCTGGAGGAAGCCTTCACACAATCTATCCCACAACACCCGGCTGCACATTCACGCTGGGAGCTGGCCAGTACAACCACAGTCTGCTACTGTCGGCCATTGAGCAGCTCCACTGGAGCAGGTGGGGTTGAATGCCTTGCTCAAGGGCGCCTCAACAGTTACTCATTTTGTTTACCCACACAGCCCAGTGTTATCAGAGTGACGCACAATGAGGTCAACAGTACAATAAGCTTCAATTTCTAGATCATCAACATTACAACCAGTAGTAAGGAGGTCAAGGGTCAGAGGTCACTGCACTCAGACGTGATGGGAAGTATTTAGTTTACCACAGGAGACAGGAAGTCCAGGGTAAAGAAGCAAGCCAACCCACCGTGTGCTGCTCCTCCAGGTGTCTGCTGATGCAGACCGGAGCGTTGTTCCTCCGGCCGGAGCACCGTCAGCCCCGGGCCTGCAGCCTGCTTCACACCTACCGCATCGCCGTCTTCCTCGCCACCTTCCTCCTCACGCTGATTGGCATTGTGGTGAGTTGGAATATGCAACCTCTTCTCTTTGTCACACACACACACGCACACGCACACACGCACGCACACACACACGCACACACACTCTCACAATGTGTTGCTTTACATCTAAATCTGTACTAATCTCTCTTGTTGCTCTGTCCAGTGCTTTGCTCAGTTCGGTCTACTGTTTCCTATGAATCTCTGCATCTCTCACATCCTAGTAAATTTCCTCTTCTGCCCCAGGTGCTCATGGGAAAGGCCCGTCATATTTACAGGCGGGTCGTGACCTCCGGTGGTTACCTGGGCGACCAGCAGTGGGCCTCCTTCCGTGTGCTGGACAGACGGATGCTCCTCTACCCCTCCATCTTTATCTTCTGTTGGGGTCCAGGTTTGTTTCTTGACACCGGGAGCCGACCAGCACAACCACGTATCTCCATCCTGTATATTGGTTACTGGTTATGATCACAGTGATGTGTGTCTGTCCACAGCCGTCTACCTGGCAGCTCTGAGGCTGGCGAAGCCGTCTGCAGGTCAGGGCCTGGCGGGAGTCGTCCTCTACATATCCCAGGTCGGTGGAGACATTTACCTTCCACTCTGACGTTCAGAAGGAAGGTTCATTTACAGGACCACAACCTGAACCTGACCTGAACCAAACTGTTGTAGTTACCTAAACCTTTAGAGGTGCACTGAGTGTCTGTATTTAACTGGTGCTGATCAGCTTCCCAATACCAATACTTCAATGAAATAAAATCCTTCTGTGTTGGGAGGAAATAGGCAATTTGCCTTCAAAATCAAGTAACATTTACCACTATAATAATAATGCATCACATTTATATGGTGCTTTTCATAGTACCTAAAACAACAGCAAATAAAATACATTTTAAAGTATATGTTATGTTGCGTTCGGAAAAAACAGTAATTGTGTAATACTGGTATAAATATATATCACAGGATGTTTTGGAGGGAAAAAACCAAATTGCAACACAAGATGGGTTTTATTCTGAAACTGACCAGAAGGTGTTTTATTCTGAAACAACTTTGAGATTGATTGAGACTCGAGAACAATTTCGTATTTTGATCAAATGAAGCACTTCCTGTTCCTGTAATCGCTTTCTAACACTAAGGCTAAGTTAACCGTTAGCTAACCTCTCAGTTGTGACAACATGTGACAACAGTCTTGTCACATGATCCGTTCATGGTGGAGGAAAACACTTTTAAACATTTTCGGCCTCGTTCCTACTGCAGTCAGTCTGTAGAGGTCTGTTGTCCTGGTGTGTCAGTAGCTACTGTACTACCATGTTAGTCTGTAGAGGTCTGTTGTCCTGGTGTGTCAGTAGCTCCTGTACTACTATGTGGTTGCGTCTCCTCTCCAGGCCTTCACCTCTTCCTCCCAGGGCTTCCTCAACTGTCTGGTCTATGGATGGACGCACACACACTTCCGCTCGGCCACCAGGACGGTGTCGTCGCAGGACGCGGACACCCAGACGCCTCTCCTCCGGGCCCAGAAGAGAGGCTACCAAACCCTGCGGTAGGCAGGAGAGTCCCCGGCCACCGCGGGGGAAACCACCGCCGCCGACAAACCGAAATTGAACAGGTGTTTTCTGTCGTCTGCAGACAACGGGAAGTATCAGTTTCATTCTTCTGAGAAGGAAAGCACCTCGGAGGATGAACCGAGGCAGACATCCACCTCTGATCCTGACCCGCTGAGGCAAGACAAATGGAGGATGTGGGGGGGGGGATTCACGCCAAGCAGCAGAGCGACAGCAAAAACAGGATTTGAAAGGGCTGTGGCCAAGCAACCGTCTGTCACTCCTTGTTCTTTTTTTTAACTGATATAAATAGGAGAGTAAAGTCACGCCACACCCCATCTGGACCGCTTCAGAAGGTCCCTGTTATTACTGTTCTGGTTCCTGTTCCTCTCCTGTAGGAACCGAGGGGTTTCTGAGGGGTTTCCAGCGTGGCGTTGCCCCGGGGCCTCCTGGGTTCAACCAACCGTGCAGAGAAACACTGAGGCCCTGTCACATCGCATCTCAACTTCATTCACAGAGCTGAGGCTTGACGTAGGAGAGTGACCTCAGCTATTATGTGATGTGGCGTTCCCCCCCCCCCCCCCCCCCCCCCCACAAACACTCCCGCTGTAGGCGTTTAGCCAGAAACGGCCGAACAATGATTTCCTCTTGCATCCAAGGCTTCCTGAGGAACTGCTTAGTGTAATTCAAACCTCAACAGGTATTTGCAGCGTGTTGCTCTCTAGACAAGGAAATAGGTCGGTAGTAACATAGAACAACACAACTAAGATGAATGATACAAGTTAAAGAATAAAAAATATATAAGATATACTCTACAAAAAATATCCTGGCAGACTGGGTTTTTGGTTTTTGGTATAACTTTAAATTTAACCACTGAAACAATAGCAAATTTTAACAATGTCTTCATTAAACTTCGTTGATCATGTATTTATATAGAGGAAAATTTAGGGCCCCTTTAAAAAGTAAAGGTTGCATACTCTCGTCACACCAGCTTTGCTCTCACTGCCACTGAAGCGACTCAACGTTCATCATGAAAGGGCACAACCTGCACGGCTTTCACAGTCGAGTGGCAGTATTCGCTTCATCTGACAAATCATTCAGTTCAATCGATCACAAAAACACTTCATTGTATTGCATCGTGTATTGCATGCCTACAGGACAGAAGCCGCTCTCTCACAGTTTCCTTATGTCCAACATGCCCCGCCCCCCCGATGATGTCATTACACAGCGGTCTGTTCTTGTGCACAAACGTTCATGAAAAGGTCCGGGTGAAGCGCTCACCAAAACTACCAGACCTGCTGACACATGCTGGGCCAATGACTGACTAGATCATGATCTGGTCACTGTGACTCACTAGATGGAGATGATCAAACTGTGGAACACTTACCGAATCATTTTCTCACTCATTTTGTTATTTTTTTATTTATATACAGTACTGTGCAAAAGTCCTAGGCACCCTAGATTTGTTAATATGAATTTGGCCCTAGATTTTTATTTATTCTTTGTTTTTTCTTTGTTTTTTTCTTTACATTACTGCTCTTTATAGTCAAATTTTGATTTTTAGGAACTTTTAATTTCATTATTTCTGAAATCAAATCAAATCACAATTATTTGTATAGCCCTTAATCACCGTTACAGTCTCTAAGGGCTTCACAGTGCCCAACATGTGAAAATAATAAATGATTAGTACACGACATCCCCCAGCCTAGACCCTCACAGAGGACAAGGAAAAACTCCCACAAAAACCTTATTGGAAAATCGGGAGAAACCTTGGGAGGGGCTACTCAGAGAGGGAGGGGCTACTCAGAGAGGGAGGGGCTACTCAGAGAGGGAGGGGCTACTCAGAGAGGGATCCCCCTACCAGGACGGTTGGGCTGCAATAGATGCCGAGTTTGGGCAAGCAGAGTATACACAATATATGAAAGTTAATTTTGGTGGGACATCCAGATCTGATGGGGCATCACAGCATCTTCGCTGTATGGATTTGTTTTATACGTGCCTAAGACTTTTGCACAGTACTGTATATAAAGAATCATCATCATCCTAGGAGGGGGGACCAACCAGACACCAACTCTGCTGAGCTGCAGCCTGGAACAGATAGGAGACACACATACACACACACACTCACACAGACAGACATGACCAATCAGTGGACAGGAGCAGCTAGACCAGGAGAATAGGACATGTAGGCAGGATGCTAGAATCCATCAGGACCCTGAGCTAGGATGAGCTAACTGGTCTAGCCTTACTCTGAGAAGAGACTGAGCCACTCCCTCAAGGCTGGGCAAATGACAGAGAGAATAAATGGGTTTTAGCCTTGACTTAAAGACTTCCATAGAGCCTGCCTCTCTGAGTCTAATTTGTTTTTGTTCTCCTACAACACATAACCCTGACTCTTAACTGTACAAAATGTTTCCACAGGCTCGGACCCCAAATATGATTTCATTTCATTTGGATTGGATTTTGGACCAATCCCATTACACTGTACAACTGGATTCCTGTATAATATTTTGCTGTTTTCTTGTTATTTTCCTTTTTCTCAGTGATATTTTCTCGTCTAGTATTTGTTCTATCTAACAGTGTAATTGGGGCATGAACGACCAGATTATTTTCTCCTCTGTTATTCTATTCCGACTAACAAGATGTAGATGAAGGCTTTTCAGGGGGAGGAGAATACTTGGAGCATTGATCAGTTTCAGAGTGACGTGTCTGTTCGCTGTTTTCTGGTGATAAAATGGAAGAAATCACATCAATTCCACAAATCATAACATTTTACTTGATTGGAGCTTAAAATGGTTGTTGATGAAAATTGTCATCATAGATGACTGACAAACTGAAGTCATCAGATGAGAACTGCCAGGCAGGTGGTCAGGAAGCGACGGGGTTTATGGGAAATGTAGTCTAATTTGGAGAAACACTAGTAGTGACAATGCAACTGGACTGAGACAGAGGTTACCAATCATCTCCACCGTGGTCTCATTGGTTTACGGTGATGATACCAAGGTATCACTAGTAGTTTGACAACAACATAGTGACGTTTAAAGTGATACAATGAGACCAATGAGACCATCAGCAACCGCCACGTGTCCTGTCGAAGTGCCCTTGAGCAAGACACTGAAGCCCCTCCTCATTCATTCTGTGTTGCTCTAGAAATGAGCAAAATGCAGAAACTGTAAATGTTTTGAAAAGTACATTCAATTATATATTATTTACAATTAATGCCTGTAATTTACATGATAGCCATGATATGCATGGCTAGTTTATATGACAAACTGAAGCCTTCACATGATAAACTCTGTGAGTCCATCTTAATGTCAACAAGTCTTCCTCATAGTTTAACACTCAGCACTGTATTGGAAGAAAATACACAGCAGACGTCTCTGTGGTTTCACCTTTATTATGCATTTACCAGAGATGAAACAATTCCTTAAAATCGTAATTAAACTTTTCAGACATCTAATACAGATGATGGTAATGTTCACTGACGCATCATTCGATTTGCACTTATGAGACAGTTATCAAAGATCAGACTGTAGTCAGAGCCACCAGCAGCGACAAAATCAGAAACCGTTTTAGTCCCTTGGAAATCTTTGGTTTCAACAATCTGCAGAAAGAAAACAAAGGATTTTCACAATTCGAGTTGCAATGGATATAAAAACTCAATGTATCACACTTTCTGTGTAATCTGTCAATATCTTCATACAGAGGATCTGCTCTATAGTGCTATTATTTTGTCAAAGAAGGAAGTTACCTTCTATTCATTAAAAACTGGCATCATTTGCTTTAATTGTGCGCTATCAGTTATAGTAGGTGTCACTTGCTTCCTATTTTTAACAACAGCCACCAATTTCAATAATTTGTGCAAATGAAAATAAATCCTCAAAAACATGTTTAAATATGTGTGTGTAATGTGTAGTACTTTAAATATGATGGTTGGGAAACGAGGTGTGGGTGGGTGTTTTTTCAAGTGGTGGAGATCTCATGTTGGAATCAATCTCAATTTGTATCCTACATGAAACTTGACTCATCTTGTTGGGTCATTAACAGGTAAACAATGTGTGATGTCCAGTTTCTTCTTTGTTCCTTACCTCCCACTCAGAGCTCATGTGCCTGGCATCAACTACCACAGTATCAGAGACTATTCCAAATGCATTCCCTTTGTGAACGAGCCACATAGCGCCATCCTCCAACGTCACTCTGTGAAGCAAACAACAATTTAAAGCTGCTCTGTGTATTATTTTACCTGCAGACACACAAGTCACCCAGCATGCTGGAACACTGGGGGGCGCTGTTCTTCCAGCGCTAACGGAGCTAAAGCTACAGAGAGTCTGGTAACAGCAGATGGAGGAAGGAGAGAAAGGAAGATGGAGAAATTACTCCACTTCGGGAAAGCCATGGTGGGGGAGGGGGACAGGAAGCAACAGGGCTTATGGGAAATGTAGTTTTAAGGTGGATAAACACTAGCACTACCACTAACTAAAAATACCACTGGTGTGAGATAGAGGCTACCAGTCGTCTCTATGAAGGTATTATTGGAAAGATGTGCACTTGCATGTCAGAAAATATTCACACATCCGTAATACTAAATTTGAAGTCGCAGAGAAGACGCACAAATGTGTAAATCAAGTTTTCATAAATGCCGGGACAGCTCCAAACTTGTAATACAATATTAGCTTTATTTATATTTGTACTTGCATTCATCTTTGCAGTACAACTACAATGTAGGGATTTCAACTCCTCCAATCTGTCATTGTCATTCACATCAGTTTGGAACTCAAAACTAACTTTTGTACTTGTAGAATCTGCTACAGCGATTGTGTGGCCAACCAGAAGAGCTGATTTTAGTGAGCAGATGAGGATGCTAGCTTAGGTGCTACCCAGAGCACACTAGTCTGGCTCGAGAGAGAGAGAGAGAGAGAGAGAGAGAGAGAGAGCCAATCAGTGGAACAGAATGCCTCCATTTCTTGCCAATGAAATGACACTTCCCGGTCCATTTCTTGCCAATCAAAGCCCTCCTTCTTAGCTTGCCCTTCCATTTCTTACCAATCAAATTGCTGCTGCCATTGACACTTCTCTATTTCTGCTAGCTAGCTAGCTAGTAAGCTAGTAGTCAAATAAAAACATTCAATCAAATGAATGGCCTGTTTGTACCAGGAGTAGTGGTGGGCGGTGAACCAGAAGAAACAATAGATCAGCCTTTACCATTTCTACCAGATTCATGTTCTATAGAATTATCAAGTAGTTTGTGTATTTGACATTTATTTATTAAACACTATATGAAAATGTTGCAGATTATTACTTTATGAACCATTGTATATGGACTGACCGGACTCCAGCGTGCTTGATCCAGCGGGGAAATCCCTTCATAGGTCTCTTCATCCTTTCTGCCGTGTACACTGGAGAGTTATAGAGCCTCGTCAGGGCCGCACCGGACAGGTCATAGTTGTAGGAGCGAGAACCTACCAGGTCGGGAGATTAGTCACATTTACTCATGAAGTGCTTTCGACAAACAGGTTTTATAGAGCAACGGCGGTCAGACAGACATACATCTCAAACATGAGGACAGGGCGTATGTGTGCAGGACAGACAGGAATTACTGTACTACTGTGGACTACTATGGTGGTCTTGTTCTTTCAGAGATGGTCATTGTATACACCTAGATCACATATGACAGATCTGTATAATCACATGAGCACGTCTGGGTGTGCCTGTACACTTTTTCTAACTCAACGTACCTTAACAACACTTCCAAAAATGAAGTAAATTCTTCAGAGAAACGACTCACCACTACTAGAAGAGGACGCCACAGCAATGACCAACACTGTCAGAACAACAGTGAAGATGAGCATTTTGTTGGAGAACATGGTGGATGATCGTCTGGTTGGCTTTAGAGGAACGCTGTGCCTTCCTGCTGCTCACCACATAACTTTGAGATGTCCAGGTGTCCTTTATGAACCTCGTCTTTGAGACGCTCCTCCCTATTTGTATTCTCATCCTAACAGGAACCCTGTCCAGATTGTTTAATGAAATCATGTGATTTGTAAAAAAAAAAGTTACTTATTGATGGAATTAAAGTTTCCAAGTCATCCTAACAGGAACCCCCTCCTGTGCACCCTAGTTCTATTCCAGGCATGTAGAGAATAGCATTTTATTATGTTTCTACTTTGTTGTGTACAATAAGCAGATTTCCTCCCATCTGTGGAGGAAATCAATTCTCAGAATGAAACTCGCCTTTGGAGAAGTTATTTCCTTAATGAATACATAACATCTTGAACAAAACTCTTGCACATAGTTCAAAGCTCATGTTTGAGTTTAGATTATTTCAAAACTTTTCTGCCACCTGGAGCAAACAAACAACACAGACTGTCCACATTTATCCGCTATTTGCGCATTGTGCAATATTTAGCTCCAGGATAGGCTCAGTTCATGAGAGATCATGCTGAAATGAAAGTCGAAGGCCGAATCCCAATTCACCCCTCGGCCCTTCCCCTCCGTTTTGTGCGTTCACGTGTAGGGGTAAGAGTGTCCCAATTCTCTTGGGATGGAGGGGTAGGGCGAAGTGTGAGGGCTACATGGTCCTCCAAACGGAGATTTTTCAGGGGCACACTACAAACCAAGGGCTAGGAGAAATCTCCCAGAATGACCTGGGAATCAACTGGAAGATCATGGGGACCGCTACACTACCATCAAAGTGAACCACAGATGTAGTATTTTCTTCCTTAATAAAGATTTTAAAAATATTCTAACCGTGGTATTATCTTAGTTTAATGTCGTTTCAATGTATTATAGACCGTTTCTTTATAACAAGCATAACAAAAAATCACTAGTATGCTAAAGTCTCTACCTCGCTAGTTAGTTACGTTACAACATTGTTTTAGGCTGATTTGTGCATGACAGTCCCGCATTTTGACATATTTCCATGTTGCATTTCCCCCTTTGATAGCATATGACGAAATATAACTGAAGTCCAGCAGCGAAGTTGCTGCACTTGTTACGGCTCCTCTAATATCAGTGCAGACTGGCAGGGTAACGTTAGGAGCGGCTTGCTAGACTACAGAGCACCGCTAACGCTATTCCGTCATGAAGTGGACTGGTAATGAAGTGGTGATCTTTTTTATTTGATGACTTGTTTGATCGATTAGTAGTGTGAAACATATAAGTTGTGAACGAATCGCGAGCGTCCATGCTTTTCTATCTCCATCAGATGAACGGCAAATGTCACTGTGATAATACCACTGTTGCCATAGTAATCTCCGATAACAAACTCGTCCCGTCTGCTTATGTAAACGTCATCGATGACGTATCAGGGTCTTGAAGGGTTGTCCCATTTCTTAGGGAGAGATTTCTACCACTACCCCTTGTGACTCTGTTCCGAGGGCCAAGCCGAAGGGCCAAGCCGAAGCCGTAGGGGTGAAAATGAGAATTGAGATTCGGCCTTAGTCTAAGATGAAACTCAATCCATATTTGTGGAACAGTAATTTAATGTCATCATGGAAACAAAACAAATACCTAAATACTATTAAATACTGCAATATTTCTGTCGAGATTGTTTAATGAAATCATGTTATTTGTAAAAAAAAAGTTACTTATTGATGGAATTAAAGTTTTTTTGTAACTTGTTTTAATCCAATTCAAGTATAAAATGAATAAATATGACACTCAATGTCAGACCCTAGGTCATCTTTCCCATCAGTGTCCTTGAGACAAGCATTAATCTGTAACCCCTGAATGCAACCTAATGTGTTTCTCTTGCTGAAAGCTGATGGCCTCCACCCTAATGGGGTAGACCCTGCTTTATTATCTAGAAAGATGTTGAAGAGAGAGCTGACCCCTTGCCACTTTCCCCCCATACCAACTGTTCAGTTTTAGTCATTCCAATTAAGACGGTATCTTTCTCCCACCGCGCCCCCTGTCAAACGTCCTGCCGACCCACAATAAGTTACAGCAACTTAATTGAAGTTAGACCCAAGCATATTACCATTAACATTGACAAAAATTCTGGCAGTACTGAACGCCTCACTGTGGGCTTCATCAATATAAGATCATTATCAATAAAAGCGCTGCTGATCAACGATTTGATTATTGAACATAATCTAGACATGATGGGTCTCTGTGAAACCTGGCTAAAGCCATATGAGTTTCTGCCTCTAATTGAAGCCTCTCTTCCAAACTTTCTTAGTTCTCAGGTTGCCTGGGAGACGAAAAAAGGAGGGGGTGTTGCCCTGATATTTAACCCCATCCTTAGTCTTACTCCCAACACGAACAACAAATTTACATCCTTTGAAGTCCTGATTCTGCGCTCTACAGCTACAGCTAGCTTACTTAGCAGTACTGCCCACCCGGGCCCTTCTTAGAAGAGTTCTCTCACTCTGTGGTCATGTTGGCTCACTCAACAATTTCACCAACAAACTCTAGCCTTACCAACGTGCTTGATTCAATCGCCCTGTTAGTCACTAGAAAACACCATGCTACCAAACTCAAAGTCTTCCGTCTTGCCTAGAATGATATCCTGCAACATTATAAACACACTCTTGTCAGCCCAAACTGCACACTTCTCTAGGTTAATCAGTGCAAATAAAAACAACCCAAAGTTTCTATTCGACACTGTCGCTAAGCTAACACAGAATCCCTCCCCCTCTGATAGCTCTGTTTTCTCCGAATGATGTCATGTCTTTTTTTACTCAGAAAATCACGCTCATTAGATCACCAGTACACTCTCCATTGGTGGTGCCGCTTTACCCCTGAACAGTCCACTTGGTGTTTCCCGGGCTGAATGTCTTTTTTCACAGTTTGATTCAGTTTCCTTAGACACTCTCACCAAGTTAATTCTGTCATCTAAACCCACGACTTGCATGCTAGACCCTCTGTCTGCTAAACTGCTTAAAGAACTTTTCCTGATACTAGGACCCTCCATTCTCTCACTGTGCCCTCCGCCTTTAAAAAAAAACAAAAAAACAATTTTATCCCTTTCAATCTGGCTTTAGATCTTTCCACTCCACTGAAACTGCACACACAAGAGTGGTCATTGATCTCCTGTTAGCTATTGACTCCAACTAAACCTCAGCACTACACAATTGATCATACGATACTCTTGAACCGTCGTGAACATTATATTGGTATCCGGGGATCAGCCCTTTCTTGGTTTAGGTCTTATTTACTCGATAGATCACACCGTGTCTTTTATTACAACATGATCTCAGAGTGTTGCAATATAGACTTTGGTGTGCCACAAGGCTCTGTCCTAGGACCACTACTATTCTCTATCTACATGTTACCACTTGGTGACACCATTTGCAAATTTGGCATTAATTTCCACTGCTACGCTGATGACACCCACATTTACATACCAGTCAAACCAACCGATAACACCCAATTTCAAAAACTAGAGGTTTGCCTATCGGAGGTCAAATGTTGGATGTCCCTAAACTTCCTAGTTCTTAATGGCAGCAAAAGTGAGATGCTGATTGTGGGACCGGCTAGACATAGACATTTGTTGCGCAATGCACAAAAACAAACATATTTTGCGGTATAAATGATGAATTGAGCCCAGGTTTAAAAATACCGGAATTCCCCTTTAACGAGATCACTAAAACAGCGTTTTATCATCGTCGCAATATAGCTAAGATTCGACCCATGCTAACAGACACAGAAATTTTAGTACATGTCTTTGTATCATCCAGAATCGATTATTGCAATGTACTTTTCTCGGGCTTACCTACTGGGCGCACTAAAAAACTACAACTGGTCCAGAATGCTGCTGCCAGAATCCTGACCGAAAACTAGGAAATTCGACCATATAACTCCCATTCTATCCTCGTTACACTGGATACCAATTCAGGCCAGGTGTGAAATCACTAACTGAAGTAGAAGTAGATGAGGCAGGTTGAGGGAAAGTGTGTACAACAAAAAAGTAAATTACAACATTTCATCACAAAATAACTCCTGGAATAAACTGAACATCACAGACTGAAGATGTATAACAGTTCCTTTAAGCTGAATCAGCAGAAACTGGTGACTGTTGCAGCTGCAGCTGTGTGCTGATGGCTGGATGTGGCGGTGTATCATGCGGGCTGCCAAACAGACTGGAGCGGCTGGCGGTGACGCCACCGATGGCGAGGAGGTAGCCGTGGTGGAGGATCGGTAGCTGGACGGACAGCCGTCGCCTCACACTGGAAGGAAAATCAGAAACATATGAAGACCGTGTTTCAAAACACTAGATATCAATTTTGTAATTACATTAGATTCAACTTAATGTGATTTATGAGATGATATTAAAATGTCATCATGTCACTAAACAGTCAACCCTCTTTATTGTGTTGATATTGTTTTCTGATGATCAGAGTTATCATGCATTCACAGTGTGTTAGAGTCTTGTAATGCCTTATGAGCACCACTTAGCCCCGCCCAGTGTGGCATCGAGGGGCTTCTTGGATTGATGATGCTGTGAAACTGATGTTACTGTATTGTTAAGGTATCAGTATCTGTGTGTGTTTTAGCCTCACTGTTCAGGAGAGTTGATGTCTGGTCTGGTAGTTTCCAACTCAGAGTCTCTGTCCTCACAAGACATCTGGGCTACGTGGGTCGACTCCAGCAGTCCGCTGACCAGGGATCTGTCTTCACCTGCTGGGGGAAAAACACTTGAATGCTTAGTTACATGGAAAAAGGTTGGTTGTGATATTTTACAGAGGCTTCGCAGCTCTGCATATGAGTAGAGCAAGGCACTACCACAGCCAGGGTTAGTAGTACCATTCCCACCGGGCCTCCTTATTAAAAATGTACTGTGAGGCGTCCACAAAATGACAAACATTATTTATCAATTCCTGTTCTGAGCAGCTACAGTTTGTATAGTGTCTGTGTTGTATCATGTCATGTTTACCTTTATCTTCGCTTATTTCTGCACTCACTTGGATCAGGAGGAGCCGACTCAGACGTCTCATGAAGTTGGATGGTAATAGTCTCTATTTCTACATCAAGCTGCAGAGAAAACGAAGGAACAGCGTTATCTCCCCAGTTCACTTTTATTCAACCCGGGAGCCCCAGTGAGAGAAAGAATACATTTTTCAAGAAAGTCCAAATTTCTTTAGTAGAAGAAGTCGTGCAGTGCTCTTCATATACCTGGACGTGCACAAGAATGTCTCTTATGCCAGCTATCATTTGTCAGAGTAACCCTCCATCTTTCCATCATCACCTGTGTGGTCCATCTCCTGAGCTGCTGGTTTAAAGCGGTCAGTTGTTCTACTCCTGAGCTGCTGGTTTCCTCCTCAGAGTCGCCACAGACCTCCTCTTTAGCATCAGGCTGCCACTGGGAGGTCTGCTCCAATTCACTGCTGTTGGCCCTGACGTACAGGAGCTACAACACAAAGCACATTTGGAACAACAGACATGAAAGCACTGACCTGGTGGTTACAGACATCATCTTATAACTAGAAGCATCCGTGTGAAGTATGTCCCCACAAGGCGGCGGCCCAAATAGGAAGAGGGGAAACATATTTTCATTTATACAACCTCCATTACTTTAACATTACAACTTGACTTAGTTTTGTACATTGTTGTTTACTGCTTGTCTACAGCTCTTATGTTTGTCATGGTGGTGCTTTCTTGGAGCAGTCGGGGGATAAATGCCATGAACAATAGCAAGTGGACAGCGGTACTCATTCACTGTTCCTGCCCAGATTTCCCCAACTTGTCTGAGGATTCAAACTTGTGACTTCGAGGCTACTTCACTCCATTCATTGGGTGAAACAGCATGCTAACCTTTGGCCCAAACAGCCAGACCAGGATGAAGGTGTTACAGGAGAGGATGAGCAGGCTGCTCAGGCAGAATTGAACAGGAGGATGATGGGATGTCAGGGATCCCGACACCCCGAGGCCGCTGGACACCATCACAGCACCCATACTCAGCACTAGGTGCTTACTGTGGCTGGCAGGGTGAACGTCCTGTCTGGCCCTGATGCTCCAGGCAAGGAAACATCCGAGACCCTGAGGAAAAAACAAAGGTTATGTCTGATGTTTCATTCAGTCCTCCTGTTCAGATGGCAGCAGCGACTCTGCAGGTTCCAGAAAGCTATCTAAAACTTTTCAAGCCCTTTTTAAAGCTACATGGAATTGAATTGAAGACCAATTAACCACCAATATAAAGAATCGAAGCTGGCAAAATCATAATTTCCCACTGAACATAAGTAATGAAAGTTGTGAAACTATAAATGGACAGATTCGTATTCATTGTTTATTTATGCATTCACCCCCCTCTTTTTCAGGGGGCCCTGAAGGTCCTGAGATGTGGATGCCCACAAACTTAAAGCTGGTGACACACTCAACCTCCGTCCCGTTGATGTGGATGGGGTGTGTGTGCCGGCTTTGGACTTCCTGAAGTCCACAATGAGCTCCTTGGTCTGATTGGCGCTCTTGCAAACTATTCTAACTCAAACTTTACAACTTGTAGATTTATCAATTTATAGTATTTTCAGTATTTTTACTTCTGCCGATTGCATTTATGCTTCAGAAATCATAAAGTGGTGTTCATTTGTGAAGATTATCTTGGTAAGCAAAATGTGTAAGTATCATAAAGTTTTGTTTGCCACAGAGATTATTTTCTGCAATTATCCAAAATCCAATGGAAAAATCCCAATGGCTTTTTGTCGAGGGAACCAGAGCGATGCTAACTTCCGGGTTGGCCTACAGCTGCATATACAATTGGAAATACAATTATACCCGTTTCATCTCACAGCCCTCAAATTAAGGGTACCTTGTGATTTGTTCCTCTACTCACCAACAGAGGTCCTTTGTATCCATACACCACAGCGAGCCACAGGTCCATGTTGGTGCTGGTACAGTCCTGCCCACTGGGATCACCCTGAAACAGTCACATTCCTGAACGGCTGTGTGTGTTAACCTGTTGTTAGCCTGTTATGTCTAGGAACGTGTCAAATGGGCACAGCATAAGTTGGACCCTCCATTTCAAAACCTCACAAACACCAAATTTATATGAGAAATAAGGCGATATTTAATAAAGAACATAAACTGGAAGCACAGGCTTCTGGGTGGATCAAGGCCAAAACAACAAACCAGACTAAGAATTAAATCCTAACTAAACTATCCAAAAACCGAGAATGGAACAACTAAAATACAGAGGGCTATGTCTGCCTCCTTCACTAAATCAAAACACGTGAGAAAACGAGTAACAAAGAAGATGGCAGTCCACCCCGACAGCCCCTACCTCTACACACACCATTTATACAAATTCAATGAAATACCCTGGCGCGAACCAGGATAAGGTCGTAACATAGCCGATTCAACTGAGATCACACCCATGGGTGAAATGAAACCCCTTCATAGTACTTGTCATCATTTGTATTGTTACCTCCAAGCTATGCTCTGACACCACCCGTCTCAGGGGGTCCAGGATCTGCCAGGAGGTTAAAACACATATATCCAGCAGAAAGATCCCAGCCACTACCCGGCCTGGTCGGGCCGACCAGCTCTTCTGCTGGGAGACACAGAAACAGAGAGAAACATCATAATCTATACACTGAATGGAGAAAATATTAGCGTGAGCTGATATTCTCTCCATAGTTTCACTCTGTCAGAAACTGTCTCCACACTTCAATGCTTCTCCTGTCTAAAAGACAATTCTTTGACATGCAACAGACGGCCTGTAGCCATATAAGTATCTGTGTTTTTTATATTGAGAAGGTTTAATATCAACACTCATGTCTATGCAGTCAAAATGTGTCTGCTGGTAATTTTAGGGTTAGGGTTAGGGTTAGATTGTTATTATTATTATTATTATGTGTCCGAACTGGCACAGATCTCTTGTGGCGGCACTGCTCTACTAACATAACGCACCTGATAAATGTAATGATGGTTTAGACTATCAGCGCTGTAACCACTGCATTTTATTCTCATTCTTATTGTTATGTTGTCCTGTATTGTAAGTGGCGGGAACGATCTATGGCCCTGAGCATTGATAGTGTTAATAGACAGCCCAACTACTGTTGTAGTCATGTGTGTATTGGTTTGCTGTTCCACTGCTTCCAGTCTGGCTATTGCATTTGCAATAGCATTTATATTCTTGGATTTTATTGTGCAGTGCTTTTGGCTTGTTGTGTATTTAATTAAATTTTTCAACTAATTGTGCAGCTGTTCTGTATTTTCTCTTTTGGGTAACAGGACCATGGTCTTATTGCCTGCCCTTTTAAAAAGAAACAAGAAAATATATTTGCTTGGACTGCACTTTTGTTACTGAGGTCCCATTCCAGATCTTTTCATGTTCACCTCTAGCTAGCTTGTTGTGTATGTATGTATGTATATATATATATATATATATATATATGTGTGTGTAATTTTTTAATAATACTCTGGAGACATTTTAGTTTTGAGTTACCTTCTCCTTTGTTCCAGTTTTGGTGAGGATTGAATAGACCTGCCAGGTTTTGGCAAACAGCACACCAAAGCCGACGCTGTGTCCTACTGAGAGAATCCACAGACGAATCTGCAGGAAGAGGATGGATACATGCTAAAACATGAAACCATAGAAGGCCAAAAAAGGCCAAAGAAATAGTAAATAAACATTTAGCATGAGCAGGTTTCCATCTAACTAGTGAGAAATAATTGAGAGTAAAAGCTGAACTCTCAATTAGTCAAGTTACACAATGTGCATTTATCCAGACTGAGGCCAGATGGGTTACAGGAGCCAACAGGAGGCTTTAAGATCACTGTGGTGTTCCTCCCTGTGGTGTTCCTCCCTGTAGTGTTCCTCACTGTGGTGTTCCTCACTGTGGTGGTCTTCACTGTGGTGTTCTTCATTGTGGTGTTCCTCACTGTAGTGGTCTTCACTGTGGTGTTCCTCCCTGTGGTGTTCCTCACTGTGGTGTTCCTCCCTGTGGTGTTCCTCCCTGTGGTGTTCCTCACTGTAGTGGTCTTCACTGTGGTGTTCATCCCTGTGGTGTTCCTCACTGTGGTGTTCCTCACTGTGGTGTTCATCCCTGTGGTGTTCCTCGCTGTGGTGTTCCTCACTGTAGTGGTCTTCACTGTGGTGTTCCTCCCTGTGGTGTTCCTCACTGTGGTGTTCCTCCCTGTGGTGTTCCACACTGTAGTGGTCTTCACTGTGGTGTTCCTCCCTGTGGTGTTCCTCACTGTGGTGTTCCTCCCTGTGGTGTTCCTCACTGTGGTGTTCCTCACTGTAGTGGTCTTCACTGTGGTGTTCCTCACTGTAGTGGTCTTCACTGTGGTGTTCCTCCCTGTGGTGTTCCTCACTGTGGTGTTCCTCCCTGTGGTGTTCCTCCCTGTAGTGTTCCTCACTGTGGTGTTCCTCCCTGTAGTGTTCCTCACTGTGGTGTTCCTCACTGTAGTGGTCTTCACTGTGGTGTTCTTCATTGTGGTGTTCCTCACTGTAGTGGTCTTCACTGTGGTGTTCCTCCTTGTGGTGTTCCTCACTGTGGTGTTCCTCCCTGTGGTGTTCCTCCCTGTGGTGTTCCTCACTGTAGTGGTCTTCACTGTGGTGTTCCTCCCTGTGGTGTTCCTCACTGTGGTGTTCCTCACTGTAGTGGTCTTCACTATGGTGTTCCTCCCTGTGGTGTTCCTCACTGTGGTGTTCCTCCCTGTGGTGTTCCTCACTGTAGTGGTCTTCACTGTGGTGTTCCTCCCTGTGGTGTTCCTCACTGTGGTGTTCCTCACTGTAGTGGTCTTCACTGTGGTGTTCCTCCCTGTGGTGTTCCTCCCTGTGGTGTTCCTCCCTGTGGTGTTCCTCACTGTGGTGTTCCTCACTGTGGTGTTCCTCACTACCACCACTGGCTACACTGACACGTGGAGAATTCCCTTATTAACCCGGTTACTCAAGTAATCCGGTTTTGGGATGATGTGAACAACCTGGTGAGCTCACACAGGTTACAGTGGAAACATCTCACTATTGGTCTTCATCTGTTAAGCTAACTGTGTGTTCACACTGTGAACAACAAGTCACCAGAAAACATGGAGTAGTACTCACTATTGGGCTCTTCATTTGTCTCCCCTGTATCAGCAGTAAGATACTATTGCTCAGTCAAAGAGAGAGGAGGAATATTCTGTTAACTGATTCATTCATGGTAACAGCTGAACCTGGATAGGACCTGAACCAGTATGACCAGTAGCCAGGTTTCTCTGGTATGGAAACAGATTAACCAGTATGACCAGTAGCCAGGTTTCTCTGGTATAGAAACAGATTAACCAGGATGACCAGTAGCCAGGTTTCTCTGGTAAGGAAACAGATTAACCAGGATGACCAGTAGCCAGGTTTCTCTGGTAAGGAAACAGATTAACCAGGATGACCAGTAGCCAGGTTTCTCTGGTATAGAAATAGATTAACCAGGATGACCAGTAGCCAGGTTTCTCTGGTAAGGAAACAGATTAACCAGGATGACCAGTAGCCAGGTTTCTCTGGTAAGGAAACAGATTAACTAGGATGACCAGTAGCCAGGTTTCTCTGGTATGGAAACAGATTAACCAGTATGACCAGTAGCCAGGTTTCTCTGGTATGTAACTCACAGAGCAGAGAACGTCGAGCATCCAGTCGGAGACCAGAGCTCCATCCAGGCCAGAGAGGGGGATGTAGGAGGTGGAGAGCAGGATGCCCAGGAGGAGGAGCTCATCCAAGGGCTGGCTGGTCGCCCTCAGCAGCCTGAGAGCCAGACAACAGCAGCTATCAGCATCACACAAACCAAAAAACACCTTTCCTTCCTGCTAGCAGTTCTCTACCATTCTAGGGCCACAGGAGTATCTGTGTTTACCATCTATTCCCACTAGCCGTTTAAAAGACGTCTAAATGGTTTATAGCGTCTTGGCTAAAGTTAGGCTACAGGGTTTAAAGGTGAAAGTTTAGTGGACATCTATGGAAATTAATTATCTTGTTCAATGTCAAACTATTTCCTGTTTCTACTTGTGTCTCCTCCTCCTCATCATCCCTTCCTCATGAGGAAAGAGATTTCTCTAATTTTCTCATTATTTACATTTTAGGACATTGTGCTCAGTTCACAAAATGTCATGAAACCAGGCTGTAAGTTCCAGGATAGGGTCTTTTAACCAAAAAAAGCTTAGAGCTTAATGCTTTCTTGATTTGTGTCCATATTGGTCATTTGCCTCCTGATAATCACCAACTGGAGGCCAGAGTTCACCTCCCTCTTATTTACCACTACATCACTGAATGAGATATGACATGACTCTTGTTTGACATGTACGTAGATTACCAATGTTTGCGGTTCCTGATGTTGAAGAAGAGGATGATCAAGGTGATGATGATGGTGAAGGCAGCCAACACTGACAGGATACTGTACAGAACAAGACCAACATGCCGTTGCTGCAGACGGACAGAGCTCTGGTCTTCGGCTGGTCCTGTACCAACAGGACAAAACACAGAGAAAAACATTTATCGACACTTCATCAGTAATAAAGATCTCTGAGTAATATTAATCTCACCGGCTATCGCTAGCGATATTACGTAGGATTGATTTTGCTCATTTTGAATATGCTGTACAACCTGGGTCTCTGCGTAGGCGCTCACACAACTTGATATGGAGTCTTAAAAAGTACATTTTGAAAAAGGGAAACGAGAGAAAGATTTTGCTAAATGGCTATCAACCCCACAGATACATTATGCTCATTTGGCGCTATGGGGCAGTAAAACCTTTACTTATTGCCACTTTAAGACTCAGTAGTAATATTTATTGCAAGGTAGTTTAATAGCACGGGGGGGGGGCCAGTTGCATCCCATCCTTAACATTGGTAAATGATATTGGTAGAAATATAAGCAGCTCCAGCTGCTGCCGGTCTGTAGGTCGTCTCCTACCTTTAAACTTCACCGTGTGGTTCAGCAGTCTGAGCTGCTGTGTGAAGCTGTTGAACTGACCCACCACCACATCTCTGGTCCCTATGGGAACACAAGGGCAACACACACACCACTGTAATGCAAGGGGTCAATCAATCAATCAATTAATCGATCAGTCAATCAACCAATCCAATCCATCCATTAATCATTCTATGTATCTATGTATCTATATATGGAGGCTGAAGGCTAGCCAGTCATCAGCCTGCCCCTGCAGCACGGTGGCCTGCTATTAACAATTAGACTTGAATTAGCTGACAGGTTTGACCCCTGGGCCTGTTGAAGTGTCCATGAGCAAGTCACATTAAGAACAACAGAGAAATGTCTAAAATGTCAAAGTGAAATGTCACCTGTACATTATTTATTGTGCATTTTGTCCAGGAGGACGAAGCCCCTTTGACTGAAATGTCAACTTATTATATATTCTATATATATATTCTATATATTTTATTTATTTTTTCATATATATTCAAGGAACTTGTACAGTGTGATATCTCAGCACCTTGAAACTGGCTCAGTTCGATCCACGTCATTCGCTCCCCGTTTCGAAAGAGAACTGGACCCTAAGAAGAATTAAGCATTTTTAAAATGTATATCATAAAGCAAATAAACAACATATATCTAAAATATAGTAACATAATGATAAACAATTGTAGTGAAGTAGATACTCAAGTAGACATATTGTTACTTTAGTGAAACTGAATTTATTTTTCTTTTGTACTTGTCTGGAAAGTTACTAAAAATACCAAATAATTAGTAACTTTGGGACCAAATCATCACTATCTTGTGCATTTTGCAAAATTGTCTCCTATAATCATTACTTACTTAGTTTTGCTGAATCATACATATACTACTATGTTGTTAAAAAAAAAACTAAGACCAAGCTGAAAGCAAAAGTATGTAAAATAAAGGTAAATAAAGGTAAAAATAAGTAAATAAAAGTACTGTACAGTGTTAGAAATACAACGTTCAGAGAGTATAAAGAGCACAAGTACAGGAACGACAGTAGTTATGACTGTCATGGTTTGGGGATTAATAAATCTCTCAGGTAAAAGTAAATACACACTTGAATAGAAGGAAAAGCACAAAAATAGTATAAAATAAAACACTTTACATGAAGTGGTGCTCATAAAGCATCATATTAAAGCACATTGTGGGTGCTTTGTCTGATGATTCATCTCTGCTTCTAATGGGAGTAAATTATAATAAATTGTTTCAGAAATGAAACTCGCTCAGCAAAATATTCAACATTCAGAAGACACATGGAGGACCTGATCTGACAAAATCAAAAATCAATAAATGAATAAATACATTCTCAAATAAATTATAATACAATAATAATTATAATACATATAATACATAAAATTATAAATCTATTCTCACCTGTGTGTTTTTATTTCCTTATTTATTTATTTCCCTGATTATTTATTTCCCTAATAATAATTTTTTAAAAAAAGATACAGGTCAAAACATATATACCTTTATTCATTTATGCCAGATTTTATTTATTCATTTATTTATCTCTGTATATTTATTTATTTTCAGGTTTACTTGAACATTAATTAATTAACTAAATAATTAATTAATAATAATACATCAAAAAAAAAAAATTCATTTTGGAAGATCCGATCCTCCATACTTCTACATCTTTTTTTCATATACTGTATGTCAGATTTTATTTATTTATTTCATTGTATATTTATTTATTTTTAAATGTACTTGAACATTAATTAATTTTTGTATTTATTTATTTTTGATGTTGCAGATCTGGTCCTCCAAACATGAAAACTCATTGATTGAGGCCCATAATCTTATAATCTTATATTGGTTTTATAACGCACTTTAAGTGTTACCACAAAACAAGTGAAGTAACAGTAGATGTACCTGCAGTAGTTACTCTCCACCTCTGATTGTACTACAGTAGTGGAATAAAAAGAGGAAAATTACTGTAACTCCTTCAAACTTGATGTGCTTCATGGTGTCCAGCAGCATCTTCTCCACCTCCTTCTCGGTGACGGTGATGTTTCGGCGGATGTTGTATTTCTCTCGGTGTTTTACGGCCTCCATCACTTGGCTCAGAGCTTTGGCAGCGGCCCAGACTCCATCGTAGGCGAAGCCATGGAGGCGGCTGGGCCTCAACCCATCATGGCCCAGCTGGCTGAAGTAAGTCTCCTTGTATTCCTCAGGGGTCTACATGGATAGAACAGGACTTTTATTTTGACATTGATTCAGTGTTGTGGCAGATAATATGTCACATATTACAGTTTGCTTTTCATAGAAAGTAATGCTATATTCCCATGTTATACAAGATAGTACTATTCACATTTTCTACATATTCTCATCTTTTCTCATTTGTTATATATTGCAGATGTCTAGATATTTTTAGATTTTTAGTTTAGTTTCATCCTTTTATAGTGTACATATTTTTTTCGTTGTGCACTAACCATTTATTGTTTTCACATGTTGGGCACTGTAAAGCCCTTTGAGACTGTAACGTGATTAAGGGTTGTACAAGTAAATTTTTATCTTGGCTTATATAATCAAAATACATAAAAAAATTAAAAAAATACAAAATGCATAAAAAAGCATCCCCAAATTCCATATGGAAATAACTTGAGGCCTATATAATACTCTGGTAGAAATATTAGGATGTCACTTTGTGTTACTTGAGAAGATAACCTCATTTTATAAAGTAATGTGTTTTATGTTATCTATCGTTAAAATGCTACAAGTAGCATCTTTAAGGACGTTTCCTTAGGGAATGGTAGGACTGTAAAAGCTGTTCGTCTGGTTGAAGGTGTGCTGGTTAGTGAAATGAGCTGCTGTAGTGTTTGGTTGGCCCTCTGTGACACATGATGGGACCACTGGCCTACAGAACCACTCTGACGTCGTATTACACAACACAACTGTTCTGTCACTGTGTTTAAATGATGTTCACCCGTCCAGAGATGCCTCTTGTGTTTCTGTTGCTGAGATGTCTGAAGTCCAGTCTTATGGTCCCGTCCGCCGCCGACAGCAGACTGTCTGCAGTGCAACCAGAGATCTGATCGTTTCCCCTGCGCCTCGCTCTGGGTCCACTGGCTACAATCCACTGGTACCTCCTTCCAAACAGGTTCAGTCTGTAAGCCTGGAAATGAAGAGTTGTGCTACAAAATGAGATCCATAAAATGTGCAACCACTTTTTACTGCATGCCTACTGTTGCTGAAGCCCAAGAGAAAATTTAAATCGGAAAATTGTTGTTCTGGTTTAAGCCTTGAAAAACAACATGGAATGGTCTGGAAACAAGTATAAGTAAGTAAATCTATATTTATATAGCACTTCTCAAAATCAGACTTACAAAGTGCTTCATGAAAACATATGAGAGAAACGGAAACAACAGAAATTACAAAAAAACATATCAATAAAAATCCAAAGTGTACAACCAAAAACAGTCAACTCTGGATTTTAGTTTTAAAAGAGGAATGACCAAAACACTTTGATCAATAGATCTGAGAGGCCTTACAGGTGTACAACACATCAGCAGTTCACTAATGTATAAAGGAAGCCTTATATGTAATATGACTTTTATAATATGATTTTCAAGTCACACCGATATTTAACTGGGAGCCAGTGCAAGGAGGCCAAAACAGAAGAGATGTGAGACCCACGAGCAATGCCTGACAGCCTTGCAGATGAGCAGTGGAGGAGTGGTAAAAGCCACAACCAAACTGATGGATTAGGTGCTCCAGAGAGGAGCAGATGGAGATGCAATATTTCAAAGGGATGCAGTAAAACTCCTATTTGACAGATAGAAAGAAAACCAAGCAAGACCAGACCCACCAGCCCACTGTTAGAGTCTATCAATCAACATAGCCTGGTCAGTGATGTCAAACGTGGCACTAAGGTATAGCAGCACCAAAACAGAGCATTCAGCCTGGTCAGTGTTCATCAGAGGGCTGCCTCAGTACTGCTGTTGGAGAAAACCAGATTGTAATTTGTCCAATATGTTATTTCCTTCAAGCATGATAAGGAGCTGTTTTTGTCCTGTCTATATGCTCCTGTCCACTCATGCTGGTCATGTCTGTGTGTGGTGTGTATGGGTGTGTCTCCTCTCTATCTCCAGGCTGGTGTCTATGGATGTTTCATCCAAGTGTCCTTATTGTGTTTATTCTGTGTACTTGTTTCTTCTACTGGTGGCCACTGGGAGCTGACCAGTACAAACAGTCTTCTCCTGTTTTCTGTTGTTGATACATATTAGTGACATTGAGTCCCAGTAGTGAAAATAAGTGGACTGACCAGATGTGAGTTATGATCCCATGTACTTACACAGCAGAACACCTCTGAGGCAGAATCCTCTTCAAACTGTCCAATGATGATCCGCGCATCACTGTCCTGTTCAAAGGGAGGAGGATCATGGACAGGAAGCGATAGGGTTTATTGGAGATGTAGTCTTAATTTGGAGACACACTAGCACAACAATACCACTGGTGTGAGGTGACCAGTTGTCTCCACCATGGTCTCTGTTGTTTACGGTAATTAGCGCTGTTCATATGATATATTGATGTTGATATATTGATATATTGAGTACCTTTAATCAAAACAATACTTTATGTTCAAGACAAGACTGTTATATTTACCTATATCATGTATAGAAAAGTATAATCACCCCAAACCTGATGAATACAGGTGAGACATATTGATCCTGTTGTTCTTGTACCATGTATGTATGTTCTGTCTTGTCAATTTGTCTTTTCACCAATTAACCAATTATATTTCTGGTCCTGGACTACGACCAAGCACCTTCAGCTTCTTGAGGTTCTTGCAGGGGTTTTCAGAGAGACTTTCTGTAGCAGCAATCTGAACACCAGCCTTCATCAACTGTTTGATGAGATCCTTCTTCATCTGCAAAAACCAACAAAGAAACTAATCTAAGT
The DNA here is from genome assembly GCA_034670385.1 of Hoplostethus mediterraneus. Lineage (NCBI taxonomy): Eukaryota > Metazoa > Chordata > Actinopteri > Trachichthyiformes > Trachichthyidae > Hoplostethus > Hoplostethus mediterraneus. The sequence continues at coordinate 1,076,168 of JAXDDW010000061.1, forward strand.
TGATACCACACAGAGAACAGGGGAGTCAAAAGAAATGCTTATGATATTTTATTATAATAATTGGGGCATGAACTAACTTTGTAGTCATCTGGGCCCAGGTTTTCAAAACCTTTCTGATGGGATTTCAGTAATCGGAGAATTGTGTTTTCAAGCAACCATCATTTGGAGTCCTATTCTAAACCTGAAATCTAGTTGGCTGCTAAGATTGTGAAAGTGGCTGGTGAATTTGAGATTCCTTTAGGACAGCTACTCTCCTGGCCTGCATAGGACCATGTCTTGGACTTCTCTTGGACCCTCAACACCTCGACCCTGGTCAAGAAGGCTCACCAGCGTCTCTTCTTCCTGAGGAGACTGAAGAAAGTCCACCTGTCTCCTCAGATTCTGGTGAACTTCTACCGCTGCACCATCGAGAGCATCCTTACCAACTGCACCACAGTCTGGTACAGCAACTGCTCTGGAAACCGGAAAGCACTACAGTGGGTGGTGAAAACCGCCCAACACATCACCAGTACCTCACTGTCCTCCATTGAGTCGGTCTAGAACAAGCGGTGTCTGTGAAGGGCATGCAGCATCATCAAGGACTCCTCTCAGCCCAGCCACAGACTGTTTGCCCACCTCCCCTCTGGGAGGCGCTACAGGTCTCTCCGTTCCAGGACCAGCAGGCTTGCTGAACTCGGCACCACGGTGATAGGTGATTATCACTGTGATCACGGTGATTATCTTCGGCACTTGGCCTGCGGCCTCGTACCTACGACCGAATCACAGCTGTGATGATATTCAGTATAACAGCACTCCCCCTCGTGTGATATGGCTTTTATACAACAGTTCTACAAGCGCCATTTATTAGTTAACAGTAATAAGCGGTGATGACTGCTGATGCCGTAGAGCTCCCCTTTAGTTGTCCGGATGGATCCATAACACTGCCTCAAGACTGTATTCAGCTCGGTCTTCTTAACGGATTGAATGTCGATGTTTATATTTTTGAGATTTAGCTGAGTGATACATGTATAGTTAAAAGTCCCAGTGATGGTGTACTCTATATCAGCAGTCATGGAATGCCTCTTGTCCAATCAAATTTATGGTCGGAAGTATATATACTATATTTTTTGCACTACGTATACCTTGCATCATTTATTTTGTACCTGTTTTTACTATCATTATTATTTATACTGTACATATAGTGTATTAATCTAACCCTGTTCATACTGTTAATACTGCCATTACTATTTATACTGTATTCACTTCACACTGTACTGTCAATCTTGTATATACTGTATATATCTTAGCATATTCGTATCTATCCCTTACTGTTTATTAAATATTTAATATTTATCTACCACTATATATATGTACATACTTTGCACTTTACTGCTATTTGCACTTGTGGTTAGATGCCAAACTGCATTTCGTTGTCTCAGTACTTGTACTCTGTGCAATGACAATAAAGTTGAATCTAATCTAATGTAATCTAATGTCAACCTGCAAGTGAAAACATGAAAATCAGTGCGCTTCAAATGTGAAAATCACCTCTGAGAGTCTTGGTCCTTCCTGGGTGAGGATGCCGACTCTGCTCCATCTGTATCGCTGTAGGAGCTTCACCAGCGCCTGGTTCACCACTCTGTCTGAGGGGGTGGTGCTGAAGAGGTTAGGGTACCTCCTCCGGTCGTCCAGGCCAGGAGACATGACGGCAAAAGATAACTGGAGCATCATAAGACAAGGAACAACAAGGTCAGCAATGGAACTGCACAGCATGAGTGGACGACTCTTTTCTACAACTCAGTGGTCGACTGCTTGGTATGGAAAGCTGTCCTGCAGAATAAAGTCAAGGTGGCTGGGAGGATCATTGGTGTGAAGCTGAAGCATCCAGCAGCCTATCATCCTTCATTGCCTTCATGGGGAATCTGAGCTTCTTCCCTCTGAAGGTTTAGACCGCTGAAGGTCCAATCTAACAGGGGGAGAAACTCTTATAGCTCAATGCTAGTTGGTTTATCTATTAGAGGATACTCAGGAGGCCAGTGGTAGTGCTGCTTATCTTAAAGTATATGTTTTATCTGTATATGTTGTTTAAATTAAATTAAATTTAAGTAATGTTGGAATCAGAGAACAGACTGTTGGCTCAGTGAAGGAACATTGGCTGAAATGAACACCAAATGTCAAAAGCAGAAATCCTGTGAAACTGGGTGGCAGTGGTGAGTTGCCGAGTTTATAATCTTGTTTAATCTGTTTCATGTGTTTTAAATAAATATTTCATGGTTATTTTTGGCCATTTACAGGGGAGAGAGGTGGAAGGTCTCTGAACCCAGGATGGTGAAGGTCCATGGTATGTGCCAGCTGATTGTGTTTCCTGATTCTCAAACATTTCACTATTCCTTGTTTTCTTTTTGCAAATCACTTTCTAAACTAGTAACTAGTGTGATATAGATAAAGAAAATAAATAAACTTTATAATAATCATGATTATTGATAGAGTTTGACATGGACTGTTATTCAGAATGAGGATGGGGTAGAATCCAATCCAAAAATAACAAGACTGAGAATGAAGTTGAATCAATCAACAGTCCAGTTTTCAGATCTGTACCTGCACCAGATCCAGAGCTGGAAGAGAGCGACCAATGAGTGCTGTGACGGAGGGACACACCCCTCCAAACAGCATCATGTACTTTGGCCCCGCCCACATGGCATCAAATAGGGCTTTGAGTCCTTTGGCACTATCACACTGCAAATATAGAAATGAAAATGAAGAGGAAATTGGTTTCATGATGGCAGTAATTTAAAACGGTACAGCAGAGCTTCAATGAGGATCAGAGTGACGGGGAGATGTCCTGCTGAAGTAGAAGTACAAGTATTGTTACTTTGCTGAAAGCATTACGTTACTTCACTGATAACATACTCAGAGTAAAACATCAACAATCATTCCATCAGGCTGGATGCTCTGGATCCACTTTCCTTTTTCAGAAATTGGCTTATGGTGTTTATGGAGAGACAAAGTTTGTACTCAGGTAACAGATACTATTTAAAATGTAGTAAAGTACAATATTCAAGTCAAAAGATACTCAAGTAAAAGTTACTCAGCTTCAGTAATGACACTAACTGTCATTTGGTACCTCCAGACCTGACAGTGACTCTTTGAGGAAATTCTCCAAAGTTCACAAACCATGAATGATGATGACACACACACACACACACACACACACACACACACACACACACACACACACACACACACACACACACACACACACACACACACACACACACACACACACACACACACACGGCCAACCTGGGAGTCCAGCAGCTGGAAGTGGACCTCGTAGCTTCCCAGAGGCGGAGGTTGTCTGCTCAGGTCTTGCAGGGCCAGGGTGACGGCCGGGCGGACGGCTGCTGTCAGGTCCTCCTGGCCTGGCTGAGGGGTGACGGGCATCATCCACAACACTGGCAGTGGGTGGCGGACCTGGGCCAGGCCGGGCTGAACCAGAATCCATGCTACTACCAGCAGCCTGCCCACTTCCGTCCACCCACGTCCATCCATTCTCTGCTTTGGCTAGGGACACTAGGGACACTGCTTGATGGTCTTTCTTCCTGGTGCACCCTGGTGCTGCAGGGACTCGCTAATCCTCTTGTGCAGTAAGCAGCTGACTGCATGTTGAGGCTGGCCGGGGGGATGAAGGGATCAAGATCAGGACAAGATCGTTGCCATCTGCCACCAGCATTCGCAGTTACAGCCTCCTGCCTACACCATAGTTTTACCATACCGAGTCGGTGTGGTGGTGTTGGCTAGTTAGTAGTAGGCTACAGGTTAGAGAAGTGGGCTTGTGGCTGAAGGGTCGCTATCTGAATCCCTAAACCAGCTGGGAAATGTGGGTGGAGAAAGAGAACGAGTCATACTCGACCCTCCCTCAACTACTACTGCCGAGGTGCCCAGTCAGTGTTTGCAGGATCACACAATGCTTAATATGACACTGGCACAAATATGAGCTCACTTCTGAATCCTTGGGTTCAAGTAATTGGGAGAAACGGCGGCCATGTTTTACTGGTGTTCCTAACAAAAATGTACCTTTGAACAATCAGCGTATGAAAATGCAGCAGGTATGTTATGTACAATTTAAATTGCATTGCACAGACTGACATGGACGATGGAACTAGATACTGATTATAGTTTAGTAGTTAAAGCATTAAATCATCAGATATTTCAGAATCGTTTCAGCTAATTAAAAACAACAAAAGAAATCGCCAAATGTCATTTCCTCCTTAAAGACAGGACTTGTCAGACCACCTGTTCTAATTTCTCCTGACAGATATCTGTATCCCCTAACAGACCATGTCAGCAGTCCACCATTTATCCTGATTTACATGTTACATTGGGTTTGGAGGAACATGGAGTAGCTGCAGCCCCGGAGACAAGCCCCTGGCGTGACGGAGGAAGTATGAACAACAGGACTAGTCAAACATCTATATACATTTATTTTGTTTGATATAAAATGGTAGAATGCTGAAGGTAATTTGAAGGACACCTTACACGTTACTTTTGTGTCTTTATTATGCAATCAAACAGAATAGATTTGAGAGCAAAACTATCAACACTGCAATCAAAACATATTTTATTGCAAGTAAAATAAATCTGTGATTAAAAATGTATTAATGTGAATCAAAAACTTTTGTTTGCAAATCCAAACGTTTTGCTTGCTGTTGAGCTGAATCTCGGGGGCGGGACCTACGCTGAAGATGTAAGACAAATCTCTATTGGCCAGTCTCAATCGGAGTGACAGCTTGGCAACATCCACTGTTAGTATCACAGATCGTTCAACAAAAGCAAATTACATGTTCAAACATAACGTTGTTGCTATTACTAAGATGGAAGTTATGTGTAGGTTATCAGTAGTGCTGGATGGGGGGTGGTTAATATTATTACTGGTAATATCCATTGTCACATATCATTTATTCCACAAGTGGTTCAGTTTTCTGACGTCCTCTTGGTATTAAACTAAACATTATTTTGGTGATCAATTAAGCTTCTGACTTTTCCTCGACTGAATAATCTAACAAATATTTTACTATTTCGATTCGTAACAAATTAAAATAATGATCTAAAAAACATCAGATGTGAACTACCACTTACTGTATAAACACAACACTATGTATATACCATCAAGTCAAACTCAAACACTTTCCAGTTTCAAGATGCATTGTCGGAGATTTTCCAGCATCTTGTGGAGATGAACCCTCTAACCGTTGCTCTTGTAAAAATTACAAATAAATTGTATAAATTGAATGAATATATAAAACTTCTATTCTCTAGCAAACACAGGCAACATTCATAGGAAATAAGTCTGCTACAGTATTGGAGAAGGAGAAAATGGCCATTGGGAACTAATGATTTACTCAACTCCTCTTGGTGTTACTCAACATCTCCTCGTCGAGTGATGCCAAGACATGCCTCAGTGGGGACACTAGTGAGGGAAATCTTGTTGTGGTTGCTTTTATAGCATCTTTAACACTAATGAGTGGAGCCTCGTATGTTCAAGGTCTGTTACAGGAGTTCTGGAAGGTGAAGGGTAACCTGGAGTGTTTCAACCATCTGTATAAAGCCTCAACCTCAACCACTGATTGTCTCATAGAATGCTTTATTATCACAAGTTGTAAAGTATTATTTGGTTTTGTTCCTGTTCCTGTACTCTTATCCGGTTCCCATCAAGTGAGAACAGAGTAGGCTCAGCATGCGTTGGATGTCACTCAGTGGGGAGGAGGAGTGGGGTAGGCCTGGTCTGGGAGGATCTGAAGGTAGGCTGGGGCTGGTTGTGGTGGGTGAGCTGTGGTGGGTGTTGAGGCTGGCGGTACTGGGGTTGGTGGTGGACTTTGGGGTGGTTTTGGTTGTGTGTCTGGGTGGAGGGTAGTGGTGGGCGATTATCGTGTTTATAATCGTAATCGCGATTTCATTATGTAATCGTGGCAAATTTTCAAATCGTTCATTTCGATTGTTATTGAGGCTACAAGAACGAGGAACGTCTAGAAGCGCCAGTTAGCAAAGCAACCAGTGTGAGTGTGTGTGTGTGCATCAGATGTAACATCACTTTCCCGTGAATGAATGGGCCAAATACTTTCCCCAATACTGCGTTCATGAACTGTCCTCTTAGAAAATTCAGTCAGTATTGAGTCACATCCCTCCGCCCCGTCCAATAACGCTGTGTTCAGACAGGTTTGGACCATTTGTTTTTGGCGAGCCGCGAGCGAATGTGTCAAGCCGGGCAGGAAGTCAGACACAGGAACAGCATAGAGCGTCTGGTCAATTTTAAAATGAAACAAATTTCAAAATAAAACAAAACAAATAAAATAATCGTTCATTAATCGTAATCGAGGTAAAAGTTTAAAATAATCACAATATTGATTTTTAGTCATATCGCCCACGCCTAGTGGAGGGGGTTTCACTGGGAGTTGTTTTTTCCCTCAGTGCTATCTCCTTTACAGTCTGAAAGTCTGTCTCAAAATGTCTGAGGTCGCCCTGCACCATGACAGTCCCGTTGTTATACAGGTTGACTGTAATCATGATGCTGTCAGGGTCCTCTGCCTCCATCATTTAGATTTTCCACCCATTGCAGATTCCCTCTCATTTGACAGACTGGTAGTGAGAACAAATTGCTGTATGCCATGCATTTGGCTGGTCAGTAAAGAAGATGAGGTTACTCACATCACCACTTTTGTAGTGGTCTGCGAATAGACTCTCTGGCCTCTCCTTCATCAGCTTCTGTTTGTGCTGTTTCCTGCTGGTTTCATTTTTGACCTCTGGGGGGTAGAGGATGGTCTCAGCACTATACATGGTGGTAGTGGGCTCTGCTGCTCTGCTCTGCTCTTGCTGCTGGACGGTGGGCAGGGCAGGTGTTCCATTGCCCGGGCAACCGTTTGTTTGAGCGGGAGAAAAGTGGCCTCTCACTCTGCTAGTTAGCGAGTTAGCTAGTAAGCTAGCTGTTTTATCCACGTAATAGATCTCTCCAAGAAAAAAAAAAAAAGATAAAAATATAGATCCTTTTGCCTTCCCTTTGTAATGATGTACTCACTCAATGTAGAAGGATGTAGGTTGGGAGATTGCTCCTTTCTGTGCCAGGGATTTGCTTGATGGTTTTAGTTTAGTGGTGGAATGAACTCCCCACTGATGTCAGGACAGCAGAGTCGCTGCCCATCTTTCGCCGCAGGCTGAAAACCCACCTCTTCAGGAGACACTACCCTGACCCTTCCTCTTCAGGAGACACTACCCTGACCCTTCCTCTTCAGGAGACACTACCCTGACCCTTCCTCTTCAGGAGACACTACCCTGACCCTTCCTCCTAGCCTTGACTACTTGTCGTCACTTATGTGCCTGAGCTCTTGTTTACTGGCTCTTGGATACACTTGGATATACTTATTTGTCTTAGCTCTTGTTTACTGGCTCTTGGATACACTTATTTGTCTTAGCTCTTGTTTATTGGGTTCACTTATTTGTCTTAGCTCTTGTTTTATTCGATTCTCTATTTGTCTCATTTGTTAAGATAAGTAGGTTGCTAACTTATTGCACTCTTACCTTAACACTAGTTATGCTCTTAGTTGCTTGTTTAGGAAGGAAATGCACTTATGATTTCTGGTGACTAGTAGTTTTCTTACCTACCTTTTGTTGAATGCACTTATTGTAAGTCGCTTTGGATAAAAGCGTCTGCTAAATGACTGTAATGTAATGTAATGTAATGTTTAGTTTTTTTCAGTTAGCTTCGCTTAGCTGGTTCGGTAAACTTTATTTTTTTGTCTTGAATGAAGTTGCTATGAAGGTTTTTCTTCAGGAGTCTTGTAGATTGTTGTTTCTTACATCAGATGATGTGAAAATGTTTATCTCATTTTAAAAACAATGGAAAAGTAATAATTCAGGAGCTCATGTTCCTCTGCTCTGCTCTCTCTCTCTCTCTGTCTCTGTCTCTGTCTCTGTCTATATCTCTCTCTCTCTCTCTCTCTCGCAGACTTTTTGAGTCCTTAATGCACACTTTCCGTAAGTCCGCATTTCTGCAGACTTTGCCTGAGGGAATTACCCACAGTTCATAGCTGTGTGACATTGAATATGGGTTTACCAGGGGAAGCCCGGAAGTGTTAAAAAAAACGATAAACAAATGCAAGGACAAAAGTTTATTCATCAACCATTTATTTAAATCTTTGCTTAATGATGCTGTTTTGACAAAAGGAGTCAATTGATTATTTGACAATTACCGCTCGTCCACATTTTTTGGTGTCGTCAAGGTAACGTGATATGTCGCAAAGTGCTGTCCCATTCCTATTTATACAATCTCGAGCCCTTGCAGCCTCTCACACTCAAGCATTTACCAGGTGACGTCAGTCTGTGAGGGTTCAGGGTTTGGGGGGGACATTGGGATTGGGCCTATGTCTGTCTCTCTCTCTGTCTCTCTCTCTCACACACACACACCTCTCTCTCTCTCTGTCAATGTCTCTCTCTGTCTCTGTCTCTCTCTCTCTGTCGGTGATGATGTTGACATCATTCGATTTGCACTTATGAGACAGTTATCAAAGATCAGATTGTAGTCAGAGCCACCAGCAGCGACAAAATCAGTAACCTTCTTAGTCCCTTGGAAATATTTGGTTTCAACAATCTGCAGAAAGAAAACAAAGGATTTTCACAATTCGAGTGGCAATGGATATAAAAAGTCGATGTATCACACTTTCTGTGTAATGTGTCAATATCTTCAAAATATAGAGGATCTTCTCTATAGTGCTATTATTTCGTCAAAGAAGGAAGTTACCTTCTATTCATTAAAAAGTGCCATCATTTGCTTTAATTGTGAAATATCAGTTATAGTAGGTGTCACTTTCTTCAAATGGTGGAGATCCTATTTTTAACAACAGCCACCAATTTCAATAATGTGTGCAAATGAAAATAAATCCTCAAAAACATGTTTAAATATGTGTGTGTAATGTGTAGTACTTTAAAATATGATGGTTGGGAAACGATACACAGTGAGTCTTTGTTTTGTAAGAGTGTGTGTTTTTTCAAGTGGTGGAGATCTCATGTTGGAATAAATCTCAATTTGTATCCTACATGAAACTTCCTGATTCATCTTGTTGGGTCATTAACAGGTAAACAATGTGTGATGTCCAGTTTCGTCTTTGTTCCTTACCTCCCACTCAGAGCTCATGTGCTTGGCATCAACTACCACAGTATCAGAGTCTATTCCAAATCCTTTCCCCTTGTGAATGAGCCACTTAGAGCCATCAGCCAACGTCACTCTGTAAAGCAAACAACAATTTAAAGCTGCTCTGTGTATTATTTTACCAGCAGACACACAAGTCACCCAGCATGCGGGAACACTGGGGGGCGCTGTTCTTCCAGCGCTAACAGAGCTAAAGAGAGTCTGGTAACGGCAGATGGAGGAAGGAGAGAAAGGAAAATAGAGAAGATGGAGGGGGAGGGGGGCAGGAAATGCATTTCTAGTTTTAACATTGTAATCGCATGATTCAAATATTATTGAAGACATCTGATAGTGATGTTATGCTTGATACCGAAGCCTCGAAGTGTGTGTCGAGAATGTATCAAAGCTTGTATCGTTTTAACATCATGACGTTTGAAGCCTCATCCACGGAGTGCTTCAGGAATGGAATGGAGTTTTGAATTACGGTATCTCCCAGCCTCAAGATCACTGTGGTGTTCCTCACTGTGGTGTTCCTCACTGTGGTGTTCTTCACTGTGGTGTTCCTCACTGCTCTTCCCAGAGATCACCTGTCAATCAAACAGTGTGTCCAGTACTGTGACGTCTTTCTCCTTGGATTTTCTGTTGATGGAGTTTGAGTTCCTGTAGGTGGCGCTCTTTTCTTTGTCTGTTCAGCTACGGTGGCTATCGCTGCTCATGCTAACTACACAGTTCTTCTTCTGTTGAAACGTAAAAGGCATCACTTCCTGTCTCCAGAGGGTTTCTACCAGGAAAGACCTACCTGACACCGGGTGTTGAGAGCAGCAGATGGAAAAGTTTCATGACCTGGGAGAGGTTAATCACTGTTGTGTTATAGCAAACAGATGGAGAAGAGCAGAACATTTATTTATATGAAACTGATACCGATTATTACTTTAAAGTCTTGGTTTGCAACTGCAGTATACTTCTGCAACATTATAGTCCTCACCACTGGTTTTATTTAGGTTTTATTCTACTGGATTGAATTCTTAAAAATCAATCAAATGAATGGCCTGAGTTTGTACCAGGAGTAGTGGTGGGCGGTGAACCAGAAGAAACAATAGATCAGCCTTTACCATTTCTACCAGATTCATGTTCTATAGAATTATCAAGTAGTTTGTGTATTTGACATTTATTGATAAAACACTATATGAAAATGTTGCAGATTATTTATTTATGAACCATTGTATATGGACTGACCGGACTCCAGCGTGCTTGATCTTGCTGGGAAATCCCTTCATAGGTCTCTTCATCCTTTCTGCCTTGTACACTGGAGAGTTATAGAGCCTCGTCAGGTCCGCACCGGACAGGTCATAGTTGTGGGTGGAAGAACCTACCAGGTCGGGAGATTAGTCACATTTACTCATGAAGTGCTTTCGACAAACAGGTTTTATAGAGCAACGGCGGTCAGACAGACATACATCTCAAACATGAGGACAGGGCGTATGTGTGCAGGACAGACAGGAATTACTGTACTACTGTGGACTACTATGGTGGTGGTGTTCTTTCAGAGATGGTCATTGTATACACCTAGATCACATATGACAGATCTGTACAATCACATGAGCACGTCTGGGTGTGCCTGTACACTTTTTCTAACTCAACGTACCTTGACAACAGTTCCAAAAATGAAGTAAACGACTCACCACTACTAGAAGAGGACGCCACAGCAATAACCAACACTGTTAGAACAACAGTGAAGATGAGCATTTTGTTGGAGAACATGGTGGATGATCGCCTGGTTGGCTTTAGAGGAACGCTGTGCCTTCCTGCTGCTCACCACATAGCGTTGAGATGTCCAGGTGTCCTTTATAAACCTCGTCTTTGAGATGCTCCTCCCTATTTGTATTCTCATCCTAACAGAAACCCCTCCCATGCACCCTAGTTCTTTTCCAGGCATGTAGAGAATATCATTTTACTATGTTTCTACTTTGTTGTGTACAATAAGCAGATTTCCTCCCATCTGTGGAGGAAATCAATTCTCAGAATGAAACTCGCCTTTGGAGAACTTCAAACACACAAATCAGAGCAGACTGCAAAACATTTAGATTGTTGCTGTTAATGTTAACTGGATCTGGAGTATATTTTTAATTTGTAATGAGAAGAATTGGTTTCATTGTTCTGTGAAACCAAGTTTCACCAGCTTAATGGGAGCCTGGAGCAAACAAATAACACTGTCCACATTTATCTGGCAGAATTTCACATGTATGCTCTGTCTGGAGGATGACGCCGAAATCCAAATCCAATTGTACAAATAAAAAAGAACAAATAAGTATACGCCATTGGATGCAGTGAGAAACTATATTTATTTGAGAGCTTGCAAGTTGATGTCAAATGTTGTGTTGCATAGCAACCAGAACGATGTAATGCTCCTTGTGCGGGCTGCCAAACAGACTGGTGCGGCTGGTGGCGAGGCGAGGAGGTAGCGATGGCGAGGAGGTAGCCGTGGTGGAGGATCGGTAGCTGGACGGACAGCCGTCGCCTCACACTGGAAGGAAAATCAGAAACATATGAAGACCGTGTTTCAAAACACTAGATATCAATTTTGTAATTACATTAGATTCAACTTAATGTGATTTATGAGATGATATTAAAATGTCATCATGTCACTAAACAGTCAACCCTCTTTATTGTGTTGATATTGTTTTCTGATGATCAGAGTTATCATGCATTCACAGTGTGTTAGAGTCTTGTAATGCCTTATGAGCACCACTTAGCCCCGCCCAGTGTGGCATCGAGGGGCTTCTTGGATTGATGATGCTGTGAAACTGATGTTACTGTATTGTTAAGGTATCAGTATCTGTGTGTGTTTTAGCCTCACTGTTCAGGAGAGTTGATGTCTGGTCTGGTAGTTTCCACCTCAGAGTCTCTGTCCTCACAAGAGATCTGGGCTACGTGGGTCGACTCCAGCAGTCCGCTGACCAGGGATCTGTCTTCACCTGCTGGGGGAAAAACACTTGAATGCTTAGTTACATGGAAAAAGGTTGGTTGTGATATTTTACAGAGGCTTCGCAGCTCTGCATATGAGTAGAGCAAGGCACTACCACAGCCAGGGTTAGTAGTACCATTCCCACCGGGCCTCCTTATTAAAAATGTACTGTGAGGCATCCATAAAATGACAAACATTATTTATCAATTCCTGTTCTGAGCAGCTACAGTTTGTATAGTGTCTGTGTTGTATCATGTCATGTTTACCTTTATCTTCGCTTATTTCTGCACTCACTTGGATCAGGAGGAGCCGACTCAGACGTCTCATGAAGTTGGATGTTGGTTTGAGCGCAACCCCTGTCCTTGTGTATTCAGACCACAACCCTCTCGTGTTCCTGTGGCTTATGCGCTGGTCGTTGTTGCTGCAGGACTTTAACATTGAGATTCGCCACATAAAAGGAACAGAGAATCTCGTAGCTGATGCTTTGTCTCGAGCAGGATTTCAAATATCAAACATTTCTTGGGTGGAAGAAATGTTTGATCTTAGGTGGGGGATGCCAGTTGGACCCGACTCCCAACCAGACCGTGCGGTCGGGCATAACGGGCATAACATAAATTACCAGGATTGGTAACTCCTAACTGCTCCAGTGGATCTGTTTAGGAGACAGTGAGCGTTCTGCTAGTAACATGCTTGCCACACTTCCACAGTGTACGATTCCCCAAACTATGTGTGGTGTCTGAAATACTCCCCGGCCAAAGCTAGCTGATGAAGAAACGGGAAACAATGCTTCCATGTCCAAAATAATACTTGCTGAAAAGCATCCTGACAACTGTCAGACCACAAGAAACGGTTATTTGGACTTAAATCAGTCAGAGGCGAGGCAACAACAGGACAATTCTTGCAGAACCCTCTGTTCTAGAAAACAGCACAGTTCCCGCCTCGAGCTAAGGACAGGAAAGGCCATAATGGCCTCCACTTTCGAGTGACAGTGGATGCACTTGACCATGACCCACAACCTTGTATGTCAGTGGCTTGACTGAATTCACATTTTGCAAGATACACACCGGAGCCTGCCAGGACGATGTTAACGAGCCGTTTGAAAGTGGGCTATCCTTTGTACCTGACTCCTCATCACTCCTATTCTTGGCTGCATTAAGAGTACTGGGTGTTGGCTGCACTGCTGGGCACAATGAAACTCCCTAGATCTAGGGCGATCAGACATCTCACAAAATACAGGTCGGTGTGTGAGGACATATTCATCAACAAGACTAGCAGCCTGACACTTGAGACACTTTCTGTTCATTTAAATAAGTGGCGACTTTTTCTGTAAGGCAGTTTTTAAATTCCTCCATAACCATCAAATCTCTTAGTTGCTCCATACTTTTCACACCATCGAGCAAACAATACCTCATGAGCAGAGTCAACAAATGTCTGATTTTCCTGCTTTTTTAAACGCCAAAATTACTGGAGATAAGCCTCACGGACGAGGCTATTTGTTCATCGCTCGTAAAATAGCCTTGACGTGATCATAACTTAGACCAATGGTTCTCAACTGGTCTGGCTTCGGGACCCACCATCACCCCTTAATGACAAGCCGCGACCCAAATCGAGGAAAATTTTCAACTTCTCAAATTTATTTAATGAAAAGATGGTGTAGTTTGAACCTGAGATAGTACAGAATCACTCAATCTATGACAACCAACATTGCACTGTGGAAAAAAATCAGTTTCAAGTATACAAAATTTACTTTTCTTCTGATTACCTTATCAGTAGGTAAATACTGAAAAACATTGTGCTTTGAAGAAACTTCAGCAGCACTCACTTCAACCTTAGGTGTAACACTGACATCATAGACCTGAGTTTGGAGGAATTAATGAGAGAACTGGGGGTGTTTTTTGCTCCTGACAAGAGTCTCAAAGTCTGGAGTTATAGTAGACAAGCTTCATGCTTTCATGTGCCAACACCTCGCTGCACAAAATACACTGAGGTTTTTGTCCTCCTTTGTTCTCAATGTAAGAAAATCCATATCTCATGTAGTCGCTACATATGAAAACTAACTTTGCGGATCTTCTTCAAAATAATCCCCTTCAAAATAAAAGCACAGGGGTTTTTTTTCTTAACACATTTTTTTGCCCAGGCAAAGGCCCGTGACCCACTGAAAACAGGTCCGCGACCCACTTTTGGGTTGCGACCCACCAGTTGAGAATCACTGATAGACTATGCTCAGAAGGCAAAGATGCGTACGCGCCCTGTGCTTTGCCAGTGAGGACACACTGTAGCAACAACGTCCAAACATCTTTAGGCCAGGTGGAACTATGTCCCTCGCTCCCTGTCACAGCGGTATCCACAGAAACACTTCTTATGTCCTGACTAGATTTCTGTCTGTTCAGACCTGTGAAACTTTTTCAGAGCAGCTGTCTTTTTATTACTCTGCACACATCACATTCACACCAGTTGGTACTTCTTCTTCATCAATTTAGATTATTTGTTTGGCGAGCCAAATTAGGTTTGGTCTTACCAGCATCACCAGGGAGAACAGCAGAGTCCCTCTCCCACACAGAGAACAAGCGAACAAGCGCTTACCTCAGTTTAGAGAGGCCACTTTGTGCGTCTGTGGGAAGGACCGCCGCCCCCGACGAGACTGCACCTGGAGGGTCTTTAAAAAGTTGTCCTCGTTGCTTTGCTCTTTCCAATCCTGTTCATGACACCAAAATTATGTAGTGGGAAAAATCACCAAGAAGAGTCTCTTGTTAAAGAACCTTTATTACAAAAAGGGCCTGAGGTTGTCTCTGCAGAGTACAAGAGTAAAGATTACATGAAACGCACACAGGTGATATAGCTACTATTAAGATACTTCTTCCTTTGGTCTTTCTTCCAATGCGATTTTATCCCCACCTTGCTGTCCTCCTCCTTTTGGCAATCCCCTTGATAACTTACTAGTATCTATGTCCAGTAACAGTAGGTCTATTATTCTATTATTCTCAAATGGAGAGATCTGATTGGTTACCCAATGCTGGGCCCAGTCCAAATAATAACTCATGCCTCTCAGTTTACTGGAAAAGCACTAGACCAGGTTCTGCCCAACCAGTTCTGCATGATCTCAAATCACTCTGTTGACCACTTGAGGAACATGAGCACTTTCTGCACATACTCACATAATTGCGCAATCACTGGTTATACAACTTTTTTCATCTTGACCTAATATTCCCCTAATATGAATATAGTGATAATATGCCTTTTTTTATAATATTTAAAGATTAACCTTTAAGCATAGTGTTCATTACCATTGTCAATACACGAAATACACCACAGTTATTTTTTGCTTTTTGTAAATAATGTTTTTTGTTTGTTTTTTTTAAAAACCACCTGCGTCTTTCTGTAATGATTTACTGGTCAGACCCAAACGCAAAAAGAGAGTTTATTAGAGGGAAAACCGGAGAGTGGGGTAGGTGCAGGGCGAAGCAATGCTGAAAAGCATGCTGACAACTGTCAGACCACAAGAAACGGTTATTTATTTGAGGTTGAGTGTGAAATTTGCACTGCTCAAGCGTTCAAACAGTTTTTATTTGCTGAACACGAAGAAGCCATGAGTCTCAATGAATGACCAAGTCATCCAGATACACACCGGAGCCTGCCAGGACGATGTTAACGAGCCGTTTGAAAGTGGGCTATCCTTTGTACCTGACTCCTCATCACTCCTATTCTTGGCAGCATTAAGAGTACTGGGTGTTGGCTGCACTGCTGGGCACAATGAAACTCCCTAGATCTAGGGCGATCAGACATCTCACAAAATACAGGTCGGTGTGTGAGGACATATTCATCAACAACAACATCAGCTGAATCTCGTGGGCGGGACCTACGCTGAAAGATGTAAGACTCTGTCAGGGCTCTGTCAGTTTCCGTGGGCAGCACAAATAGTTCATCCCTACACATCATTTCACATAACACATTGCCGGTTACGTTAAGTCCGGGTGTGCACACTCGGGCCACAGCGACGGTTATCCAATCACATACAGACACTCTCAACTCTCGCTCTCAACTCTGCTTGCACGCTCGCTCAACTTGGCACAGCGTTACAATGTGCCACAAAACCAGCCAATCACAGACTTGGAGAAAGGAATTCTGATTGGCTGTTTTGTATCCAATCAGGTCGCGAGGTGAGGTGAGTCAGGTTCCAGAAGTGAAAATCCCATTCATATTCTGAATAAGGATTTTGATTATTAGCCATAATGTGGTAACCATCCAAGGTAGACTCACCACAAGCTAGTAGGTTGTGAAACGATAGTGTATGCTCCTGTAGAAGACACAAGTCTGTATGATATCAACCTTGTTTTGAGAAAAACATGTTTTATTTGCAATGTCATGGAGAAGTACTACACTACCCACAATCCTAAAGTGTAACAGCAACATCTCTGATTGGTGGAGCTCGCTGTTACCATGGAAATGTTTACCGCACCAGTCAGCTAACGTTAACGTTAGCTACTAACGTAACCTAGCTAGCTGCTTATCCTATGCAGTTGTGACTACCTCACGTAATATTAGCATAACGTTAGCTACGTGGCTGTAACTGGATCGAATTCACATTTATTAAAAAACGAATAACGTTAATAACTTATATAACTGATCCACCGGTTCTTCACCAACACACTGGTGGGGAATCGGTGGAACCGGCATTGATGGACACCCGAGCGGTGATTGCAGTCAGAAACTAAGCACTGTACCATGTCGATGACAACACTTTACACTATACTATATGAAACACTTTATATACGCACACAAAACAACAATATTAACACTAAACTATTGACAAATGTTAAATTCAAGAAGAACACGATAAACTATCGTTAGTTTGGAAGTTTTTGGAAAGATATCATTCGCAATGGATTATGGGATGAGTAGTTCCTTCACTTCATAAAATAATGATGTGCACAGTCTTGTACCTTTGCCTTTTCTTCCGTTTGGTTCCAGCCTTAAAATTCTTTATATCAGGATTTTCTGAAATGTCTATGGAGTAAATGAATGGTAAATTTACTTCCGGAACCGGAACTGTTTAAAAAGTGGGCGGTCACTGTTGCGCTCTATTGCAGCTAGTATCATAGACATACAATGGCTAATATCATCGAAAATTCTCTTCATCCATGTGAAAATCCCAAAGTTTGTGGAAGCAGCCTGATTAGATACAAAACAGCCAATCAGGATTACTTTCCCCAAGTCTGTGATTGGCTGGTTTTGTGGCACATTGTAATGCTGTGGCAAGTTCAGGAGCATGCCAGCAGTTAAGAGTGCACACAGCAGACATATTATTATTACTGGTAATATCCAATGTCACATATCATTTATTCCACAAGTGGTTCAGTTTTCTGACATCCCCTTAGTATTAAACTAACCATTATTTTGGTGATCAATTAAGCTTGTCTTTTCCTCGACTGACTAATCTCACAAATATTTTACTATTTCGATTCTTAACAAATTAAAATAATGATCCAAAAAACTTCAGATGTGAACTTCTACCACTTACTGTATAAACACATCACTACGTATATACCAGCACACGCTGGTTGACTACAGGGGTCAGACAACTTTTCAAGTCAAATTCAAACACTTTCCAGTTTCAAGATTTTCCAGCATCTTGTGGAGATGAACCCTCTAACCGTTGCTCTTGTTCACATTATATAAATTGAATGACTGTATAAAACTTCTATTCTCTAGCAAACACAGGCAACATTCATAGGAAATAAGTCTACTACAGTATTGGAGGAGAAAATGGCCATTGGGAACTAATGATTTACTCAACTCCGCTTGTTGTTACTCAACATCTCCTCGTCGAGTGATGCCAAGACATGCCTCGGTGGGGACACTCGTGAGGGCAATCTTGTTGTGGTTGCTTTTATAGCATCTTTAACAGTAATGAGTGGAGCTTTGTATGCTCAGGTCTGTTACAGGAGTAACCTGGAGTGTTTCGACCATCTGTATAAAGCCTCAACCTCAACCACTGATCGTCCACCACTGATTAGTATTATAAGTATTATAGTTTGTATCTGCATGATACAATCTTATGTAATTGTGTTAAAATATGAAATTCATTTTTTTCTATTACTTTAAAAAAAAAAAATTTTAGATTCAAGAGCAAGAGGAAGCCAGTCAGTGTCGACATTGAACTAAAGCCAATGAACAAATATCATTTTTTCAGGGGGACTGACACACCAAACTAAATATTTCCTTTGAAGAACTGATTAACTATTAATCAATATAAACTCCAGGAAATAAAATAAAAAGGCTTAAAAGAGGCGACTCTGGTATTTGACTTAGCACACCCTTGACAAGACTCATGTCTCCTTACACCAAGTTAAGAGGCTAACGTTAGCCAGCTCGCTGAAACATTTACCCCCTGGAGAGCCGTAGCGCTGCTGTGAAAGGCCATGTCAAACAGCATTCACACCGGTTGACTTAAAAAAGGAAGAGAAAAGAGGAAAAGAAAGGAAGTTTGGGGGAGTTTACACTTCCTGTAAACTCAGCTGCAGCAGTTCTCTTACTAAATCATGCGAGACAACTTATGTTGATTGTGTGTGGAGTGAAACTAGACGAAGACTTAAAACAAATCAGCTCTTTAATCAGCGTTTTATCCACTTAAATGAACATTTTCAGGACTCAGCCGCTTTGTGAGCTGCAGGACAACAGCGACTCTTTTCTAAACCACCTGCCGTGACCTCTGAGAGGACTCAAAAACAAACCCGTCCATCAAGGGGAACTTAGAAGCGTCAGGTTAAAGAGAAACTCCACTTGGCCAGTTATCCACAGGAAGAAGAAAAACACACCAAACAATAAAAGGGCCCAGGGATGCAACGTGCATCACTAAAGGGTGAAAGATGATATAGGATGAACATCGTAGGCGGTAGGGAGCACAGCACTGTCCACTCCATGCTCCTTCAACACATCTCAGTCTTTACCAGGCTCTCTTGGTCGTCCAGTCTGACGACCAGGCCCGGCCTTTCCTCTGCTTCTGGTTCCTCCTCCTCCTCCTCTCTTCCTTTTGTGCCCATGTCTCTGCCCCCCAAAAGCCCCTGCCTCCTCCCTGGCAGACTGAGCCCACAGGGCGTCGAAGCTCCCTGGGGCCTGGTACCCGGGCAGGCTGGGGTCCAGGGGGTCCCTGGACAGGAGGATCCAGACGGAGGGCAGGTTCCTGTTGACCGTCAGACTGTCCAGGCCTGCCGTGGGCTCCAGCGGCTCCCAGACCTCCACCACCGTGCTGTACAGCAGCTTGGTGTGCTGGTGAATCCCCTTCATCCGGCGCTTCACGATCTCTGCGCACGTGATGGCTTTGGACACGCCTTTGCCCATCGCCGTGAAAACGATCTGCCGGCTGAGCGGTTTCTCTGGAGCCAGGGGGCGACTTGGCACTTCCTGCACCTCCATGGCGACACCTCCTTCACCAGGCTTAGGTTGTCCCTTCTCCTTTTCCTCAGCCGCTCTGGGCTTGGCCTCCATGCGGCTCAGGGCGTAGCGCATCAGGTTGCGGATCTTGCTGCCATCTTTGACCCGGACCTCCGGTGTGTCAGGGGGGAGGCTGGGGAAGGGGCAAGGACATGGCTGCTCCACCGTCCGAGCCTTAATGTAGTTTTCCATCTGACAGTCAGAGATGGACAAAAGACAATCAGACGTTTGTGTGATTTGTGTGGAGCACAAACATAACAATGTCATTAGGCAAAGCACAACTCCATCACTAGCGAACTAGCAACATCAACCACATCACTGCGAGGTCCTGGTGTCCCTGTACCCTATGTGGTAACAGCTATTGTCAAACTGAGGGGGAGTGACTCTGATCACCTACAGGCTGAAGAGGACTGACAAACACCGACAGCAGATGTTAGCTGACAGACTGGTGTCACCAGTTTAGGATACCCTGCGAAAGGATACGTGCCTCCGCTATGGAGAAACGTCACGCTCCGCAGTAGTTGCTGCTAGGTGTACTGGGCGCGTGCCGAAGTGAAGACAGGACCCTAACAGTTCACTACATTACAAACATTAAACTGAAACATTTTTGAATGAGGTTTGGCGAGACGTTAACCTGCAGGAGTAACGTTAGCATGAAGATAGCGGCTTTACCATGCACAGCCACAGTCCCCGATGACTTTACGTAGTGCTAAACTAAGCTAGCCGGCTGAAGACAGAGAACTATGAGACTACGTTGGATAGCCGGCGAGGCTAAGCTAGCAGACTGTGTCATTTCGTTACATTACGTGTTATTGCAGGACGTAAAACAAACGGGACTGAAGGGTCTTCATCTTACCAGAGGTTGTTTTCCAGCCAACTAAACTGTCCACATGTTTACTTTCAGCCACTCTGCCTTTACGTTAACGTGCGACGATCACAACTGCTGCAAACTGCCGTACTCCCCTGTAGTTCTTTTACATTACATTACAATTACAGTCATTTAGCAGACGCTTTTATCCAAAGCGATTTACACTAAGTGTATTCAACAGTTCATTCAGTTCTTTTGAATGTTAGTAGTTTATGAACACGAGCTTTTATTAAATCTTCCTATTCAATAATCTATATCAATAACCTATTCAATAACCTCAGAATATTTACATCCGTTTTATTGATTTGCTTTTATGTTTTTACCTTGCATTGCTTTTAGTGTCGAGTTGATCTGTTTTTGTTTGTTTACTCCATTTGTAAATCGCTGTATTTAATCATAATAAGAATAACTGTATTGTAAAACTGTATTTAATAATAAACGTACATAGTAAAAACTCTTCCTTGGATAAATAAAAGTTGAAATATATTTTGGCGGATGAGAGTGTGTTGTGTATTCTGGTGACCAGTAGAGGTCAGTAGAGTATTACTCAGGTAACCCCGTGCGTCGTGATTCCCTTCAGAATTTAGAACAAATAATTTTAAATTCTTGCTCCATTAAAATAAAAAGGTCATTATCAAATCATACCACTAAACAAAAAAATCAAATTCAATAATTAAAACAGAATGTGAAATGGTGATTTTGTAATGTTAAGATGATCCACATAACAAGGAGCCAATGGTTTTCAACGATAGATAGATAGATAGATATACAGACAGGCAGGCAGGCAGGCAGGCAGGCAGGCAGGCAGACAGACAAACAGACAGATTGATATATTGATAGATTGGGGTTATTGATTGGGGAAATTCTGGAGCTGTGGAGGTAAAATGTTACCCAACTTTAAGATAAACTTTGTCCTTTTCAGTCCTTTCACTAGATTAGAGCCTTCCCAGCCACCAGGGGGCGGTAACCTATCAGCATTCTGTTTCTGCTGAGCATCATGTATTCTTCTATCACTTTCTAACAGCAGAACTTCTGTTTACTTCAGTGTATCATGGTGTCAATTTATCTGAGCTGTTGTTTTTCTCTCTTCAGTTTCATTCTTTCTTTCTTCTTTTCCCTCGCCGCTGATCAAACTGCTTTGATCTGATCTCCTGCTGGTCTTGCGTTTGTAGTCTCGAGGCGTCACGGTGTCTTCTGAAACTAGAATACAATAGAGCCTGAAACGTTTCCACTTCCATTCAGATGCAAGAATCATGACATTTTTACCATGATGAAGTCAAAAACCAGCTTTTTTCCACGTGCTCTCCCATCACTGATTCAGGGAAATGAAAGAACCTGTGATCACGTGATTAAGTTTGTGTACGGTTGCTCTGATTAAAGGAGTGGCTTCATCTTACCCACCGACTCAACTGACCCCGTTCTCCCCTACACTGAAATACCTCATGTCAGATCCTATATTTATATTTATAGGTTTCTCTTCAGCAACAGTAAATCAGGCTCAGAAGGACAGGGAGGAGCAAAGCGGAGAAAAGACAGTGTTCCTGTTATATACCATCAGATATTTGACTGAAGTCTGAGTACACAATCAGAATTCAGAATATGTGCTTGCAGGATGACGTCATCGTTTTGCTCCAACACTCTTTTTAAAGGATCCCATCTCCTATTACGTCTCAGTTCATCTTACCACTACAGATAAACTATATACATCCGTCTCATTGCTGTTGTACTGCATGCAAGCAATGCAAGTGTTCACATTCAGATCAGGGCTTTTAGGAAGAGACCCAACGCTGACATTTATACTGATGGAACTGGAACGGTCCCAAACCCAAACCCAAGGTCTTCACCATGAAGGTTTGAGTTCCCGGTCCCTCAGGAGACCCTCGGCCTGCAGCGAGGCCTACAGCACTGGGACTCATTCATCCTCTCTCTCGGACAGCGACCAGATTGTCACCCAGAGTGACGTGAATCTAAACAAATTCTCAGTTTTTTGACCTTATTTGACCTCTTGTGTTTATTTATTTGATCTATTTATTTTTATTATTTTATTATTTGCTCTTGTTGTGATTTTCAGTAGGTTTCTGAATCTCTTGTATTTAAATTACAAAAAACAAACAAAATAAAAGTTACACACAGGAAGACTGAATGTGATTGGGTCTCGCACCATGATTGTTGTGCTCATTTTCAAAATATTAAACGGTTTAACTTTTACCATCGCGCCGCTGGCCTGGTTCGCATCGCCACCTATCCCATCATGCCTTGGGAACACGGTTATTTGCTTCTCACAGACAATGAAAGGAGGAAAACAAACTCCTCACCTTGTGAAATCGCGTCTGGTTTGAAAAAAGCATAAGCACCGAAAGATGAATCACCTTGTTGTCATTTTGTCACTTAATCACTCTGTGTGTGTGTGTGTGTGTGTGTGTTTTTTTTTTTTTTTTTGGGGGGGGGGGTTTTGTCCAATCCGGTGTGTTTACTCCATCGTGTAACATCCTGTACCTGCTGTTCATATTGTGCTTTCATATGGATATTGTCCAATAAAAATCCATGAGAAATAAAATGGAATGAAATAAAGAAACATACGAGATGCTGTAAATAAAAGTCGTGCTGGACCAGGGGAGAGCTCAGCCTCCTGGCGCCTCACACCGAGCCAACAAACACTTCAGCCCAGTGGTTCTCCATCACGCTGCATTAAGGCCCAACAGGCTGCAGGGTCTCATGCCAACAAACACCAAGCAGCAGACCTCAATAACTAGTTCCTCCTGTCTGGTTGAAGGAGTGTGAATGAGTGTGAAATGAGCATGACCTGTTGTGGGAATAGAGTGAAGATCACGTTCCTCCACCGAGAAAGGGTCATGTGACAGGAGGAACTGGGCGAGTGGTTTGGCCGATGAGCGCTGAACAACCATCACCATCTGGTTCCTCTGAGATTGTAGCCCTATTGGAGTCTTCAGATGAGGTCTGGCTGGTTCACCCCGATGACCAAGCCAATCAAGACACATTCACTGCCGCTTCCAGAGAATATGAGGGATAGTCTTCTTAGAACGGAGGAGGGAAACTAAGTATTTTCACCCAAATATCATTTTGAGGTACTTGAGTTTTACTTGAGCTCAACTTCTCAGCATCAAAATATGAGACGGAAACTACTGATGGTATTTATGTGAAATCTCAGACTGTCAGACTGTCGACCAAGACATCTTTTAAACACAGGTCAGATGTTTGACCTTCGTCAGGCGTGAGGAGGCACACGTCAGAGAGGACCAGGTTTCATAGGACTAGATCTCAACGTGCAGAAGGTTTCTCAACAGGATGAAGGAGGAGAGTTATGATGACTTTATGTTCTGTCATCATGAAAATACTTTTAACCTTTCACCTTAAAGTTTCTTCTTATTGTTTTGATCTTTGATCTTAGTTTCATCTTTAGGCTTCATTGTTATAGTTTGTCACTTTAGTGTCACTTTTAAGGTTCATCTTAAAGTTTCACTTTTAAATGTCATCTTGATTTTCATCATCAAAGTTAATCTTAAACTTTAATCTTTTCTGCTACCACCACTTAGTAATCAGCTCCAGGGTGCTGTAGCAGATCCTGACCTCTGACCTCTGACCTCCCTGAAGGGAGCAAAGAGAGACATCGAGATAATAGTGATAACACGATGATTCCAGTCTGAGTACAAGGATTACAGTTACAGTTACTTATTGCCCAGTGCTGCACAGCCACACACACACACACACACACACACACACACACTCACACACTCACACAGACACACACACACACACACACACACTCACAGACACACACACACACACACACACACAAACTCACACATACACACACACACACTCTGTTTCCCAAGAAATTTTGCAGAATCCCCCCCCCCGCACACACACAACACACACACACACACACACACACACACACACACACACACACACACCACAGCCCACCTCTCAGCCTCTGGCCAAACCAAATTCTTTCAATATGGCCCCTCACCCCCCCCCCACCCCCCCACCCCCACACCCTGCCCAACCTCTCCCTCCCACACACACACACACAGCTCGGGGGCTTGTAGAGTATCCAGTACTGTAGAATGTGTAGTAATAGTGAGGGTGGGTGGGGCTGTGAGGAGGACCACCCCCCTCACCCCCCCCCCACCCCCCTCACCCCTCATCCTCCTCCAGAACGAGCCTGGACTCCCTACATGGCCATCGGACTCCTGACTTTACACGCAGCCTACGAGGACGCAGACGGAGCGAGCGGTAAGTGACTGAACCTGCACGGGTCGTTTCTCTTCATTTGCATGGATTTATATTAAAGAGTAGAAACTCACCTGGAAGGAAACCTGGAGGACCTGAACCCATGGTAGATGTGGTAGATGTGGTAGATGTGGTAGATGTGGTAGATGTGGTAGCCTTGATCAGAAGCATGGTCCCAGTCTGCAACCTTCAGTTGTTAGTGATCATTATGGGCTGTAGCACCTGTCCAGTCCTTGTAGTAAATGTTTGAAATGAGATGATCTGCTCAGTAGTTTGAAGCCGTGTGTGTCCATGACCATAATAACAATCACTTTATTTGTATTGATCTTTTATAAATCAAAATCTACAAATCAAGGTTGATCTAGAAAAGAGAAAGCTCTGGTTCATGAACTGAGCCCCCCCCCCCCCCCCCCCCCCCCACTCCTACCACTCCTATAGGGACCTATAGTGTCTACTAGTGTGTCTAGTGATCTGTTTTTCATCTATGGGATGACTAGAATATTCTGTGCATGCTGCTGGTCTGCTGTAGTGTCTGTATCCCTCTAGTTATGATAGGATTATATAGGAATGTTCCTATAGGAGTTCTAGTGAGTTTATTGTACTTTATGGTGTTTTGATCTCCTATGTTATCACTATAATGTTCCTGTATTACTAGAATATTCCTTGATTATTCCAATGTGTCTGTATAGTTTAATGACATTTAATCACACTTAATAATGTCCTATAATATTCCTAGGTTTGGGATTTTACTACAGTCGGATATCCTTCTATAAGTTATCACAGGATTACTGTAGTTCTTGACCCTGTCCTCCCCTCATCTGTTCTCCATTACATACGTGACATACGTGGTTACAGGGCTGCTCTTAAACCTGTCACTGCACCTCCATGTGTTGGGAGAACCAGCTAGAACAGCTCTATCACTATAATGGTTAAGGAGAGAGAGAGAGACAGAGAGAGCGAGAGAGACAGGGAGAGACAGGGAGAGAGAGAGAGAGAGAGAAAGAGATACAGAGAGAGAGAGAGAGAGAAAGAAAGAGAGAGAGATACAGAGAGAGAGAGAGAGACTTTTGATGTTCTTTAATGGACCATCTCACTAAAAAAGCCAAAATGAAACAAAAAACCACAAACCATGCTCATAGAAAACAAACAAACTTCTAAGTATTCCCTTATAGAAACCATGCACACACACACACACACACTCTCTCTCATACATCGACAATAAATAATAAATAAAAAAATGTGTTTACATTTCCAAACTGAAGCCAGGAGAGTCATGGACCGATGATCAGCTTCTGATCGACCTCTCAGATTCACTTCCTGTCAGATCATCAGTCTGTGATGTTCAATTCATTCAGTTATTTAGTGATCAAGTGTTTACTGTTTCCCTCAATCTGCCTCGTCTATTTCTACTTCAGTAAGTGGTTTACTACGTTTCCCAGAATGCCTTTCAACAACCCCCATAGAACGTGCCTGAACCTGTTCCATTCAGCCGTGGGTGATACGAGGAGGTAAAGAGAGCGATATCGATAAAGGAGTCTACGCAAAATTCAACGTTACTAGTAGCTAGTAGCAACTAGTAGCATTCTGGTCTATCTCGGCTACTGCATTGCATTCTGGTCTATCTCGGCTACTGCATTGCATTCTGGTCTATCTCGGCTACTGTATTGCATTCTGGTCTATCTCGGCTACTGCATTGCATTCTAGTCTATCTTGCTACCGCATTGCATTCTGGTCTATCTTGCTATCGCATTGCATTCTGGTCTATCTTGGCTACTGCATTGCATTCTGGTCTATCTTGCTACTGCATTGCATTCTGGTCTATCTCGGCTACTGCATTGCATTCTGGTCTATATTGCTACCGCATTGCATTCTGGTCTATCTTGCTATCGCATTGCATTCTGGTCTATCTCAGCTATTGCATTGCATTCTGGTCTATCTTGCTACTGCATTGCATTCTGGTCTATCTCAGCTACTGCATTGCATTCTGGTCTATCTCGGCTACTGCATTGCATTGTGGTCTATCTCGGCTACTGCATTGCATTGTGGTCTATCTCGGCTACTAATAATAATAATAATAATAATAATACATTTTATTTATAGGCGCCTTTCTGTCACTCAAGGACACCTTACAATGAGTGCATTTACAAGAATACAATGTTAAAAACATTAAAAACAGGTTAAAAATAGGACAATGCAATTGAGTCAGTCAGATGGAAAAGGCAATCTTAAACAGGTGGGTTTTGAGTGTGGACTTGAATTGTGAGAGTGAGTTTGTGTTCCTTATGACGGGTGGTAGAGAGTTCCAGAGCTGGGGAGCAGAGCGGCTGAAAGCTCTGCTCCCCATGGTGGTGAGACGGGCGGAGGGGACAGACAGGTGAATGGAGGAGGAAGATCTGAGGGAGCGAGAGGGAGTGGCAACATGGAGAAGATCAGAGAGATATGGTGGAGCAAGATTGTGGATGGCTTTGAATGTGAGTAGGAGGATTTTATAATTGATGCGGGACTTGACCGGGAGCCAGTGGAGCTGTTGCAGGACGGGAGTGATGTGGTGGATGGAAGGGGTTCTGGTGATGATACGGGCAGCTGAATTCTGGACCAGTTGAAGCTTATGGAGAGATTTGTGGGCGAGACCAAGAAGGAGGGAGTTGCAGTAGTCTAGGCGGGAGGTGACGAGACTGTGAACCAGGATGGCAGTGGTATGAGGAGTAAGGGAGGGGCGGAGGCGGTTGATGTTGCGCAGGTGGAAATAGGCGGACCGGGTGATGTTGTTGATATGAGATTGAAATGAAAGTGTGCTGTCGAGGATGACACCCAGACTCTTAACCTGTGGGGAGGGGGAAATGGAGCAATTGTCAATGTCAAAAGAAAAACTGTCGGTTTTGGATAGTGTTGATTTGGTGCCAATGAGGAGAACCTCAGTTTTGTCACTGTTTAGTTTAAGGAAATTTGAAGTGAACCAGGATTTTATTTCTGTCAAGCAGTCAGTAAGGGAGGAGGGCGGGAGGTTGGAGGTGGGTTTGCTGGCGAGGTAGAGCTGGGTGTCATCCGCGTAGCAGTGGAAATTGATGTTTGCGGAAGATATTGCCAAGGGTGAGAAGATAAATGATGAAGAGGAGGGGCCCCAGGACAGAGCCCTGGGGCACACCTGAAGTGACAGAGGAAGGCTGGGAAGTGAAAGTTTTAACCTGAATGAACTGAGTGCGGCATGAGAGGTATGATTTGAACCAGTTTAGAGGAGTCTGAGTGATACCAATGGAGGAAAGTCTATTGAGGAGGGTGGTGTGACAGATGGTGTCGAATGCTGCAGTCAGGTCAAGGAGGATGAGGATGGAGAGTAAACCAGAATCAGCTGCCATGAGGAGGTCGTTGGTGATTTTTATGAGTGCAGTTTCTGTACTATGGAGGGAGCGGAAACCAGATTGGAACTGTTCATACAGGTTGTTGTGGGATAAGTGAGTGTGGAGTTGAGTCGCTACTGTTTTCTCGAGGATTTTGGAGATGAATGGTAGATTGGAAATTGGACGTAGGTTATTGAAGTTGGTGGGATCAGCGCTGGGTTTTTTCAGGATTGGGGTTATTGCAGCGGTTTTGAATGATGTAGGAACAGTTCCAGTGGAGAGAGAGGAGTGGATGATGGCAGAGATGAGAGGGACCAAGGAAGGGAGGCAGGCTTTAACTAGAACTGTGGGAAGAGGCATTGCATTCTGGTCTATCTATTGCTGGTGAAGAAATTGGTCTCTCTCCTAGTAGTGGAGAACACCATAGTTCATCATCAGTATCTCTGAGGTGACCTAGCGATCCTTTAGAAAGCACCGTGATGTCATTCTGTCTTTCTGATTGTCACATTATTTAGCCGTTGGACCCAAACCCTGTTCACCGTGAACCAGGCAGACAGGTACCAGTTTATCACACATTCATCATGATGTATGTCTGCAAGCTGCACAAACCAAATGTTGAGTCTGGTAACGTACCAATGTAAGCAGTGGACCACACACACACACACACACACACACACTGACTGGACAACTCATCCCTGCAGGCTCGTTATCCGTTAGCAGGCTGTTCGGACGGTTTTAGCTGATGTATTATTTCCTGTTTATTTGGTTTCTCAGGAAATCCATCAGGCTGTGTGTACAGGTTTTTTACAGGTTGTGTACAGGTTGTGTACATGTTGTTTACAGGTTGTTTATGGGTTGTTTACAGGTTGTTTACAGGTTGGCAAAAAGTTCATAATGAGATGAAAAATGGGAGAGAAATAATATTATCATGGCAAGTTTCCATTGTTGTAAACAGTCAGCAATGTCCAAAACACACAGACAACACCATTAAGTAGTAGTAGTAGTAGTAGTAGTAGTAGTAGTAGTAGTACTGCTGTGTCTTTGATCAAGACTCTGAGTCTATAGAAATGTTGAATAAATGACAGCCGGTGTTTAACAGTGGTTCTATTCTGTGGTTCAGTGGTTCAGTGGTTCTGTTCTGTGGTTCAGTGGTTCAGTGGTTCTGTTCTGTGGTTCAGTGGTTCAGTGGTTCTGTTCTGTGGTTCTGTGGTTCAGTGGTTCTGTGGTTCTGTTCTGTGGTTCAGTGGTTCAGAGTCCTGCATCACTCTGGCCTTAAAAGGTTGTAAATCTTGGTTGTTTGGTTTCTGGTCTCATCGTTGTTCTGACCCGTCACCTTGACAGTCTTTCAGTGGATCATAAATGTAACTGAACACTTAGAACAGCCAAAACATCTCAGACAGACAGAACGAGGAGAAACGGATTACAGACACAAAGTAGAATTTCAGATATGATCGAAGCTTATTGTAACGATCAATCAGCAACAAACAGCTGCCAAGTCTCTGGGTCTGGGACTGAGTCTGGGTCTGGGTCTGGGTCTGACGAGTCACATGACACACGTGGTTAATATTACAGTCCTAGCATTTAAAATATACTGTGGTTTCAACATGTGGTTCTGGGTAGCTCAATGGGCAGAGCAAGGCACGCCAAGGTTAGTGGTTCAATTCTCTGTTTAGCTCAATGAGCAAAGCAAGGCACTAACACTACCAGGGTTAGGGGTTCAATTCTCTGTTTAGCTCAATGAACAGAGCAAGGCACAAACACTACCAGGGTTAGGGGTTCAATTCTCTGTTTAGCTCAATAGGCAGAGCAAGGCACTAACACTACCAGGGTTAGGGGTTCAATTCCCACTGGGACCACCAATACTAAAATGTGGGCTACTGTCAGGTGCATTAGAGCAAAGCCTCCAACAAATGGCAACAACAAAGATTTTATAGGACAAATGCAGCAGCCAGAGACTCGTCCAGCGCCGTAGGTTCAACTCTGTAACGCCGTCTTCGTCTGTTGAGGAAGCTCATAATGGGGAATTTCCTGCTGATACAGCTAGCAGTCTGATAGTGGCCTAAAAGGGAAGTATTGAAGTCTTTGGCTGGCTATTTCTCATCCACAGAAAGTTATCACATCGTAGGGAAAACGTTTCTACACATCCTTCACTTTCCCCTAAACATCTGGTTAGCATTGTTAGCATTCTTTATTGAAACCAAGGGGCACAGCTAGCGGCTTTCCCACAAGATGAAAAGAGTCTTGTGGAGAAACATAACCAATTAAAATTGTTCAGCTATTTCTGCAGTAGCAGAAACTATCTGTCCCATTTGGTTGGGATGAGAGCATGGCCCGGTGTTTGTTCATTTAACCTTTATTTAAACAGCCTACAGAAAACAATCAAAATCACATAAAGGAAGGAGTGAGGTAAGGCAATGTAGAAAACCAAAGGAGCAAGGGGAAATAATGGGGGAAATCAAAATAGCGCTCCGAAATCCACTAGACCAACCCAGCAGGTTGGAGACAAACAGATTGAAATCTTGACTAAACAAACAGCAAATAGTTTCATTTTGATCCTTCATTAGATCCATCATTCACCAAGAGAGACCAGCTCTTTCAGCTGTAATTCATTTTACGGGGGGGTTGCATGAAGACAGATCAAAGTACATGAAAGCATATGTCGGACCTCAGGGACGGGGAGGCTCATTTCCACCAAGTCTTTTAGAGCTATAAGAGCACAGATAGGAAGAGACAGAATGGCTAGAAGGCAGCGAAAACCTCCAACATCATTACCACTTAAATATTCCCTTAATATTTGGAATCAATACTAATCTCCTTTAGTTTCATAGTTGTGGCTAAAAAACAATAAACGTGTAATGGAGGAAAATCTGTCCACCAAATTACATGGAAATCCATTCAAAATCTGCCCAAAAAAAAGTAACAAAAAATATAGACCTTATACCATCACTGCTATTTCTGAACAGTCAACAAATTATGTTCTAAAAATGTGGGGGTGTGGTTCAGTGGTGGGTGGAGCCAAATGTATGTAAAAGAAATGGAGAGTTTGAAAAAGAAATAGTTTCAGTCGTCGTGGATGGATAACCTTTTACAACATTAAAAAATGCAGATGCAGTTTTTATTCTATGTTTTCATTGTTATTTTATACATAAAAAGTCACCAGGATGTAGGAAATAAGGTGAATCTTATTCACTACTTTGGCTATTTCTGGACAATAATAACAATAACAATGACAATAACAATAATAATAACAACAACAATAATAATAATAATAATAATAACAATGATTATTATAATAATAATAATAATAATAATAATAATAACAATAACAATAATAATAATAATAATGATATAAGAAGAAGAAGAACAACAGTCTCCTGGCCCTAGTGGCCTTTGCAGTATGAAGTAGTTTTTCTCTTTGAAATTGAGCTTTCCTTTGTCTTCATTGACTGAGTTTGGCCCTTGCTGCTTTAACTCAAGATCTCAGATCAGTCTTCTAGTTTCCTGTGACTGGTACTTTCAGATTGTACCAAACCCCAGAGGTGCTTGCTGTGGAAACTGGGAAACCATAAGTATTTTCAATTGGTGGAGCATTGGTCTGGTGTTTCCTCTGCCAGGATGAACAAGATGATGTTGTCTGAGGTTTTATCCATTGCTCCATTGACTTACTTAGTCCTGGAGGATGGAATACAGGAAATTACCCCAAAGATGTAAAAAAAGACTCTTGATTCTATAGTCAAAATAGTTATTGTTAATTGTGTAGTTCTAATTCTTTTGCTTTCAAAACAAAAGCCCTGTAAACACTTCTAAGCACATTAAGTGGAATCAAATTAAAGCGGTAATCCTCAACATGCTTGTTTTTATAGCATCTTTGTTGTTCAGCGCTCGTTGCTGTGGTGTTTCTCACTGCACTTCCCAGAGATCACCTGTCAATCAAATCTGGGGTTGTCGTGTCAGCGCTGGGCCACGCATGGCCTCCATACACTGAGATAGCAAATCCCTTGGTTTAGATTAGCAAGAGCACAAACATCTGCCTTTCAAACACTGCTATCAGTGACGGTACCTCCATGAAAAAAATCCATCAGGTTTGTTTTTGGTAAAAGTAAAGCACCGCAGCACCACAAGCAGGAGATCTGGGGGGCCGACGGAGGGTTTGTCCCGGGTGTCCTTGGTGTTTGACAGGAAGGTTACAGCATACAGCTGGGTGGGGGGTGGGGCAGGGGTGGGAGGTCAAAAGGTATTTCCCCCATTCTTCCCGAGCCAAGACATACTGCAGAGCCGACATGTGTTTGTGTTTTATGGGAGAGGATAAGCTGGAAGAGAGTGAGAAGAGAGTGAAACGAGACTGAGAGGGTTTCAGTTTGTAAAAGATGGACTGTCCGATCTGCCGAACTCTTAGAAGTTCATGTTGAGCAGCGATGAAGACGAGGGTGAACCACCTCAAATCAGATCACCTTTTCATTTTTGGAATAGTTGACCAGGTTTCTTTCTTTCTTTCTTTCATTTCTTTCCTTGCTGATGAACTTACCTTTTGGAGATATGTGGTTTGCTGTCACAGGAAAAGACCACATCACACCCTATCAGGTGAATTCATGAGTCAGTGAATCCGTGTGTGTTTTTCCTATTGATCCGTCCCAAAGTTAGAGGAATGACAACAAAGACATCAGGTATGAAGCATGAAGCTGCTCCATAGAAAATGAATGGGAGACAACTTTATTCATGTATGTATTATTCCCAGTTCATCCAGCTCTGATTGTAGATTCACTAGACTAGAGAGTCCTAAACCACAGGACCATCCTTAATTCAGAATCACTTTAATCACAAACTGCAATAACTGTGCATGACTTCGCAGACATGTGAATCCAATCATGACGTTTGTTCCGGTGTATTAACGCAATAAGACACCGAGTGGGAGTGCAGGGTGTGTTGAGATGGGAGACTAAATACATGACGCTCTGTGTGCACATGTGCTCTCAAGATGTGGAGTCTCTAAGTGTTTGGGTAATCTCAGGCCAGGGTCAGTCCTTAATTGGTTTGTTGATGAGCATGACTGCCTCAGGCGAAGTGGTGTGCCTCTTGGTGGGTCTGTAGAACAATGGTAGCAGACAGACGATGGTGAAGAGGGCGAGCAGAGCGAGCAGCTGTGTGCTTTGATAGTTATTGACTTTTTTAAAATGTGTTCTTCATAAAAACACGCTTGGATTCTGAGCAGCATTAATGCAATGATCTTTTAATGGTCATCATAAAACCGGTTTGAAACAAGCATTCTGATTGGTCGAAGACACATTCCACACGAGCAGATAATACCCATAAGGCAGTGGTAAAAGCCATGTGTCTGCAGGCCTGTACATGAAAGCACGTGGTTGCAAGGACTCCAGAACTACACACCCAGATTCACTACTATCACTTTGATAATCTCCTTCACAAGTCTCTGTCCACCCCCACCCCTCCCAGCCCCTTGAGCTGCAGTGGCCTGTAATTGATACAAAGAATAAAGCCATATTTTCTAACTGATCAGATAAGAGATCCAGCAGGTAATAGATCATCATGATAAATAATAACTGTTGGCTTATGCTTTTTTGGCTTCAGAACAAGGCTTTTAGCTTTGTCGCTGAAATGTGTTGATGATGCCAGTCGCTCGCTCGTACCACTATCCAAATCCCAATGGTGGGGAGTCCAAATGGTCCAATGGTTGGTCCAAAACAAGTACCGGCCAGAAAGTGAGTTTTAACAGCCAGAAGTCTCCAGCAGCTGGACCTCTGCAGATATATTATGGTACGTTTGAAGGATCCCACAGCACCATGCTGTCCCACTGATCTCACTGAAGCTCTGCCAGTCAGACGCTTTCTCTTTCACACATCACAGGCCTTCCAAAGAAACTGACAACACGAGTGAAACTAAGAGTATAATAAATATAATAAAGAGAAGGAAAGCATCATGCAGCAGCGTCTCAAGGCCAGACCTGGCTGCACCACTGAGCCAACTGCTCTTCAAGTCGTGGCTTGACTTTCCAAAACCAACTCTACTTGACTGCATGTACTCATGAGTTTGAACCGTGCGTCTCACAGCTACCTCTATTTCCCAGTCAGGGACTTACTTCAACCCCAGAAGACCATCTGGAGCATAATGTCATCAGGGAGAGAAAAATGTAGGATGCTGCAACACTGCAGTCAATCCTGTATGTCCACATCAGTTTGGACCAGGAGACTTCTAAACAATGAGGCCCCTCTCTTTAACATCAAACACTCCATCTACAGCGCTGAACTGGAAAAGACCGGCTTGAACTGGTTAGATAAATATGTTTGGAACGAAGCATGGAGGTCCGTGTAAATACATCTCAGTGGGTAAAAGATGCAGAGCCCCGCCTCTCAATCAACTGTCATTGGACCACTGTAGCTTGATTATGTTCACATGCTTCACATTAGAGAGAACCCTGGTTCCTCAACCTCTTGGGGCCTCAACCATGTGGCATGTGGCTAAACACAGGGGGGGGGTGGGGGTGCACACACACACACATGCAAAGATGGAAACATGCACTCAGCGAACATGCTCACGTACTAGCGCTGGTTATTGTCACTTCTACGATGCTCTTTTTACATTTGGAGGCCTGAAGAGAAGAGGAGGTGTGGTTTCATGAGAAGAGAAATCCTGCTGCTCTCACGTCCCATTCAGCTGGAGTTTAATTTAATACCACAAAGTGCATTGCCACGAAGTCTGAAGAATTCATTAATCTTATTATCTTAAGTTCACATTCTTTCCCTTCCACCCAATGCCTTTGAGTTTTTGAAAAGAGTCAGAGAGCAGGAGTAGGAGACACTGTGAAGGAAAAATTAAAGGAGTGGGTGAAGTATGAGGAGAAGGAGGAGTGAGACAGAAATACTGAAGGTGAATTCAAATAAAAGGGTTGATGTGTTTCATTCCAAAACTCCACCACTGAAAAGGATGGTCACCTTTAAAATGCTTGAATCCTTTAAAACGTTGCCTTCAGTAATATTGAGGCTCATTTTTCTGCAAGAAATCGTTTTCCTGAAACTCTTCAACTCAAAAGTATTATCCTGGTGGGAGTGAGGAGGGAGGAGAGGAGGAGGTCTGTTCTTCATCGTATTTTCCCTGAGGTGGCACTCCGAGGACGACTCCATGCAGAATTCAAACGTCCATCCGTTCTGTGGCGTGACTCGGCGGCCAGACATGTCTGATGCTCTCAGATGGCAGGAAATGGCACCGTTATGTAACCACAGCCAGATGGGCAGATGGGACCAGTTTATTGGTGGCTTTGGTTCTGGTTGGCTGTGGGAGCCACAGGGCTCCTAGGAAGCTCCGAGGATGCTGGGAAGTCAGGGAGGCGTCGGCTTGGGGGACGTGCTGTGATTTTGGTTGGCTGCAGTTTGTTTCTAATGCCTCAGCTCACATCCGTCGTAGCAGCTCCATCATCACTACTGGTTGCTGGTCATGTTTGTGATCTGGGAAGTGACGCTTAGCCTCCATTTGAAATGTTAATACTGCTCAAGTTATTCAAGCTGCAGGAAAGTCTCTCTGTGTTAAATAATAACCTGATCAATAATTAATAACCTGATCAATAGATCTAGATGGAACTGGACACAATCTGCACTTGGTGATGTAATAAAATGTAATAAAAATGTAATGTAATGTTATATTACAGCGTTGAGGTTTCATCCTCTTGACAGCAGCAGCGTTTCTCCAGACGCTCCATGTTCCAGCTGTCTGTTATCAGGGTGGTGCTGCAGCGTGTTTTTCTCGTATCTCCATTTATATCTGATGTATTTAGACGAAATTAAAACACTTTACAGTCTGGTCCATTCTTCAAATGGTCTTATGGTTTGGGAACAATGCAGCTTCAACTCACATCTTGCTGCAGCTGTTTGATGTTTACGGTTGATATCACTTCGTATTCCTCTGAGACGTTTAGCTTACAGTCTTACAGTTACAGAGCAGGTGGGGGTTCAGTATCTTGCTCAAGGGCACTTTGATGGTACACATGGTTGCTGGGTATCCAACCTGTGACCTTTCAGTTACAGGACAGCACCTCTAATCACTAGACCGCCCTGCCATTGGTTCCACAATAATATCAACATACTTTAAAGTGGTAATCCATTCAGTCTCCGTCTTCGTCTCCCAGCCTGACTGTGGTGTTCTTCACTGTGGCGTTCTTCACTGTAGTGTTCCTCACTGTGGTGTTCATCACTGTGGTGTTCCTCACTATAGTGTTCCTCACTGTGGTGTTCCTCACTGTGGTGTTCTTCACTGTGGTGTTCCATCTTGAGGATGTTGAGGATATTGAGGATCACCTCTTGAGTCCAGAGGTTCTGATGTGCTGCTGCAGCTTCCAGGATCAGCTGACTAAGACTCTACTCTTTATTACTGTAGGTAGTTGTGAATGTTTATCCTCGTCTCACTGTCCTCGTTCAGTCATGGCGTGCTACCAGCATGGCCGTTCGCCGGCCGTTCGCCAGCCGTTCGCCAGCCGTTCGCCAGCCGTCACGGATTAGTTCTCCACACACACTTCCTCTATGAGGGAAGACGACTGAGGAAATTAACTCAGTAAAAGAAATCATGATGTATGAAGGCCAAGACAAACTATCAGGACCCTGCCAGGTTCATATGGGAACGTTTGGCTGCCTGGTAATCTGTAATATAATCATATTACATTACATTACATAATATCCCTCATACCCCATCCAGACTTGGATTTAATCCCTCATACCCTATCCAGACCTGGGTTTAATCCCTCATACCCTATCCAGACCTGGATAGACAACACATACAAAGGCTGACTGACTTCAAACATGTTCAAAGGAAATCTCATTGCCATGCACACATGGATTACAGGGAACTGTTTTCAGACATGCAGACACACAGTCACACATATTCTTACAATCATAAACTGCAGCACATTCCCTTGGGTTCTGAAGTGATTTATATTGCTGCTCTAATATAGACCAGATTGGAGATTGCCATGCACACTTCATAATTTACTGTCTAAAGTCCCCATGGTCCCTTTGTGGTCTTATATTGTAGGAGAAGATGAGTTCATGACACGGTACGTCCTGAATTAGCGACACTTAGTTTGTTTAATTATATTCACACTGCCAAAAGCGGCCCTCCGTGGCCCTCAAATCTTATGAGGCTGATAGTTTATGATACTGATGGCCTGGTTTCCAAATCACATCGCGATCACACATTGCGTATGCTCTCAAAAGCAGAACGGTGATTGTGACAAAGCAAACTGTCAAATGGTGACAAATACAGGAAGCAGGACATTTCTCAGAGGCAGAAACTCCCTCTGGCTAAGTAACATGCGACTGCAGCCCAAAAAAACATGCAATCTTACCATACTAAATTATCTAGGTCTACGCTGGGTAGCTAGCCTGCTGACCTTCATGGTCATTGCCGTTCATATTTTAGAGTTCCTTCTTTGCCATTCAAGTTTAACACTGGCAGGCAGTTCTTCTTATTCTGCCTCCAAAGAGACTGTAGGAGACAACATGTCTGACCTTAGACAGTATCACATTGTTTTTTATGTTTTCTGCAGTCTGTCATTACAGCTAGTGGTCCTGTGTAGCTCAGTGAGTAGAACAATGCACTACCAATGGCAGGGTTAGGGATCGATTCCCGCTGGGACAACCCTTACTACAATGTATGCAGTATTGGTAACACAGTACGCTGTGGATGAAAGTGTTCTGATGTATTCCAGATGGGAAATATGTTTTTGTTCTCTGCACTCAAAGTCAAGTCTCTGTGTGTTGTAGGTAGAGAGGAACTTGAGAGCCATTCCAGCATGGAGGGGAGGCGGGGTCTTCTCTTCAGCCTCATCGTAGCAGCGTGTTTCTATGGCAACGCCGCTCAGAGAACAGGTGGGTGTGATTACCCAGCTATGACTTAAGTTCCTGCATACCAGAATGTAAAGGATTATGTCAGCTCACAACATCTGTAGAACCAATCTACACAAGTATATACACAGAAATGCATGTACACACACACACACACACACACACACACACACACACACACACACACACACACACACACACACACACACCTGTTCACACGCACATACTGGGCCTTACAGAACAGAACGGAGTGGTGAGTTATGAAGTTCACGTTCATTATGAGCACCTAAAGAGCACCATTACTAACCCTGCACGCATGTTCCTTCGCTAGTTCACAGTAACAAACATTAATGGGCATTATGGCGCTGATTGCCAGGTATTTAAATACATAAATGTTAGGGGTTCAGGTTTGAA
Organism: Hoplostethus mediterraneus; assembly: GCA_034670385.1. NCBI lineage: Eukaryota > Metazoa > Chordata > Actinopteri > Trachichthyiformes > Trachichthyidae > Hoplostethus > Hoplostethus mediterraneus. Next base: position 1,114,440 of record JAXDDW010000061.1, read on the forward strand.
GCTATGAATTGACTTTGAACATTTCTAGAGAAGAGAGGCTTGGAGTCATTCCAGAGTCCAGCCTCCGTCTTGTACAGGGCTGGGTCAACAGCCTGTATATCACTGTATGCACTTTCAACATTGTTCGAGGGCAATGTGCACCATGCGCAAGCACACCGCTTCTTCCTATATCACGCTCACGCTTTTGCACCCATGCCACGCTTCTGAGAAACACCCTGGAGTGCTTTTGCGGTAGATCCCTTCTTCCATCTGGAAAACATCCACGACTTGACGGCAAGCTGCTCTCCCCTTCCTCCACCGTGCACACACCCTGTGCAACACACCACTTATAGTTGTAGATCATGCTGGCACCCATGTCACCCTTCCAAGAACCAGGAAGCACCCTGGCAGTAAGTGCTATCATAGTAGCATCCTGCAGTTCCCCACTTGTCTCTGACCTGATGGCCGGCTGCTCTCCCGCAGTCTGCACTCAAGAGGCTGTGGCCGACATCGTCTTCTTGGTGGATGGATCGTGGAGCATTGGTACCGAGAACTTTGAGCAGATCCGTCAGTTTCTCTACACGCTGGTCAACAGCTTCGACGTTGGGCCTGACCATGTCCGGATCGGCCTGGTCCAGTACAGCACCACGCCGCGTACTGAGTTTCTGCTCAACTCCCATCAGAATAAGGAAGACATCCTCCAGTACATCAGCAACCTGCCTTACAAGGGGGGCGGCACCAAGACGGGTCTGGGCCTGGATTTCATGCTGTCCGAGCAATTTGTGGAAGCAGCCGGAAGCAGGGCCAGGTACAATGTGCCGCAGATCGCTGTGGTGATCACCGACGGCCAATCACAGGACAATGTAGAGTCCCACGCCCAGGATCTGAAGAGGAAGGGAATCATTGTGTATGCGATTGGTATCAAAGATGCAGATGAAGACGAGCTGAGGGAGATAGCCAACGAGCCGCATGGCCAGCATGTCTACAGCGTGTCAGACTTTGCAGCGCTGCAGGGAATCTCACAGAGTATCGCCCAGACGCTGTGTACGACTGTGGAGGAAGCCAAACGACAACTCTCCTTCATGGTTCAAGGTAATACGTGTAATACCACACAGCTCTTGGCGATTCAATGACCCAACTTTATTAGCAATACATCTGGAGAGTGATAGTGTGAAGCACTGCTGATTGCTCTGGCCAAATGGAAATACTGAAAAGGTTTTTTTCTCCAGAAATCTAAATGGCTAACAGAATTTCCCTGTTCAGATTCACCTGAGTGAATGGGAAATTCCCTAAAGGGATACCAAGTTCTCATGTGCCTTGTATCATGGTTCAAGGTGACACATACTGCTAGCACACAGCTTGTGAGGGTTTGTTAAATCAAATGGCTTTTTAAACCTTTATTTAGTCAGCTTGAAGAACATACACAAGGATATACAACAAGGATATACAAGGATACAAGGTTTTTATTATTATATGCACAAACATTCACAAAAAAGCAAAAGTTGGCAATTACATTCTTATGCCTCTCCGACACCTTACACTAATGCTAAGAACAAGGACAACAAGAACAAATATTAACAGACATAATTAAAAAAAAACAAGAAATATAATAGAAAAAGTAAAAAATATAATAGAAAAAGTACAAAAGTTATAAAAGTACAAAAGTTATAAATTATAAAGTTATAGAAGTACAAAAGTTATAAATTATAAAGTTATAAAAGTACAAAAGTTATAAACACATACAATGCCTGGATTCACATCCGTACAGTTCCACACATTCACACTGGGAGCTGCCCAGTGTGGCCCAGTACAACCACTTCTACTGTTGGCCACTGAGCAGTGGGGCATTTAGTGCCTTGCTCAAGGGCACATTGATGGTAGATGTCGATGGAGGGGACATCCTTACTCATTCACTTTCCCCATCCATTTTTTGGAAGCCTGCTTCCTTATTTGTCAAATAAGGAGCCTAGATATAAAAAAAAAATTCATATTCAACACCAGACTCCCAGGATCTTTGGTCTCTTAGGTTTCATTTTATTATCAGAAAAATAATGTTCAACATATTTATCTCTGTAAGACATCTGATTGGCATGTGAAAATAAATGAGTTGAGTTTACCTTGGAATGTGAACTTGGAAAAACAAACACAGCTTAACCATTTAGCAAAAGGTTGTATCTAATATCATAACAATATAAACTACTTCAAAACCCTTAGAATATGTCAATAGAATATTAACAACATGGGTAAAAACCTAAATCCTCAAATCTGTTACTTTTGGTGGAGTGTCTTTTGGTGGACACACACACACACACACACACACACACACACACACACACACACAGAGTGAACATCCTCCAACCTGTCACTCCACATGCTAACTCTCTCTCTCCTCTCCAGAATGTGCCAAAGCCAGTGTGGCTGACATCGTCTTCCTGGTTGATGGCTCCTCCAGCATCGGCATCGATAATTTTCAGGAGGTCCGGCAGTTTCTCCGTAGGTTCATTGAGGGTGTGGACATCGGCGCAGACAAGGTTCGGGTCGGCTTGGCACAGTACAGCGACGAGCCTCATCAGGAGTTTCTGCTGAAGGATCATCTGGACAAACAATCCCTGCTGGCTGAAGTGGACAAACTGCCCTACCGAACCGGCGGCACGGCTACAGGCAAAGGCATCACCTTCCTGCAGACACAATATTTCACCGCTGAGGCCGGGAGCCGCACTGCCCAGCGGGTACCTCAGATCGCTGTGGTCATCACGGACGGGGACTCCTCGGATGACGTGCTGGGGCCCGCCCAGCTTCTGAGGAAGCAGGGAGTCATTGTGTTTGGCATTGGGGTGGGAGCAGCCAACATGGTGGAGCTCCAGGCCATCACCAACCGGCCCCACGACCGTTTTCTGTTCAACATTGCTAACTACCAGGCTCTGCAGAGGGTGACTGAGGGTCTGCTGCAAACAGTTTGTGTCTCCATGGAGGATCAGAGGTTAGGTAAGGCAAAGAGATGTGAGACACACAATATGTTTTTTCCATTTATCCATTTATTTTGCACTAAATACTACTAATTAGCAATGGAACATGATGAGGAGAAAATATATTTTAAAAAACAAAAGTCTATCTGTAAAAATGTTTTATGGGGGGATTTAAAAGATGACAAGGTTTCCAACCTAAACTCTTACCAACCAGGGCACTCCACATCCTGGGTGTAGGCTAGACCTTGGGATGGCCTAAAGTCTCAGGACCTGAGATCTACATGTTCTACATGTAGATCAACTTAAAGATCATGTTAGTGCGGTTTTCCAATAGCGTATATTTTCTACATCATTCAGGCAACTGCTCCAAGCCTATAGACATAACAACCACTAGTTCTATAGTGATTACTTTAGGACGCTCTAGTTCCAGTGACTTTTGAGGTCAGCCAGTGATAATGCAGTGTCAGCCAAAACATGCAACATTAAGAGAAACAAAACCAGACAGAGAGAAATAACAAGACTTGTGTTGAACTTGCTGTCGTGCAAGTTTTGTGTGGGAACCAGCGTTCCACAGATATGTTTTCTTGGCATGCTAGTGTCCCACCAGAGACCATGTGACATGAATCGTCTTCAATGACAACATTGTCAACTGAATTCTATTCATGTTCTGGCAGCTCATTCAGGTGGGGGGAGCCAACCACCTATTTAATAATAGGGAAAACAGATCTATATTAAAATTCATAGCTGTCTGGTAAAGTAATGAAAATGGCTGATAAATGATTGGATTTACTGTCCACTGCATCCTAAAGGAGAAAAGCCAGTTTCCTTCTCTCTCTAATCTAGTTTTGTTGTAACCCTTTTTTCAGCCTTGGTTCAAAGGTTTGCAGACATTTTCTTCCTGGTGGACAGCAGCATGCCTACAGCAGACTTCCAGCAGACCAGGAACCTCCTTGTCCGACTGGTCAACCAACTCAACATTGGAGCTTCTGCTCATCGCATTGGTTTGGCCCAGTTTAGCCAAGACACCAAGGTTGAATTCCTCCTCAATGCTCACAAAACCAAAGAGGAGACAGCGCTCGCTGTCCGGCGTTTCCGCCAGCGCAAATTGTCTATCGAGTCCCGTAACATGGGTAGTGCTTTACACTACGCTCACAGACACTTTTTCACCAGTGAGGCCGGTAGCCGGCAAGACCAAGGCTTCCGACAGTACCTGGTTGTCGTGTCTGGAGGAGATTCGGCTGATGATGTGTTTACTGCGTCCCGTTTGGTGAAGGCTGAAGGGGTAACCGTGGTGGGGATAGGCCTAGGCTCTACAACAGTGAATCTAATGAAGGTAGTAGCCACTGCTCCGTACATATACCAGTCTGCCAACATTGTACCTGCTTTGAAGACTGTCTTTGAGACGGAGGAAGAGATGACCCCTATGACTGTAGGTGAGGAAGGTTTCTTTATTATCACTGAATTATTCACCTTTTGGAAACTCAATGAACTAACATGTTGCTTTACATGGGATTTCGTGTTTGAAAGTGTCATTTTCTATACAAGACTCCAGAATCATTCAGTGGAGCAGGCTTTTGAAAAAAAATTCTATTTAGAAATGTAACTTCAATATCATTGAGTCAACCCATACTAATACAAATTTAGACACTAGATTCAATGACTTAATGACTGTTCTTCATAATAGGTGGACAGTAATACATGAGTTATCTAAGAAGTTGAGTAGACAGGACTGGAGTACTGGAGGCTGGTACTAATAACCTTGGCCCTAACCGTTTGCGTACTCTCTCACAGATTGCAAAACAGCCAAGCTGGCAGACATCGTGTTCATTGTTGATGAATCAGGAAGTATCGGAACTGACAACTTCCAGCTGGTGCGCACTTTCCTGTACAAGATCGTGAATGGCCTAGATGTCAGTCCAAAGAGAGTCCGAGTGGGCATTGTAATGTTCAGCGACACGCCCAAGACACAGGCCTACCTCAACACCTTTACTGACAAGAGTGAGATCCTTCAGTTCATCAAGATCTTGCCTTACCGTGGAGGTGGTACCAGCACTGGAGCTGCCCTGAAGTTTGCTCGAGAGAAAGTCTTCGTCAAGGAGAGGGGTAGCAGAAAAAGCCAGGGCGTCCAGCAGGTGGCAGTGGTGATCACAGATGGTGAATCCCAGGATAATGTGAGCACAGAGGCAGCTGATCTCCGTCGCGCTGGTGTCACCGTTTATGCTGTAGGGATCAAAGGTGCCGTCGAGGCTGAGCTAGTCCAAATTGCGTCTCATCCTTCCAAGAAGCATGTGTTTAATGTGGACAGCTTCGCCAAGTTGAAAACCTTGGAGCAGAGCCTGAAGAAGATCATGTGCCATAACATATTTCGCCAGGCAATCACAATCAGTACAAGGAGAACGGGCATCAAAGAAGGTTTGAGCTTGTGTTTTTTTAGTGGTTTTGCTTATTTTAATTTCAATGAAATCCTTAATATAAAGGTTAAGATATGGGGAAAGTTTAAAGGAAAAGTTATTACTTGGTGCTTGTAAAGTTTAGTAAAGAGACAAATCTGAGAATGGGATATGTGGGGAAATGAACTTTATTAAGTGCCATTCTTGCTGTCCTTCCTTTCCAGGCTGTGTACAAACAGATGAAGCAGACATCTTCTTCCTTATCGACCACTCAGGAAGCATTACCCCAAATGATTTCCATGACATGAAGAAGTTCATCATTGAGTTTCTCCATACGTTCCGTATTGGGCCACAACACATCCGTGTAGGAGTTGCAAAATACGCAGATTCACCAAACTTGGAATTTGACCTGACAACCTACACAGATGCCAAGTCAGTGGAGAAAGCTGTGGAGGATATTAAGCAAATAGGAGGTGGGACCCAGACAGGCGCAGCGCTGTCATTCATGAGTCCCAACTTTGCGAGAGCAATGGCCAGCCGTGGCCACAAAGTCCCAGAGTACCTGATTGTCATCACTGACGGGAAGTCTGCCGATGAGGTCAAGGCTCCTGCAGACCAACTGAGGGCGCAGGGTGTCATCATCTATGCCATCGGGGTGAAAAACGCAGACAAGACTGAGCTGGGAGAAATTGCCGGCAGCCCCAAGAAGACATTCTTTGTCAATAATTTTGATGCCCTGAAGCCCATCAAGGACGAGATTATCACAGACATCTGTTCAGAAGACGGTAAGGGAAGCTGGGTTGTTCTTTTAAAAGGCACACTTGCATATTCTATATTTGGTAGTTATTTACCGTTGGAAGCATTGTGTTGCTATGGAAACATTTTGCAAGTATGCTGATTAATACTAGCAATGTTTCAGGGCATTTTCTGTTTGTTATGAATCACAGAGTGAGATTTTGAGGTTTCAGAGCGAGAGAATGTATATATATAATAATAATAATAATAATAATAATAATAATGACAATGCTACTATGTATATAGTACTTAAAATAAGATTAAAAAGTGCTTCACGTAGAATCACAGCTTTACATCATAGCTGAATGCATGAGACAAGAAAAGCAAGAGTAAGAGAGAAATAGTGCACCAACAGTTCCCTGTTACTCTGTCCACAGCTTGTAAAGACATACCAGGCGACCTCCTTTTCTTGATTGACAGCTCCGGCAGCATCAACCCAGAAGACTTCCAGAAAATGAAAGATTTCATGAAATCAGTCATCACCAAGTCTGTCATTGGGCGGAATGAGGTGCACATTGGCATTTTACAGTTTAGCACCATCCAAAGACTGGAATTCCCTCTTGACCGTTACTATACCAAAGCTGAAATGTTCGGAGCCATAGATGGTATGCAGCAGATAGGGGGAGGCACACACACAGGCGGTGCCATTGCTGATATTTCGCAGTATTTTGAAGCGTTCAAAGGAGGCCGTCCGGATCTGAGGCAGAACCTTATAGTGATAACAGACGGCGAGGCCCAGGACGAGGTCAGCAGCCCTGCTGCAGCCCTGAGGGCCAAGGGGGTGATGATCTACGCCATCGGGGTGGTGAATGCCAACACAACTCAGCTGCTAGAGATCAGTGGCTCGCAGGACAGAGTCTATGCTGAGAGGGACTTTGATGCACTGAAGGACCTGGAGAGCGAGCTGGCCATGAAGCTCTGCGATCCCGAGAGAGGTGAGAACAGATTTGGATTATTACATGGAATTGAATACGAGTGGGTAATTCCATTGAAACTGTCTTTAAAAGGGGCATTAAGTAATCTATGACTTCTATCAATCAGACAGTAGGGATTGCAACAACATTGATATAACTTATTTCCTCCATGTATAGGAGTAAGATAGCTAATTAGAGCAACAGAAACATCTAGTGAAAAGGCTAATATATACAATCAAATCACATTCGCAAAGGGCTTCATAATGCCCATAGTGTGAAAACAATAAATGGTGGCACACGACATCCCCCAACCTTGGGGAAAGAATGGAAGAAACCTTGGGAGGGACTACTCAGTGAGGGGCTAATCAGAGAGGAAGGGGCTAATCAGAGAGGGAGGGGCTAATCAGAGAGGGAGGGGTTACTCAGAGAGGGAGGGGCTACTCAGAGAGGGAGGGCTACTGAGACAGGGAGGGGCTACTCAGACAGGGAGGGGCTACTCAGAGAGGGAGGGCTACTCAGACAGGGAGGGGCTACTCAGACAGGGAGGGGCTACTCAGAGAGGGAGGGCTACTCAGACAGGGAGGGGCTACTCAGACAGGGAGGGGCTACTCAGAGAGTGATCCCCCTACCAGCACGGTCAGACGTGCAATAGGTAGGTCAGACGTGCAAATAACAGAATAGACAGAAGAGTTAAATAGTTCTTGTAATTTCACTTGTGATCAAGATGAAAGCTGCAATCTGTCAGATTCTCTAGTTTGCATCTAGTAGTTTATCATAACAGGTGGACAGGTCAAGCCAAGTTTATCTATATAGCCTTTCATCATAAAGTATGTCTCAAAGGAGTTTACAGAGAACAACGCTTACATATATTTATCTAATCAATAACCTATCACAGACCAATACAATATAATACAGTAAGAAAACAAACTCAAACAGAATGAAACAAGACAGAAAATGTCACGGTGAAAAGACATAACAAGCCTACCTAACCTACGTAGCCTAATCCAGCCTAACCAGCACCACCAACCTTAGACCCTCAGTGAGGACAAGGAAAAACCTTACTAGGAAAAAAAGAGCATGGGGCGAATTTCCCCCTCCCTACTAACCACACCCACCACCCTCAGTATGTCTATCTGCTTGCAGGGAGGCGATGCAGATGAAGAAGTCAATTGATTCCTCACCTTTTTTACCCATTCCCCCCTTGTCTTTGTCCCTTTTCTTCAACCAGAGTGTAAGAAGACAGAAGTGGCTGACATTATCTTCCTGGTGGATGGCTCCACTAGCATAACCCTGCCCAAGTTCAGAAGCATGTTGAAGTTTATGGAGTCAATGGTGAACCAAACCACTGTTGGCGAGAAGCTGACTCGCTTTGGGGTCATTCTCTACTCCAATGACCCCACATCCATGTTCACTCTGAACCAGTATTACTCCAAAAGACAAGTTCTTAATGCCATAACAGCACTGAAGTCACCATATGGGGACACCTACACGGGCAAGGCTCTGGCGTACGCTTTACAGTACTTTGATAGCGAACATGGTGGCCGAAAGGCCTTCCAGGTGCCTCAGATTCTTATGGTGATCACAGATGGTGATGCTACAGATCCTAACAACCTGGTTGCACCGTCTGTGGCACTGCAAGAAAAGGGGATCCGTGTCTTCAGTATAGGAGTGGAAGGAGCCAACAAGCCTCAGCTGGAGATCATGGCTGGTGGCGATACGTCCAGGGTTTTCTACGTGGACAATTTTGATGCCCTGGAAACTCTATACACAAATATTTCTCATGTCCTCTGCAATAACACTAAGCCAGGTAAGAGACAACAAGCACAAATTGTGTACAGTCTCATTCTGCTTTTGTGGTGATGATATACAGTTCAGAATATGAGCAGAGGATTGTGTAAAAAAGTCAAGATGTGAAGATTCACAGTTCAAGTTTGATTTTTGCAATAATCTAACTTTTACTTCATTTTATTAATTAGTCATGATCTCTGGATTTCTAAAGTGCTGTAGGACTGACAAATTTGATAGCACACAGGTATAGAGAAATGGAGTGTCTCAGCCCTTCTTGGAATAATAGTACTTTGTAAAATTAGCAATGTGTAATTACAGGGACAATTATTTAATGGTACCCATACTTGTATAGCAGCAACTTGTGCACACACTCATACACATAATTGACCTTCCCTTGCTTTGCTTTGGCAGCCTGTGAAAAACAGAAGGCTGACCTGGTCATGTTGATCGATCAGTCAGGCAGCATCGACCCATCTGACTACATCACCATGAAGAAGTTCATGACAGAACTGGTGACGTCCTTCAAAGTCAGTGAGGAGTTAGTGCGTGTTGGAGTTGCCCAGTTCAGCAGCACTCCTCAGAAGGAGTTTTACCTCAACCAGTTCTACTCCGAGGCAGAGGTGAACCAACACATCCTCGCCATGCAGCAGCTCGGTGGAGGCACCAACATTGGACAGGCCCTGGATTTCATTCAAGACTATTTCCAGGCGTCACATGGTAGCCGCAAGTCTGCCGGGATTTCCCAGAATCTGGTGCTGATCACAGATGGTGACTCTCAGGATGATGTGGAGGAAGCAGCTGACCGACTCAGAGCTCTGGGGGTTGAGGTGTTTGCCATCGGCATTGGAGACGTCCATGATTTGGAGCTCCTGCAGATTACTGGCGACACAGAGAGGCTATTCACTGTGCAGAACTTTGGCAATTTGGCAAACATCAAGCAAAAGGTGGTTGACACCATCTGCAAATCCAAATTTCCACCTGATGCACCTGGTGAGTTGAGTTGAGAAGTGAGACTGTGACTTTGTCAGGTACTATTAAATCATACTGAATGACTGCCAATGATAATGCTATTTCCTCTGTAGGCTGCAGCATTGATATCGCCATGGGATTCGATATTTCTCAAAGGACTGGAGGAGCCCTGGTCAGCGGCCTGCCCAAGCTCCAGAACTTTCTGCCAGAGATCGTCCACTATGTCTCCAGTCTGCAGGGTCTGTGTTGTGTCGGACCCACCCCCATCAAACCCAACCTTGCCTTCCGACTGGTGGCTAGTGATGGACGTACCCTGGACGACTTTAACTTTGAGGGCTACAACACGGATGTGGTGACGAAGGTCATGAACCTGCAGATGTCTGAAGCCACCTACTTCAACACCGCTCTGCTGCAGTCCTTCAAAGACAAGTTCAAGACAGAGTCCAATGCTGGCGTGAAGGTGAGTCTGGGAGATAAAACACATAGCCTTGCATACATGAAAACATCTCTGCACCAATGTATTGTGTTGAAATTGAGTCTATTGACCTTTTGCAAGACGAGTTGTTAAGGTGATATCTTTCTAGATTGTTATGTTTATGTGTTAGAACTGATGCCCAAAGAACTGCCCAAAGCATTAGGGTTCTCCATGTTGATTCTGAGAGTTACAAGGTTTATGATAGTAAAATGTGCAATAATATATATTGATTATTAATGAATTCACGTAAACCATAATTTTTGGTCTTTTAAATTTTAAGTAACCACAGAATGTTGCTTATCTTCTAAAACACTTTTTATGTGCACATGAAGCAATCAGAATATTTGATAAATGACAAAATGTGAAATGACTCTTTTTATTATAATAATACCCTGGCTGTATCACCATCACACCCATTACCACAGTAAACAACACCCTCTTGGGTACTATGGCTTTTATACATTGGTTACCAAGGCATGTATATTGTATATAACCCTAATGTTAAATGGTTTTCTTCAAAGAATAAAAACAGGAGAAAGCAAGACACATTATTAATTAGCTCCCTGGTTATACACAACCAGCTAGTTGTGCTTTCTGGGAATCATCAGTCAGATCTCTCACTTGAAACAATTTTTAAATAAAATGATAGTGTGTCATTTTCTCTGAAAGGGCTCTCAGATTTAACAGTCTAACATGCAACCAACCTTGTCCATCAGGTGCTGGTGATCTTCTCAGACGGACTTGATGATGATGTTATGAAACTGGAGCAAGAATCAGAGCTTCTGCAGCAATCTGGTAAAACCTGTGGGACGCAGAGGAGTTTCCAAAATGCTTTGATCTCACTTTGTATCCTGTCATGCCATGTCATGTTATGCTAAGTAATTCTTATCATTTGTTAAACAGGACAATTCACATAGTATCTAGGAAGTCATCAGTCAGAAAAGTTGACTAAATTGACTTTCAAATACTTTCCTGTGGTTGTTTAAACTTTCCGGCGCTCCCTGCCTAATGCATTCTCCTTTGAGGCCATCCCACCCATCTGGCACCGACACAGGATTAAACAAACCATGAAAAGTATTCTGCTACTTTTTGGAAGAAAAAAGGGAAATGCACTTAAAACATCTTTCAAACCTTTTTGAGTTTGTAAAGGTCAAAACATTGTTGATGCTGAACTTTACAGTTACAGAACGTTACTATTTAGTGATCCTCTATGTAAGAATTTGTCTCGGTGACATTGGTACAGAGAAATATTGACAATTTCGATTAGAGGAGAAGAGATGCATGAAGTCAACATCCTGTCTGATTTTCTGAAGGAGTCAGTGCTCTGCTGATCGTCGCCCTGGATGGCGTCCGCGACACCAGCCAGCTCCAAATGGTGGAGTTTGGTCGAGGGTTCGGCTACAAGCTTCCTCTCAGCATCGGCATGCAGAGTGTCGGCAGCACCATTCTCAAACAGATTGTAAGTCATTCACGCTCATAATCACCTTAACCATTGACCTCTTTTCAGGAGACTGGACTGTCCCAGCAGTGTCTCCTTCAATTGTTGTCATGGGACGAATATATAGAGAAACTTAAAGGGTAATTCCGTGATTTTTCAACCTGGCTTCTATGTCCACAAAATCGCTTTTCATACCTTTAAGTAGATCCCAAAATTTCCGGAGTTGCTCCGGTCGATTGGCTCAACCGGCAGTCGCGTAACGGAGCTCCAACTTAATCCAGCGGGCATGTCCGGGCATGTCCGGGCGGTCAAAGTACCTCCACTAAAAGTGCTTGATTTTGCCACTAACAGGCTCAGATTGTTATTCGTGTGTCTGACAACATTACTGAAAGGATCGCTAGAAATAGAAATAGACCGTTTTTAACCAGAAATAGAACATAGACATGCCCTCTGGATTACATTGGAGCCTTGAGCCGCGGTTATGCGACTGCCGGTTGAGCCGATTGACCGGAGCAACTCCGGAAATTTTGGGATTTACTTAAAGGGATGAAAAGCGATTTTGTGGACATAGAAGCCAGGTTGAAAAATCCCGGAATTACCCTTTAAAGCTGCACTAGGCAAGTTCGCACTGTGGCAGCTCCAAGTGGCACCGGAAGAGAACTGTTTGAATTTTTTGAAAGTTTGACGGACTTCATTACCCAGAAATCCTGTGCAGTGACATCAGTAAACTACATGAGTTCTTCTCAGTGTGTGGTGGGTGGATGTGGTGAAGAGGTTCAGCAGCTTTCTCTGTTTAGGAGACACTTTTGGATTTCATAGTATGTTTCCTGTGATCACTTAATCCTGAAATAAATGCTGAACCTTTTTATGTGACACAGATGATTTGTACTTGTTCAGATGGAATAAAAATCTACACTGGTGCTGTCCAAGTTTTCAAGCCTGCAGATGAAGCATATTTTAAAACTAAAGCTGAGTAGGTTGAAACAGTTTTGCTTTTCACCCCAGAGAAAGAGAAATATCTCAGAGTTTCTGAGTTTATCTGTTGCTTTGTTTCAGTCTAACATGTTCAACAGTTGAGGAAAGCAGTGGGGAGATTTCAGCATGCAGAGAATTTACAAACGTATCGTCTGTTCAGAAGTTTTCCTGGTTTCCTGTCTTGGCTTGTCAGTTTGCCCCGGGGCAACGGAGAAAATGTGTAAATGACTTGACGTGTAAAGGAATGACCTTTAGTGGGTTTATAGAGATAGTGAAATGCTGTTTACCTCCTGTGAGAAAGATCTACCACACACTTAGATTTATTAGACAAGTATTACACTGGACTGTTCGATGTGAATTGCATGGCAGTGTGTGGAAGATCTGTTCCACTGTATAATTCGACTGGGTCTGACCCTCCACACCCTTTTTGCTGTTTACTTTTTGAGGACCTTGAAAACGGACTGCTGTCAACAAATTGTGTCATTCTGTATCTAACTTATTCCTTCCTCCCCTTTTCCGCTGCCTCCCTCTCTCACCTTTTCCCTCTCCCTCTTCTTCTTTGCAGGACACAGTGGCAGACAGGGAGTGCTGTAACGTCATGTGTAAATGCTCCGGACATGAAGGCAACCGTGGCTCTCGGGGCTCCCCGGGGTCAAAGGTGACTGGAACACACACACCTTTTACCTTTAACATGATGTCAGGAATGTCTGGAAAGGTGTCAAAAACAACATGGACGCCGGTTCACGCTGAGAACAAACAGACGTCGACAACAGTCCTGGTGGAACAGCACAGAAGGACCTAGTTCACCTTGAGTCCCATTGTTCACACAGGGTCATTCCAGGTCACGATGCAGGCTGTACTGCTGTTGAAAATAAAATCTCTCTCAGCCTCGTAGAAGATCGTTTCATCCTGTTTTTGCAGCTCAGATGTTTTTATTAGAATAGACAGTTGACTGTAGATGGTGTAGGCTGAACTTTATATATATCATCTCACTCTATGAGACAAAAAGTCTTCTTTTACAGTAAAAAAAAACTATTTAAAGTCTCAAGCATGGTGACTGCTGTCAGTGTAACACATTTCTTAAGGGTTTTCTGAATTTCACTTTTCTTCTCATCGACTGTTTGTGCTTTTTATATTTTATCCAGAGAGAGACTTAGAATACGCTTCAGTTCCTAGATCACCAACATCAAAAGCCAATAGTAAGGAGGTCAAAGGTCAGAGGTCGCAGTGCCCACTTACCCTGATATTACCTGATCATGATAATAGACTAGGTAGTATAGAAAGACATGTTTAGACAAGGGGATGACCCGGAGGAAGAGGAGAACAAAGGGCTGTGGTGTTGGTTGGTTGGTCTCTCCTGACCTGTTCTGTCTCCTCAACAGGGTCAGTCTGGACAGAAGGGCCACCCCGGCTTCCCAGGGGAGGAGGGAGTCGCTGTAAGTCTTTCCCTAATGTTCATTCAACCAGGTAGTTAAACAGGTAGTAGTCCTGTTGGTCTGGTCCTGGTCCTGTGGTCCTGGTCCTGGTCCTGTTGTAACACTTGTTGCTGGTGTGTTTGTGTCTTCCAGGGAGATAGAGGACTTCCCGGACCCAGCGGACCTCAGGGCATCCAGGGCTGTGCTGGAACCAGAGGACAGAAGGTACTGATGTGATGTGTGGATTGAAGCCTGCTGTTGATCGATGTGCTGAAATGAAATAACCCTTAAAATAAATAAATACTACTATTACTGTTACTGCTACAACTGCTTCTATCAATAATAATAATAATGCATTTAATTTGATGCTCACTGTAACCTAATCTGTCTCTGCAGGGCTACCGAGGCCACCGCGGCAACCGGGTGAGTGACTCAGATCTGCTGGAATGCAAACTCAATTAACCAAGGACGTGACGCCATGTGTTGTATATGCTGAGGAATGTTTGGACAAATATTTGAGTCTAGATGGAGTCTCGTTAGAGAGACATAAAGAAAAGAAAACTCAGCGCTCTGATTCCCTCCTGCTGCAGGGCGACGAGGGAGAGCACGGCCTGGACGGAGTCAACGGTGAACAGGTACGAGCCTCATGATGCTGAAGGGACCTGGGTCATCAGGACCTGGGTCATAAACTATTGATCATATCAATTATTAATTATTAAAATCTTTAATTAATTCTTCATTTTCTTCTTAACCTTTTCATTTTCGTCTCTGCCAGAGAGGTCATGTTTTTGCCCGTTAGTTTGTCTGCAGGACATCTGAGAAAAACGTATTAACAGATTTCCATGAAAGCGATCGGCTTTGGGCCAAAGAGCACCGGATTAGATTTGGGTTGTGATCTGGCTCTGGGTTTCCACCTTTAGGCGCTTTGTGTTTTTGAAACTATGAAACTAAGACTTGATACAGACTTGACTCCAAATCCAAAGGGATGCAGGGTCAGGAAGTCAGTTGAACTCTATGATGATGTCTTTGGATGTAACAGGAGGAGAATTGTTCATGATGCTTCTGGCTGATGTGAAGATGTCTCTGTTGGTGCTCGTCTCCACGCTGAGTCATGCTGGTTTTGTGTTTGCAGGGTGTAACAGGACCAGGCGGAGGTCGAGGGGAGAAAGGAAACCCAGGGAACCCAGTAAAACCTTTACACTTTCTAACATATTTCCCCTTTTATTGTCACTGAGACATGTTCATTCACTGGTATGTTCTTTACTGACTCATCAAACGCTGACATTGTCTTCTCTCTCTCTTCATGTAATCTAACCAGCACCATTCACCACCCCAATTATTGGATTTATTTGTTTGTTTATTTATTTAATTAGACTAATTAATGATTAAATCAGTAATTAAATCAGAAATAATAATACATTAATTTGATAATGTAATTTAAATCATTAATAACAGAAATGATAATATGATAACATAATAATAATAATTAGACATTTTAATAATTAAATTAATAATGATTAATATATTATTATTATATTATATTATTATATTATATATAGAGTTAGTATGTTTATTATTATTATTATTATTATTATTATTATTATCATTATTATTATCATTATTATTATAACAGACATGATCTTCCGTGCGGTGCTTGGAAGTGATGTTTGGAGGCGTTGACCTCTGACCTCAGGCTGGTTGATTGACAGGTTGACTTGTTGTCTTCAGGGTATCAGGGGTATCAGAGGAGAGCCGGGGCTGAAGGGAGATCAAGGACTGAGAGGAGACCCGGTGAGTCTCAACCACATAACATTCTCTCGCTAGCTCTCTCTCTATGTCTCTCTCTCTCTCTCTCCCTCTCTCTCTCTCCTGAATCATATGTAAGCCCATTTGTCCTCTGCTGTATGCTGAGTTATATAAGAGCTCTGGTATGCTGCTGTAAGGCCTCATTTCCCTTTTTTCAGGGAAACAAACCAGAACAAGCAGCTTTGGACCTCCAATTAAAATTGATGTAGATAGCGAACCCTCTATGAGGAGAATACGGCCACCGCATTACCACATAACTGTGATTTGGTTACACCCTCATTTATGTGCTGAGTCAGTTTCATGACCCTCGGGCACGTAAACCCGGTTAAAGCCCACTGGAGAATTGTAAAAATACACGAGAAGCAATCCCCACCCTGCTTCACATTCAGCCTGCAGCAGTGGGGGGTCCAGGGGCTCTGCAGCAGTAGTAGTTTCTCGTTTTCCTTCCCCATCCATCCATTCCCAGTGAACCAGTGGCCTCCCAGTCTCACATTATGACCCAGACCTTAACCTCACTGGTGATTTTATGCCTAACCGTACTTTGAATTAAAAACAACAGATTTGTGTAATTTTCAATGATAGAACTATTTGACTTTTTGTCCTGGCTACGTGGACAGTGAGCTAACTGTATCCACACTGTGAGCAACACCAGGAAGTTGAACCTTTGATCCGTCAACAGCCCATCAGTTTTCCTCATTCAAACATTCATTCAGACATTAAAAGCTTCCCGGTTCAACTTTTATTACTCTTATTTGTTATTATAAGACTTCAGGAATACGTCTTCAGGAATAGAAAAACGTCTCAAAAACGATGCTTGCTCCATCGTTGCTCCATGGGAAGATCTGAAGTCATTTTCTTTCATATACTTAATGCTAACCTAGCTTATCAATGCTGCAAGTTAGATGTTCTATTACAACCAAAATAATATAACACAAAATCACTGTGAGAATACATCGAAACGTATAAATGCATCGTTTTCTCTGATCTTTCACAGGCAGGTTATCAGACAATGAACTCCAATAAATGTAATGTCCACTGTCTGTAGCGCTAGCAGGCGACCGCAGCTGGACCGCAGCTGGAAGCGCTACAGAACCGAACCCGCATACCTTCACCAAACAATATCAGTTTGTTTTTCCCAGTAGGAACAGCTGTGTCTTGTGTGTTGTCTGATAGGGGGAGCCAGGTGCCGAGAACACCGTCCCAGGACCCAAAGGAGACGCCGGGAACCCAGGCTTACCGGTAGGAAACATGGCCGACTAACTAACTAGCTAGCCAACAGGCTCATTTAGTTACTGTTAACATGGGACTACTAGCCACTGCTAACGCTAGCTTCTACTAGATACGTTAGCTAGTGTGCTAACCAGATGTGCTAACAACAAGACAGTGATGGTTAGCTGACCAGATACTATGGTTAGCTAGCTAACAAGCTACATGATCTAAACACTAAATCAATCAGATGTATCAGTGATGAAATGATCAGTTCAGTAGAAACAGACAGAAATTAACCATGAAGATTCAATTCTGTTGAGACAGAAACACAACCAGCTGTTCACAGAGCTGAGGACCTCCAAGATGGCCGCCAGAGGAGGGTTGCGTCAAAGCCCTCTATAGATAAAAGAATGGATTTCATTACAGAATGGGTTTTCATGTTACTGGATGTATAATCAACCAGGATCTCTGTTCTATTATAATCTACAAACTATGACTCGTTACTTTCTATTACTCTGTCTCACTCTTTCTCTTATTCACACACACACACACACACACACACACACACACACACACACACACACACACACACACACACACACACACACACACACACACACACACACACACAGGGAGATCCAGGAGAAGATGGACTGCAGGCTGACGGCGGTATCGTTGGAAACCCGGTGAGATTTTACCTTCACTATATCTCTTATGGTACCACAGTGTTGAGCGGCTGACACGTGATCAGTTTAGTTCTGTACTATTCTACATCTGACCTTTAATGTTGATTCTGACTGTTTTACATACAGCAAGATGAATGATATTTTTAAATCAGTTTTTCCTCTCGGGCTTCCAATAGTGTGTAAAAACATTTAAAAACAACTAAAATGAAGGAAATAGCACATATCTCATAAAACGATCTACAGTGATGCAGAGTGAAAAATCAGATACTGATCCTGGGTCAGGTAAGGCTCTGGTATCTCTGTATCTCTGCTTCCCAAGTTCTCTTGGAGCTGATGATTACTTTAAGGCTCATTTTAAACAAATTGACTGAGTAGAGTCAGACTCTATTTAGAAAAGCAAATGTAAAAATGTTACCTTTTATTAAATAAAATAGAATGAAATAGAATAGAATTGAAGAGATAAAACAATCCCTCTCTGAGTAGCCCCTCCCTCTCTGAGTAGCCCCTCCCTCTCTGAGTAGCCCCTCCCAGGGTTTCTTCCATTTTTCCCTAAAAGGTTTTGTAGTTTTTCCTTGTCCTCTGTGAGGGTCCAAGGCTGGGGGATGTCGTGTACTAACCATTTGTGAAGCCTTAGAGACTGGAACGGTGATGAAGGGCTGTACAAATAAATGTGATTCATATTTCAACTATTATTTTTGAACAGTAATAATAATAATAATAATAATAATAATAAAGATCATTAAATGAGATGAAGCTCATCAAAGGTAGCTAAACAAAGTGCTTGCTAGACTCCGTTTAACACACACTCCCTGTGTGTTAATCTTTAAACAAACTGCTCACATGTACGTGTGTGTTTATATATTATTATATCATTCATGTTTGAATGGACTGTTATGGGCTTACAAGTGTGTGTTTATTGGATATTTTAAATTGTGATTCAGCCAATCAGTGAAGTGAAGACTGCAACTATCCATCTGTACAAGCACTGTAATACAGTGTTACTGAGACTGGTATCAGCTCTACCGTGACCCCAGCAGAACTGAACTGTCTGTTTATAATGGAATAATACATCATAATATGAAACATCATTCTTCATATAACTCTGTATAACTCTGTAGGGTCCCGATGGAAGAAGAGGACCACCCGGCCTGAAGGTAGGAGTCAAATAACACTCACCATGGTTGGCACTGGTCAGTCTCTACACCTCTACACCCTTTAAACACTCATTTTACTGTGTGTGTGTGTGTGTGTGTGTGTGTGTGTGTGTGTGTGTGTGTGTGTGTGTGTGTGTCTCCAGGGTCTGAACGGAGAGCCAGGCAGTCCAGGACTTCCAGGGATCCTCGGTCCCTCAGGGCCCCAGGTAACTGAACAGGCCCTTCACCTCTGAAAAGATAAAGCTGGCTAAATAAACTACCTAGCATAAACACTGCAGCTTCATCACACACGTAATCGCTCATAGACAATGTTCCTCTAATCCAGGGAGAGTCAAACACAACAGCAGCTCAGACATCTTCACATCTCACGTTACTGCTAACGTACACTCAGCAAGACCTGCTACACTAACGTTACGTCCAGTTACAACGAAGAAGTCCATCAAATAAAATGCAAAACTTAAACTTAAGTATTTGAATTGTAGAGAAAATGTGAAATGGAAAAGTCAAACTTCTAATGCAACAGCAGTGAAACCTAGCAGGATCATCAGCTGGACCTCAAGGTTTCTACCACAGACATTTAGACATGAGTTCAACAGGAATCTCATGAACATCCTGCAGGCTCTGACACATCAGCACATGGAGGCGTTCTGGCTCGCATTACATTCGGTTTGCCAGGAAGCGCTCTGCAGAGGGCCTGGATATGAAGCTGTGCGGTCGGAGGCACGCCGAGTTCCGTCAGGTCAGGGGATCTGGCTGATCTGATCCATGATGTGGTGTCTGGAGAAGCTTCCAAGGAAATTCTGAAGAACTGGGGGTTCCCCACTGGCCTGTGTGTGTGTGTGTGTGCGCGTGTGTGTGTGTGTGTGCGCGTGTGTGTGCGTGTGTGCCTCTGTGATGTTCTTGGATAGAAAGAGAGAAAGGGATTGATTTTTCCTGCTAACTCCCCTCAAACATCTTGGGAACAATTGGTAGCTTTCGGTAAAACTCTGTCCTGTGTATTAACTAACTATGGAAATATGGGAAAGTATAAAGAAGAATAAAGAAACCGGGTAAAAACAAGAAAGATAGCTAGCTAGCTCCCTAAGAGTTACTATAGCAACCGATAAAGATAGCTAGCTCCCTGGTTACAAGAGTTACTATAGCAACCGATAAAGATCGCTAACTAGCTCCCTGGTTACAAGAGTTACTATAGCAACCGATAAAGATCGCTAACTAGTTCCCTTGTTACCACAAGAGTTACCATAGCAACCGATAAAGATAGCTAAGTAGCTCCCTGGTTACCACAAGAGTTGGCATAGCAACCAACAAACCAATGGAAACCTTCAGCACAGCTGGAACATGTCTTTGACCAATCAGATTGCTTGGCTGAAACTTGCTGTCGTATACCAGAACACATGGTGCTTTATAATGTGCAATACTTCATGTATAGTAAAGGTCAGGGTTCAAACCCCCACCCTGACCTCTGACCTCCCTGTGGAGGGGGACATGGGAGGGTATGAGCACTGTCCTAACCGGTCCATGTTGTGTGTGTAGGGAGATAGCGGGGTCAGAGGTCAACCTGGACCAAGAGGAATCATCGGCCTGCCTGGACCTCAGGTCAGTACACCTATCACCTCCATGTATTCCTCTCAGAATATACCATCACTTCCTGGTGAAAATGTCATCATCTCTAAAACATCAACCTTTCGGGGACCTACAGAAACAGCCTCATTGGTGTCTTTACATCCTGACCGTCTAACGTTGAGTTCATACGGTGGGTTCTGAAATGGTTTCATAAGCCCAGTTGAAGTTGAGTTTTCTTTCATAATCAGATCTCTACCATTTGAAAAATAAAGTGACTCTCTGACTAAACGATAGAGGTCACAACATTAATCCAAGTGAGGGTGCTTTTTAAAGGATAGTAGTAGAACATGCCTGAATTCTCCAGAGATATGATATCGTTCAGAGAGAAGCCATGCTAGCTGAAGCCCCAAGTATGTGTTCAGATGGATCCGTGCGGTTGTCATATTTGACGCCTTGATTACCACATCTTGCCAAGCCTGACAGCTGAGGGAAGAAGTCACGGAGTCATCTGAGTCCTGGTGTGAACTCTGAGGAACAAATGAGAATCTCCTCTGAGTGAACACAGCCAGTCCCTGTGCATTAAGATAAATATTGAGGATATGAGATTGTATGGTTCTAATTCTAGTTATTATAGTTCTTGAGTCCAATCCATAACCACTAAATGTCATTATTTATGAGCCGAGCAGGGAGGTTGTTAATATTATTACCAGACACAAACCACGTCAGACGTCTGGATGCAGTAACTCCAGTTAATTGTGACATAAAAAGTTCCCAAAAGACTTTTTACTTTGGAGGAAAAACATGACGTATAAAATGTTTTCATGTTTTTTCTTATGTCAACTACACAAATGTTATTAATGCAAAGAAGCTGGACTGGACTGAACCAGACTTGCTCAGCTGTAGCTCTTATTTTAGAATGAAGCTCTTCCTGTTGGTTGTGTTTATACTGTTTCTGGTCCATTTACCCGCTGGCTTTCGCAAATCCACCATAATTATTTAACAGTAGGGAGGTCTCGGCTGTAAACACTGGGCTGGGTTTCCATCAGCACCATCATCAGCAATCATTTCTCATAATGTTCTTACTCGGACCTCCGTTTTTACACGTCTGCCACATATAAATGACAAACAAGCTTCCACTGAAAAGTTCATGAATGAGCGCCATCATTAGGCTGATCGTCCAGTTAAATAGACCCTTGGTGCAGCAATCACAGAGAAAAAACTGTAAACCAACGTTGCTTCTAGGAAAACTTCTAACAGCTAAATGCCACATGTAGTATTTAACCATCAATATATCA
This sequence comes from Hoplostethus mediterraneus, assembly GCA_034670385.1. Taxonomy (NCBI): domain Eukaryota; kingdom Metazoa; phylum Chordata; class Actinopteri; order Trachichthyiformes; family Trachichthyidae; genus Hoplostethus; species Hoplostethus mediterraneus. The sequence continues at coordinate 1,136,257 of JAXDDW010000061.1, forward strand.
ACAGATTACTAGTTCTACCTATAATGACTGTAAACCAGTGAGACCACGGTGGAGACGACTGGTCACCTCTATCTCACCAGTGGTGTTGTTACTAGTGTTTCTCCACATTAAGACTACATTTCCCATAAGCCTCATTGGTAGAGGCTGGTAGAAGCTGGTGAAATGACACAAGTAACATCTTTAAATACTCGGTGAGTAAAGTGTGGTAGAAATAGCGACCCGTTTGTTGGCGGTCTCGGGTGTTACTGGTCTGACTACTGGTTTTACTGCAGGGTGGACCTGGATCAGAAGGAAGCACAGGATTGACTGGACGCCGTGGCGCTATCGGGAAGAAGGTTTGTGACATCACTTCCTGTACCTCATCTGTGATCCAACGCATACGGCACCAGACTAAACATTAGACTAGATGAGACTAGACCACTAGTTTATATTATATTAGACTAGACTAAACTAGAAAACACTAGATTAGATTAGATTAGAAAAATAAAGCAATTGGTTGCGCAATGAGGCAATTTGTTGAGCAGCAATACAAAAACAGTCTTGTAGTCAGACCACGTCTCACTAATGGAGCATCACTTCATACAAAAGTGTTTAATAGAGAGTCAGAAAAAACAGGTCAGCTGTCATCACCCAGTTAAACCAGAACTGAGAGAATACAGCCGCTCTGTCTGTTGTTGTTGTTGTTGTTGTTGTTGTTGTTGTTGTTGTTGTCTGATGGTGAGTTGTGTTGTTGAAGGGCCAACCTGGAGTGCCAGGCATACCAGGAGCCCCAGGACCGCTGGGAGTCAGAGGAATGCCGGTAGGGAGCTGTGTGCGTGTGCGTGTGCGTGTGCGTGTGCGTGTGCGTGTGCGTGTGCGTGTGCGTGTGCGTGTGCGTGTGTGTGCGCTCATGTGTGTGCATACCTAAGCATGTGTGTGTGTCTGATCCAGGGTCAGGATGGCAGAGACGGCTACGGACCTGCCGGGCCCAAGGGAACCACGGTAGGAAGCCGCTGAGGTCCTTTACTGCATTTCCCTTTTGGTTTTAGTTGTCAAAGGTTCTCATGTGAATGTGGCGACTGTCCCCCGCAGGCCACCGTAGACTCAACACAGGCTTTGACCAGGCAACAGCCAAAACCACAGCCTGAAGCAGTAGAACATATCTTTAGTCATTTCATGTGATGGTATATTATGATTTTAAATAAAAATATGAATGGTATAAATTGGCCAATATGTAATGCAGATGTATTAAATCTATAGTTCAATAAAACTGGACCAAAATAAACCCAAATGCTCCTAGACATCAGATCACACATGGCCTTTGGAAAACAAGTGAACACGTTACCACGTTAACACACCAACTAGAGCTGACACACCAAGATCACAAAACTGAACTCACACGACGACGTGCTGCGACTTCAACCGCCTCTAAACAACCTGCACTCCCATGTCACGCCCTGAAAACTGTTGTACTACACCACATGTAATAGTCCCTCACTGTCTGATCATCCTGTTGTTATGGAAACAAGAGCTGCGGTTGATTACTCTGTTTTCCTGTGCAGGGAGATCCTGGGTTCCCTGGTTATCCTGGTGTACCGGTGAGTTGAGACCAGATCAGTATCAGCCACTACAGTGAGGTAACAGAGCTTACAACGTTTTGGCTCCCTCAGTACTTTGGATGCCAAATGATACAGTGAGATTGAGATTCAAGTACAGAGGAGGAGGTCAAGGGTCAGAGGTCACAGAACTTACATGCTCCTAGAATGATCATGTAAGAAAGAAATGCAATATAGTTTTATGTTTTCATGTCCAAAGATAATATTGAATAGAGCCAAAAAACAGGAAATGTGTGGCGGTCCAAATAGTTCTAGATCTTTCTGTCTGATAATTTGTTGACTTAACTGGTATCGTGTATGTTTCCTGGTGCTCAGGGTGAAATTGGCCTTCAGGGAACCGAGGGACTTCCAGGCCCCAAAGGGAACCGAGGTCGAGGGGTGGGTGACAACACACACTGTGTGTGTGTGTGTGTGTGTGTGTGTGTGTGTGTGTGTGTGTGTGTGTACTGTAGTGCGTTCACTGACTCATCTCTGACTCTTTTGATGATACGCCTGTAGGGGAACTCTGGCAGGTCGGGTGAGATGGGCGTGGCCGGAGAATCGGGACCTCCAGGACACAGGGTGAGTATGGCCAAATGGTGATGGTCGTCAGCAAACATTCACCTCAACCTTGACCCTCCCACATACACCTCCACGGTTTGTAATATCTGTCTCGTCCATCCAGGGTACCAGGGGTCCTCCAGGACTCAGAGGCATGTCTGTAAGTAGCGTTAAAACTCACATGTAGCAGTGCCGTGTTCTCACATCCTTTACATGACATTTACATGATGTCCTTCTGGTCCCTCAGGAATGCCAGTTGATCACCTACATCAGAGACAACTGTGGTAAGTGCCGAAGAAATCCACTAAGGTTGTGGCTGTTCACCCTCTGTGTGTCCAGTGTTTATTCAGGTCACGGTAATGCTTTAACACACTGTATGTTACTAGCTAGCATCTGAATCGCACTGAACATACAGAGTCAGAGGTCAGAGTGTTGTAGTGGTAAATAAAAGTCTGTGATACATCATTACTAATGTAAATACAATTCAATCATATTTTCAATAAAGACCCTATGATATACCGTACATCAGTTTGATAGATTACTATGATTTGTTAAATATATTTAAGTTAGCAAGCTCAAAGAGCTTATTATTTATTGCCTTGACAAACTGTTGATGACCTGTATCATTCCTTCAATAATTCCAGTTCAAACTAAATATTATTTTCTTCCTCCAAACAGCATGCTCCCAAGGTATGTACCTCCATTTTCTGTCTTTTTCTAAGGACCAGACTGTCAGGGTTTAAACTTGAAACACCGTCAGTGAGATCGGCACAGAAAACTTTGTATGGAAATGTTAAGAACAACAAGAAAACTTTTCCCTCACCTCCTTTTAACGTCTTTATTAAGGTTATTATTGATAATGGTAACCCTCGTTCACTGGTAATAGATGGAAACTGGCAGCTAAACAACGGCTGGGTTGTTCTGGGTTGATGTTTACTTTCATTTACTGCCTCCAAGTCATCTAGTAATCCAGATGCAACAAGATGAGTGTAGTGATGATTATGTGTTGCAGACTTAAGAGTTTTGACTACATATTACAAATAAATAATTTATTGAATACAATCCTTACTGAAGAGGAGGTGAACAAAAGGCTGTAGAGGTGTTAGATTAGATTAGATGAAACCTTAATGGTCCCTGTTGGGAAACTGGACTGCTGCAACAGCAACTAGTATTAAGATAGTATCAGTAGCAGCACAACATACTCAGACAATGTATAAGGCAGGTATACGGCTGTGCTGTTACTGTCTCAACCATCAAAGTTTGCAGGTTTTCATCCCAACCAAACACAACAGCAGCTGGTTTCACTGGCTGACACTCCAACCAGATGTGGAGGAAGTAACCAGCTGCTGTGGTGTTTGGTTGGGATGAAAACCTGCAGACTCTGGGGCTTTGACGGAACCTGGTTGCGATAATAAAGCTGCATCTTTCAGATTCATTGGAAGAGTACTTAGAAGAGCTGAGCGTTATGAGGGTCTCATCCTCTCCCCCCTCCTCGTGTTATTTTTCCTCCTTGGCTCGCAGGTCCGACAGAGTGTCCAGCCTATCCCACTGAGCTGGTGTTTGGCCTGGACATGTCTGACGACGTGACCCCAACCGCCTTTGAGAAGATGCGGTCCATCCTCCTCTCCCTTTTGGAGGACATCTCCATCGCCGAGAGCAACTGTCCGACGGGGGCTCGCGTCGCCGTGGTGGCCTACAGCACCTACACCAAGTACCTGATCCGTTTCCAGGACTACCGCCGCAAGAAGCAGCTGATCGAAGCCGTCAAGAACATCGCTCTGGAGCGGACGATCAACAAGCGCCACCTGGGGGCGGCCATGCGCTACGTGGGCCAGAACGTCTTCAAGCGTGTTCGTCAAGGAGTGAGGATGAGGAAGGTGGCTGTCTTCCTCTCCAACGGGCCGACCCAGGACATTTCTGATGTTGTTACCGCGGTGATGGAATTCCGGGCCCTCAACATCGTCCCGGCAGTCATCGCCCTGCAGATCAGTCGTGGGGTTCTTAAAGCGTTCGAGGCAAGTTTGGTTTGCCAACAGGATTTATTAGATGTCTCATTTACAACATCTCAGTGTCCTCTGAGAATCCCCATCCAAACCAGATGTTGTAGTTTCAACAGTGTTGGCCCACAGCAAATTACTTTACTCCCACATATGACCAAGCGTTTCTAAGCATGTAGATCACATCGTCTCCTTTCCCAGTACACTGGGAAAGTGCCAAAGGTATCTCAAATCTGTTTTTTCACTTCATGATGAAAGTTCTTGAGAAGTTCTCATATTCTACAAATCTATTTTCTACACAACAGTGCAACCTTTAATGCACAACTCCAAAGCTTGCCCACCCCTCAGCAGGGGAGTTGGTAAGTCCAACCATGCAATCATCATCCCCCGTTCTGTATATTACCAACTGTGTATCTTTCTCTACTAGCTACTAGCGAACACCACCAGCATGAAGCAGGCAAACTGGTGCTGTGACAACAGGAAGGACAAGCCCAGTTCATCACAATCTGACAGACACACTGTGAAGGCAGCAGCTGATGCTTCAACAGTAGAACAGTACTAGCCAAGCTTAGTGTTAGCTTATTCCATGGTGCAAGCAGGACAATGCATTACAAGAGACACATCTGTGCAGAACTGACCAGCTCCCTTTTACAGCCTGTAAATACGTGACAGGGAATAGCAACAACACAACCGCAGAACTAGAAGGTCTGGTTGGCCCACAAACCCAGGAATTCATTCCAATTCCTTGTGCACTTATTCTCCCTTTTTTAGTTAAGCTCAGATTTCCTTATCATCTATCTTCAGTACTGAGAAAGTGCAGTCGTGCTTAAAAAAAGATGCTTATATCATCAACTACATCATCTCAGATAACAAGGAAAAGAAAGATGTTTAAGCTTTGAGACAAATGAGACGTTTTTCAAATACTTTGTTCTGTGTGTTCTCTGACATCTTGGATCTGAGCCTTACTGTGGCTCCATGTGGTGTTACCGACACAAGCCAGAGGAAATCCCACTGACAACTATTTGATAAGCATCGTACTTTTGGCAAGCAGCTATTGAGCCGTAAAGTAACAGCTGCTGTTTTGTCTCAGGCTGATGACACGGGAAACTCCATCTACTCATTGCTGGGGGGGACAAGGAGCCTGGCTACCGAGCTGAGGAGGGTCAAGCACTGTGCAATCTGCTACGGTAAGCGGCAAGGCTCACTAAGCTGTCATTCCAGGAGATATTACCTTGTTATTTATCATAAATCAATTTAGTAGCATACCTATAAATGCAACAGGATTTATCAAGGGATGGCAGGTCCTGGTATTCCTACTTCCTACGTTGTTTTTTAATGTAATTCTTTATTTTTGTTAGTGTAACATTTGTAAGTTGTGTTGGATAACACACTAAACATAAGACAAATCATGGAGGATATCATAAACTTAGGTGTTCCCATTGTGGTCCTCATCATGTAATGATAGCAAGGCAGGTTAGGCAGTTTCTTAATACACAATACAGGTTAGCGTTTACAGCCTGATGCCATCTATTGTAACCCAGCTAAGTGGGATGGTGGAAGATAATGCTGTTGTGTTTCTTCAGACCCCTGCAGGCCTCTAGAGGAGTGTGCCAGCGTCCAGGAGACTCCAGGGCCCCAGGCAGTTGATGTGGACCTGGCCGTGGTGCTGGACGGCTCCAGGGAGGTCCAGGCCGACGAGTACGCCGGTGTCCAACAGCTGCTGGGCTCTGTGGTGGAGCAGCTGGCCGTGAGCCCCCAGCCCCGCCGAGCCGACAGCCGGGCCCGGGTGGCCCTGATCCAGCAGAGCGGCTCACTCTACGGCCAGGCTCCGCAGGCTGCCCAGGCTGCCAAGTTGGAGTTTGGCCTGCTGGCCTACCAGGACCACGACATGATGAAGAGGCACCTTGTCCAGGGCATGCAGCAGCAGGGCGGCTCCTCGGCTCTCGGCCAAACCCTGGAGTTTGCCCTCAGCAATGTGCTCCTCAAGGCCACCAGGGCCAGGAAGAGGAAGGTGCTGCTGGCCGTGGTGGGCAGTGAGACAGCCTACTGGGACCAGGCCAAGCTGCACTACATCTCCCAGCAGGCCAAGTGCCAGGGGGTGGCGCTCTTTGTGATGACTGTGGGTGATCGCTACAACCGAACGCAGGTGGAGGAGCTGGCCAGTCTGCCTGTACAGCAGCATCTGATCCACGTTGGCCGGGTGAAGGCCGAGGAGCAGGGTTACGCCCAGCGCTTCATCAGAGTCTTCCTCTCCGTCCTCAGTAGTAAGAAAAGACTCACATACACATCAAACTTGTAGTAGATTCAATTAGTTTGTCAGATTTCCCCAAAATTTGTTTTGCATCTCAAGCCATCATCCAATGAACATACAGCAACACAAATGAAGCGTTGCTGACAGATGTTGCATCACATTGTCAGGCTTCAGGAATGTGTTTGTTCTTTGCTGATTCTAGGGGGAATGAATGTGTACCCTCCTGATTCTCTCAAACCGACCTGCGACCAGCTGGGAGGCCAAGATGGACAAGAAGTGGTTGTAGAGGGGTAACTCACACTGCCTGCACTATGAGACACCAGCATTGTAATAATTACAACTATAATAAATGTGTAACAAAGTTAAGAAGCGCTGTAAAATAAAATAAACTAAATCAAATCATCCATTGGTCCATATATTCCATCCAAAGATGGATTATCACCTAAGTAAGTAATGTGATTGATTGTGGTTGTGGTTGTGTGTCCAGCCAAGGGCAGGCAGGGCAAGAGGAGTTCGCTGAGGAGGCTGATGAGGAGTTTCAGGAGCAGACAGGAGGAAAGACCCAGACCGGCCAGCTGGACATCATCGACACTTTCTCCATAGGGGATGAAGAGGACTTCCTCTCACAACCGACCCTGATGGGTAGGGTTCACACCACTCCCAAACACAGTCAAGTTTCTTTTAAATTTCTTTAGTGCTTCATCACAAAGCCTCAAAGGGCTTTACAGATTAACGAAGACTATCCAATGATGTCAATATGCTGTTCATCAGACCACATGGGTTTGTGTTATAGGACTGTACGATGATGTCAATCTAATGTTTTCTATCACTTAGTTTACACGAAACTGTCCTGATGTGGTAAACTCCACCCATCTGGTACTTCATGTGGCATAAAACATGAAGGTGAACCTAAATATGACACATTGACTAAGAGGTTTGAGGTTTGAGTCATTCCCTCGGTCTGTGATTCAGTATGCTACAAACCTGCAGCTTTTACAGACCTGTACAGACAGCTGAATGCATGGCTGAACGCATGCTTTATGATGGGGTTTTCAGTCCTACCCGCACAGACTGTTGATTGCATCTCTACTTCATGTGTTACTGAATGTATATTATCACTTTGCTTCTGTTTTATCACAGTTAGCAACACGTCTTTAACTGTTGTGTAGCTTGTAGCCAAGGCATGAGTAGTACAGTAGTTCCAGTTAGGCATACCAACCTGCATGTGTTCTCCTAGAGCAGAGGTTCTCAAATAGACCCACATTAGACCCCAGATTTAGCCCCAGGGACCAAAGGGGAAGGTCTTATTATTGTACTAGTATTGACTAGTAGAGCTGTCTAGAGAGAAACCTCTGGTTAGTCCTTCTACCGCTGCATTCACACTGTTAGTAACACGGCAACAAGCGTTTCCTAAAGAGCTGAGCGACCAGGGAAAACCGGCCAATGTGGACGCTCAACAAGCTTGTTGGCTGAGAAAAGTTGAGCATGGCTGAACCTTTAGCAGCCACGGCCATCAACAGCCAATCAGATTTCTGCAGTGCCAATTAAAATGGATCAGAAGTTGATTCCAGATGTTTAAAGCTTCCCAGTCTCTGTACTACTGTTATTGAAAGACTGGAGGAATAAACGTCTCAAACGATGCTTGGAGAACGAGAATCAAAATTGAGGTTTTCATATTTATTTTTATTAACACTAGCTAATTAGACTTGCTAGCTAGCTATGCTAACTCATCAAAACAACGTCAACGTTATGAAATGCAAAACCAACGCAATGAAAAATACATAGATGCAATCTTAGCCTCTGGCCCCGCATACAATCGGTCAGAATAAAGTGACCCATCAATCAAGTTGCTCACAGTGTGAACGCACGGTTGTACATTCTAATGGGAATGATTTTAGTGAACTACATAATAGTGAGTTCAACTATCCCTCATTTCGCTGGGGACCCTGGACCCCCCAAGGACCCCTGGACCCCCCCAAGGACCCCTGGGCCCCCTCCTCAAGGTCCCCATTTTGAGAACCCCTGCCCTAGAGGATTATTAGTGTGTGTCCTCTTGTAAATGTGTGTGTTCTGGTTTCAGCCCAGTGTCAGCTGGATGCCGATACTGGTACCCAGTGTGCAGACTATGTCCAACAATGGTTCTTTGACAAAGCCATCGGTGCATGCTCACCCTTCTGGTATGGCGGTTGCGGCGGTAACCCCAACCGCTTTAACACGGAAAATGAATGTTTCCAGACTTGTGGCACCCATAGTAAGTCCTTCCTGCAGACCCGAGACAGAAACCAACCCAGGGCTGGGCATTGAGAAGCACCAACTATCGGTCTCAGTACAAAAGACATTCTTAAGAAAGGGATGCCAGGTTTTCTACAAGCCTGCAATATTTTGCAGGGTATGATTTGATTGATTCTATCACAACAGAAGTGATACCCTCTATCAACTATTTCAATGTGTTTCCACCAGTTCTGGTATGGAACCGTGCACAGCGATGTCCAGCCCTGTCCAATCCGCTCCTAGAGGCTTATGCTTTCACCTCCCTAGTGCTTTTGCCAGGATCAGTCAATGGCTAGGTTACACAATATAAACTCAGATGAAGTGTTACCAGTCAAATCTGATGTGATGCATGCCGCCTGTACAACTTGTTATAAACTGTAGGTCTGCTTCAGGCTTGAACATTAACAAACACTTTGTGAGGCACTGGAGGCTGCAGGGCTGGTTTGGATTAGTTGGGATAGGGAGTGTCATGCTGCTCTGGTTTTGTGGTTTATTGTTTACCCTTGTGTATTTTCATGATGAGGCTTTTGCCGACGTTTGGATTATGGGGACTTGACCGATTAAACTCTGATGGGTTATCTGTGCTAGTTCAGTTACTTACTGTGTGAACTCAGTAAGCAACGTTGTGAAGATGTCTGTATGTATTTATGCTTCACTACACCTCAGGAAATAGCATATCACGCTATCTGCCAAGATAAGCTCACATGACGCCACAGTGTGTGATGATGTGATGTTTGTGAGATCGTCATGCTACTGCTAACTGTGTTGTGTTTGACAGAGCCTACATCCCTACTGAAAACAGAGCAGACCAACGTTCTCACCAAAGGTAAGGACCACATCTGGCACTGCATCGCTGTCTGGCGCTCGCTTCTCCTCCACAGCACTGGATTATGTCACAGAATCACATTCCACTGTATTGATCATCTCCAGAAAAGATTTCTTTCCACAAACAAACTGCGAGGAACACTTAAGGTGAAGGGCTGTGATGCAGAACCAGAGCATTATTCAGTATGTGGATAATGAATCGCACGTTGGCGGCTCCAAATGACGCGAGAGGTTTCTCTGCTGGATTGGTCACTTCCTATATGGAATTTTCCCACCAGTAACCCGCACAGGGTTTCTGGGTAGTCCTCAAAATTCAACCAGCTACCTCTTGCTGCCAATGTGTGATGCTGCAGCTTGGTTTGGGTTAACATGTACTGTACACTAGCACATCATCACCGATGCCTATAATAATCTCTCCCTCGTCCATCCAGACGCCTGCTTCCTCAGCCAGGACGCCGGTGGCTGCCAGAACTACACCACCAAGTGGTTCTTCGACACCGAAGAGAGTGAATGTTCTCGCTTCTGGTACGGCGGCTGCGGCGGCAACGACAACCGCTTCGACACGGCGGAGGAGTGCCAGAGCCTCTGTATAATGGAGAGGCGATGAGGAGGAAGGGCGTCTGAAAGGCCTCACATCCGGCCTGCCAGATTCTTCACCATCCAAAGCCTCCGTCTTCATCAGAGGCACGTCAGAAGTATCCATAGGCCTCTAGATCGGTGGTTTTCAACCACGTGCCATGGAGGGCCAAAGGTAGGCAGGTTTTATTGCAGCCAATCACTACAGCAGCTCATCTTGATCAGTTCCTCAGCTGCTATAGTGTTTGTTAGCAATGAAAACCTGTTGGGCCTCAATGGCACACGGTTGAAACCCACCGCCCTCTATAGAATATGTATCAGGAAAACAATGACTGTTGAACATTCATTCCACCTGTACGACCATGCTCATCCAAGACTCTACCCCTGCTAGACACCAAGCCCCTGATTTCAGGTTTGCTTTAGTAAGACAAAAGCATGCGGTGCTACGTAGTGAAGCAGGGCCAGATGTATGAAACTTTGAGAATCAACACTAGTAGAAGCTCCATACGCTGGAAACGGGCCTATGAAGACATCCTGCCAGGAATCGCAAACATTGTTAGATTGTGTAAATCAGCTCGATGTCAGCTTCATTAACTCCATAACAACTTACCATAAATGGTTGTTTCTTTTTTGTTCTGCTGCTTCATGACAGATTGTAATCACTGTTCAGTGCTGTGTAATTCAACTCCTTATTGTCACTTCCATATCGTTGCAACCCTTTGTTTGTGTGTGTACAGTGTGTCGTAGTTGTGAGCTTTGTGTTTTCTAAGCATCCCAAACTGCAGAGCGGTTCATCCATCACTTTAATGACTGAACACTCCCTTTCTACATCTGGCCCCAGGTGGAGATGTAGGCCAGTCACACCGCTGTGTTTATCAGCTCCAGTACTGACCATACATCACCACAGAGCAGCACTTGTATCTCCAGTATTCCTTAGATGACGTAGGTTTCAGATATTCCGTTTCAAATAATCGTATGAAAGAGGAAATGGTTTTAGGTTTCACAACGATGCTGTAAATGGTTTATGGAGATGGGACAGATCATCGGTTTAGGCCTCAGGGGGGGTGAATGTGTAGGTCCTCCTGTCTGTGCAGACTCAAATTTACTCCACAAAGATAAACACATGACTTAAGCTGCTGCAGCCCGGATCTGATCCGAGTTTGAGCCTTAAAAGGCCTGGAACTCTGCACGGGATAGCGGAGGGAAGGGAGCGGCAGGTCAGTCTATGTGTCATCCTCTCCCACTGTTTGGAAATGGAAGATCGGTTCAGTGTCTGTGGTTAATCGAACCGACCAATGGTGCTTCATGGTAAAAAAATAAAAATAAAAAACTTGGAATTCCTTTGTTGTGGTATGCTTGTTTGTTCGGGGAGGGGGGGTTGACATGTTTAGGATACAAAGCTGCAAAAAATAGCGAGCAGCTGGTCGCAGAGATTTCTCTTATTTATGGGGGAATTAGAGGGAGATGTGAGTCAGTTCACACAAGCTCAAGATTTTGATCCAGATTGATCTAATTACTGACTGAGTTTGGACACACTTGGCCCCAGACCGTCTAATTCAGAGGTCAACAGTAGAATAAACATCGCTAACATTACAAGGAACCAAGAGTAAGACGATAGATGTTCCCCTCTGGACCTCACAAAGTCAAGATGACAGAAGAGCTGAGGAAAGACGAGAGCCAGGCAGTACGTAGCATTTGGTTTGATGGTGAAGCGTTCATGTTTAGTTTCTCTCCAGTCCAACTCATGATAAGAGATTCCTGAGGTTCGACTCGTGCTACACTGATGTTTAGCCAATTCATAACTTATCTTGTAGCATCACAGAAGAATCACAGTTTACTGGAAAAAAATGTCTTGGCAGATTAGTGAAGTGAACCAGGGGTGACCGGTAAGAAGCACAGAACAGACATGTTGAACAAACTGCTTCTAGATCAGCATTATTTAAAGAGTGATTTTAGTTGAAAAAGAACTAAACGTGACATCAGATCGCTTCATTGAACGACTTTGGGTGAAAAGTGTTTTCTTTAAATGAACCAGAAGCCTCATCTGGTCCAACAGGGCGTCCCATAAGGTTCCAGGTCTGATCAAACTGTCCTTGAGGCACTGAGCCCAACCTGCTAGCTCATGGTAGGTCTAAATGGTCTAAACAGTAAAAGCAGACCTGCAGGAGTCCTGGACCAAACGCTGCATTCAAGGGCATTTAACAGTCAGACCCAGTAAGACTAAAAAGCAACAACTATTAAGTGTTCAAACTTCTGTCGACTTTTGTTGTTCCTGATCAGTTTTTAACATTTACACAATTTGGCGATGATACATTTGATACTTTGTTTTGTTTTACAGCAAAGCAAATTCTGTGATATCAGTCACAAATGAAAAAGTACATGTGTCCTGCCATGACAATTTAAGAGTTATGATCACAAAATGACTTGAATAAAGGATGTCCATTACCAAACCCCAGGTCAGGTTCCCAAGTACAATTCACCAGCTGAACATTGAGGTGAACAGTATTTTCTAGTAGGATGTTTTTCCATATGATGTGATGTGAAAAAGCAGAGGCAGAGCTGCTCTTAACCCGTTGAGTCCATTTAAAAAATCCTCTCTAAAGCCGAAGGCAGCGCGGACTGGTCTGGCCTGACAAAGATGATGGAATCAAGAAATAAATCCTGCTGCTCCACTGACACTGAATGGGAGACGGAGTTTGTGAATTCAGTCAAGGATAAGGGGATATTTTGTGGTTTCTACCCGTTACTGCTGAAGTGGAATTGAGTTTATTTGGATGTAAAAGCTCAGACTAACATATGAAGCCAGAGTCTGTCTCCCATTCACTGCCAGTGGATAAGATCCTGGTTTTGTCTCAGTGGATTACAGTCTAGATGAGAGCCTTGGATTCTGGTTTCTGTCTTTGGGAGAAACTAAATGTTTGAAGCAAGATTGTAGTACTAACATCCTGATCTGCTTTAAGGATGCAGGAACCCATTCACTACGCCTGTTTTAACCATCAAATCTTCAAATAATTTCCTCAAAACGTGTTCATGTAAAAAAAAAACATAAAGTACGTAAGTATTATAAAAACATGTTTTCCATTTTTTGGCATTGGCCAAATACCAAATTTTATTGACACTTTGAAGTTGGACAAATAATGCGGGTCACATTGTTCATAATTAGTATTTTTGCAGCAAATGTGGTCAAAAAAACAAACAATTTATATTACTAACAGATTTAAAATATCTTATGTACAAAAATGTTGGAAGAGGGGAAGTTTGAGTGAGAAAGAGATAGAGAATGTGTGTGTGTGTGTGTGTGTGTGTGTGTGTGTGTGTGTGTGTGTGTGTGTGTGTGTGTGTGTGTGTGTGTGCGTCTGAAAGTGTTTATGAGCAGCTAATTGTGACTAACTTGAAAAAATTGCAGCAACTTGGACTGAAATTAGGAGGAGGAGGAGGAGGAAGCCCCACACACCGCCTCGCTGAACAACAACATCTCGTGGTCGCCGTGGCTACGTGGGCAGAAGATCCAGCAGAGTCCCGACACCGAAGACCGGGGAGAAGACGGCGGCAGACAGGATGGCGACACCGAGCAGAAGTGGAGTTATGGCTGCCTGCAGCGTCGCTCAGCCAACTGAGACAGAGCTGACTGCTGATTGGAGGAGGACCGTGGCGGCATCACAAAGCTTCACCAATCTAGAGGTCAACGAGGAAGGAATCTAAGTCTGTCACAGAAAGCCGGTTCCTGATTGGCTGGGGTCTGAGCCGCCCGGCAAGCCGCTGTTGGCGTCGACCCTGCTGCTTCAGGAAGAGCGGTGGAGATGAGGAAGTGTATGGAGAGGGCTGTACGGTAACATGGTGGTACTGAGGAGGGGGTACGGGGGAGGAGGCTTCTATGAGGACCTAGAGGAGGCCATCACTGTGTGGGGAGGACATGTAGGAGGGGGTTTAGGTGACTGTGTCCAAGAAGACTAGATCTAAGGGTAACTAGCGGCCCTTCCTCCTCCTGCCTCAGCTCGTCCACATCAGACCGGCAGCAGTTCACAACCGATCTGAGCTGTAATCCGTTTCCAGTCTTCTTCTCAGTTCAGTTCTCCTCATTCTGAAGTAACGAAGGAGTCGGGCTTCAACCTTCAGCCTCTGAAGCCCGACGGCACCACAGGACGGTTTTGTCGCCGTAACAGTAAATTGTTCCCAAGAAAATAAGAATGGGCGGATTTCCTAAAAATGGGTAGCACTGTGGCATCCTGGTGGCTCGGCTGGCTACGGTGCGCGCCATGTGACCGCAACGTCCTGGGTTCGAGTCCGGCCAGGTACGTTGGTCACCTGTCGTCCTCCTGTCTCTCCCCAGTATCAACTATCCAAGAAAAAGGCAACAATTCCCCAAAATAATGTTTGGATAAGGAGGAGAAGGTGAAGGTGAAGCCTCCTGTCTCAAGTCATCTCCTCATCATATATATAAAGTAAAGAATGAAGTGTACCCGACTGTGTGTTGTGTGAAGAGAGAGAGAGAGAGTCTTCTATACATGTGAGTGTCAGGGTTGTATTCCCTGTCTACTGCTGGAGCTCCAGTTTACTTCCAGACCTTGACGATGCCGTCTCTGGACGAGGTGACGATGAAGCCCTGGGTGGTCTGGAAGGTGGCGATGTCGGTGATGATGTCGTGGTGTCCGACAGGGAGGGATTCTGGGCCGCGGCGAGGCGAATCCTCCACCACCCCGCTCTTCTGCTTACTGTGGATCTCCTGCAGATAGACGGCACCAGAAAAGTTGATTTAAAAAAAAAAAAAAATGTTTTGATCACTCTTGTTTGGCAGTGGCTTTCTGATTTGGTCGTCGTGGAGATAGCACCAAGAATAGCACGCTCAATGAAAGACTAAGAGTGCCACTTTCTCTCCCACACTCACCCTTTGTACTCCCTTTCAACATCACCCTAGTTCTTACAGTACTTAGTACTACAGTCTGCATACCTGGACTACTTCGGTGCCTTCGATGATCTTGCGGCTGTAGAGGACCGAGGGGCAGTGCAGCGAGTCGTTGGCTCCTCCGGCTACGATGTACGACCGGTCGGGGTACGCCAAGTCCCAGAACCTGAAACCAGCAAAACATAACAAACGTTACCTGGCGCTTCATCGTTCAAGACCTCTGGACTCTAGAGGACCCGGTCTGTAAGGAATACCTCTGGACTCTAGGGGACCCAGTCTGTAAGGAATACCTCTGGACTCTAGAGGACCCGGTCTGTAAGGGGTCTCATTTTCTCAACCAACAACTGTAGTTATCTACCATCTTTTGAGGGCCAATAGGAACATTTTTGTTGGATTAAACTGATGATCGTCAATATTTTGGGCCAATATTCAATATATTCATTTGAACATTTTCAGTGTTTCCCCAGACTTCAGACATCATGAGACACTTAAACTCTCCACTGAAGCTAAACAATAAAAGGTCTCTCCATCGGTAACTAGCGCAATATTGATCAGTTCTCCAGTAAATATGTAATCAATCAAACTGCATCAGACTGGACTACACCTGACTGTTAATAAAAGGAAAATATCAGACAACCCTCAAATGTGCCATCATTTCTCTCAGTTTGGTGCTGTCAATCAGATATGAGACAATACTAGCATAGCATGGTGCCGGTGAACCACGGAGCATCACTCCGGTTAGCTGATGTGGACAGTATGTGTCTATGCTTTACACCATGATGGTAGATTCTTGCTCAGATGTGCAGATTGTCTTCAAGTCCTTCCAAATAGCAGAGTACTTTTTAATCCTGCAGGATACTGGTTGGTTTGCTGGTTACAGTGTGTGGATGTGGATCGTGTTCAGGACCTGATCCTCATGTCGGAGCCGGCGGTCAGGAGCAGCGGGTTCCCATCAGCAGGACTACAGTAGATCCCATGAACACTGTGGGGAGAAGGCTGAACACACACACACACACACACACACACACACACACACACACACACACACACACACACACACACACACACACACACACACACACACACACACACACACACACACACACACACACACACACACACACACACACACACACACACACACACACACACACACACACACACACACACACACACACACTATAATAGAGGACCGTCCATCCCTCACCGTAGGTCTCAGTGCTACATTCCTAGTCCTTCAACCAGACAACTAGGGTTCAAACCCCCAACCTACTGAAGTGTCCTTGAGCATGACACCGAATCGCTGCAGAGGTTAGTAAACCCACCAGAACATGCTGGCTGTGAACGCAGCTTTAGGCTTTACACAGCGTCTCATCTGGTAATTTCAGGCTAAAGGGAGGCTGACCCTGCCGGCTTAAAAACACATCGGTCATCATGTTCAGAAGGAGGGCTTGCTAATAGACACAGATAGGCTTTTCACACTTGAATATGTTAGCCCAGGGTTAAATTTAACCCTGGGTTATAATAGCCCTGGGTTAACTTATCTCACGTTTCACACTAGTTTTCTTTAACCCTGGGCTAACAATTGACCCCGGGTATTCAGTGTTCAGGATTTCACACTGTAAGCTTGTAGACCCCGGGTTAACGTTTAATGCTAACGTTTAACTCGCTGTTACATTCTAACCCGTTAGATTCTAACCCTGTTACATTCTAACCCGTTGCATTCCAACCCGTTACATTCTAACCCCTGTTACATTCTAACCCATTACATTCTAACCCTGTTACATTCTAACCCCTGTTACATTCTAACCCGTTACATTCTAACCCTGTTACATTCTAACCCGTTACATTCCAACCCGTTACATTTTAACCTGTTACATTCTAACCTGTTACATTCTAACCCCACAACGTTTCACACTATTGTTCTTAGCACCGCGTTTCGGGGATAGCACCACAAAAGCGGTGCTAACCCTGCTTCGTAGCAGGGTTTGTTAACCCAGGGTTAAAAGTGTTAACCCTCTCTCAAAAATACAAGTGTGAAACGCTGCTTAGCCTGGGGTTAAATGCGTCCTTAACCCAGGGTTAAGAAAGACATTAGCCCGGGGTTAAGTGTAGTGTGAAAAGCATATTACAGAACACAAGTTAAACTGAAGCCAGATAATCAGTGTTATTGGCCCAGAGACTTCATGGGGAATGCTTTGAAGTTACAGAGAAACATTCATCAGTCTATCGCCTCAGCCAGATGTCTGACATGTTTTAGACATGTTCTCACACACACACACACACACACACACACACACACACACACACAGACACACACACACACCTGCATCTCAGAGAGCGGGGGTGCAGAGCTGGCCCACAGGGTGAACTTGCGGTCTCCAGTCTCCATGTCCCACATAGACACTTCATTATTACCCTGGACCGCTACAGACAGACAGACAGACAGACAGACAGACAGACAGACAGACAGACAGACAGACAGACAGACAGACAGACAGACAGACAGACAGACAGACAGACAGACAGACAGACAGGATGTTACTGGCAGCCTGGTATGATATCCTCAAACTGTATCGACTTAGAAATGCTGAATACTTTGATAAGATTTCCTCAATAAAGCAAAACGGTTGTGTGTTGTTGTTATTGTGTGTGTGTGTGTGTGTGTGTGTGTGTGTGTGTGTGTGTGTGTTGGCAGCACAACCCAGATCGCCTACTGATTTGAAAGTGGATCCAAATGGTAAATGGTACAAATTAATTGCAAGCAGGCAAATGTAGGAAAATATGTTGAAATAAAATGTGAAATTGAAATATGTTAAAAAATAAGACCATAACGCCAATAAACTCTTATAAGTGGTAATCTGAGATTTTCTTGTTTTGTTTCCATCTTCCACCTGACCTGGCTGGTTGATCACTGCTGAGTTACAGAGATCACAATAGTGAAATGATCATTTACTTGTATGTTGTGGATTATCACTGTAAACCGGTTTAAAGTAGTTTAAACTGGTTTAAATGGTCAAGGTCAGTTCAATGATAATTCATCTCATTCAGTTCAGACATCGTCCTCTCACCAGCAATGACAGATGATTGGTAGAGCGGATGCATGAGCAGCCGTCTGATTCGTGCTCTGGCAGGATGGGAGTGGTTCGAGATAGGAAGCTGGAACCGCATATCCCAGCAGGCCATGGTGCCGTTGCTCGTACCTGATGAGGATGCAGAAGGTCAGGAAGTACAGCAGCTGACCTGGACAATACTGTACACCAGCTAATGCAACAAATACTTTCTGCTATGTTCCTGCAAAAGGGACCCATTTGGAAAATTCCTAAAATTCCCTGATATTCCCTGATATTTCCTGATATTTCCTGATATTTCCTGATATTTCTTGACTTCCCCAGAGAGTTTATCAAATTCCCTGACTTTCTCTGTGTGGAACAAAGCTCTCAAAATTCCATGATATTCCAGAAGGAACCCTGTATATGTCTTTACTTTGCTGTATCCTGTTTTCTGCTGCAATGAAACAATTTCCTCACAGGACCATGTAACGTGATCTAACCAACACACACACCTAGACAGAGCCAGCACTGGTGCATGTCTACGGTGAAGGAGGTGATGAGTCCGTGGCGGAGGTCGTGGCGAAGCGTCCAGGCGTTGGAGTTGGAGCGAAGGTCCCAGCCGACCAGGCAGCCGTTGACCGTAGCGTACGCCAACACCGACTGAGCTCCCGAGTTAAAATGGTGGACGTCCACCACGCAGCCGTCCTCCTGAAGGTCCAGAGACCTGGCAGGAGACACATCATGATGCTTTTATCTGAACCACTTCACAGTAAATTTGAACACCAACACAGTTAGATGCCGCTGGACCACCCACATGCAGAACCCACATGATGATGTGGTCAGTACCTGGTCTGGAAGGGCTGGACCTTGGGAGATTTGGGCGGCTTGTTAGCTTCAACGGCTAGCAGCTGGACGGATCCGTTGTCTGAGGCCACGGCCAGGTAGTGCGACCCCTGACAGAAGGTCAGCGTCTTCACGTGGCCGCCGATACGAGAATATGTCAGCACTGACCTGGAGGCACGGAGTAGAGGAGTTAGAGAACAAAACACTTTCAACTTTCAAATCGACACCATCCATCGGCCCCTGTTCTCAGAAAACAGTACTGAAACAATCAAAACGCCCGACTCTGTTCTACACAGTTACTATTCAGATGTTCTTCCCGGTTCTCAGTTTCAAGCTGGGACCCATATGGAGGAGAAAACTGATAGCAGCAGACCGATCTGGTCCGATCTGGTTCTTCTAAATGTTCACAGAGTCTGCAGTTCAAATCAAACATCAGCCCAGACCCATGTAAAGACAAACGGACGTGAAAATCCCAACTACCTGGATCTGATGGTTTGGTAGTTCTAGTTATAAACGACCTGGTCCTTGTGGTGGTTATGGTTGGTTTTATTAGTGGTTGTGGTAAACATCCTGGCCGTGGTGGTTTTGGTAGTTGTGCCAACCCACCTGGTGGTTGTGGTCTTGCCCTCCATCTTCTGGCTGTCCCACACCTTGACGGTGCCGTCGTTGGAGGCCGTGGCGAAGATGGAGTGTTCGTCGGAGACTCGGATGCGGTTGACGGCAGCCTTGTGCTCATGCAGGTGGGCGACCAGGAGCCCCTTAGGGTGCCACCCTGCAGGACCCAACACAAACAGCTCTGTAAGGCCTAACATACATTTCACCACCACCTTTTCCAATCTCTAGTTTGTGTAACATGTGATGGGATATCAGTCATGAAGGTTTGGTCATTATTTCATGTTCCTGCACACATACATACATCATGTTATATGCATGCTATTGCATTCTATCCAGCATTATTAATTGCATCTAGTGAACCAGGGAAAATGTTTCATTGAGCACATTGTGAAAACCTCCCAGCCTCCCACCCACAGCGCGCTAACACAGGCCTGAGATCAGAGGTTAGTGTGTTACCGGGTGGTGGCGGCCGGCTCTCCCACTCAGCGCTCTCCATCATCTGCTTGGCCATGCGCTCGGCGCTGCACTGCTCCCTCTTCTGCTGCACCAGCTGCTGCAGCTCTGCTTTGCAGGTGTTGATGCGGCGCTGGTAGGCGGGGCCACCAGTAATGGACTGCACCACCGGGACCGCCGGGGCCACGGTGCTCTTCCTGTTCTGGCTCACCGGCCCGTCAGCCACCTGGGAACAAATTCACCTGGTTAGTCTATTGACAGAAAACTAAACATCCTGTTAACACCCTCCCTCATCTCCCTCATCTCCCTCTGATGTGATTTAACGATAGTTAATAGTCTGGTAACCTTAAAATGGACCACAAGTTGATTCCATCTATTCAAAACTTCCTAGTTCTCTACAACTTTTATTTAAAAGATTTCAGGAATAACCGACTTAAAAGCATTGGAGAACGTTGATCCATCGATGGTCGATGGGAAGACATTTATTTATTTAAAAGACACATTTATTTATACCATCAAAACAATTTAACATTATGAACAGCAATACCCAAGCAGTGAAAAATACATGATTTGTCTAAATACATAGTTTAGTTCTCTTGGCCAACAGAACTTGGCAACCATTACATGAATCCACCATTACATTACACTGCCCACCATCAGTCAGAGCCACCAAGATGC
Source organism: Hoplostethus mediterraneus (assembly GCA_034670385.1). NCBI lineage: Eukaryota > Metazoa > Chordata > Actinopteri > Trachichthyiformes > Trachichthyidae > Hoplostethus > Hoplostethus mediterraneus. Next base: position 1,156,857 of record JAXDDW010000061.1, read on the forward strand.
TTATAGTGTGAATGCATGATAACATGCAGCCCTGTGTAATGAAAGCAAAGCCCAGCCCACTTGGGGCCTCGTTCAAAAATATCAGCTTGGACTTTATCCTTGATTGCATTTTGCATTTCAACACCTCCAGCTTCTCCAGGACTACAATCTCAACATTATTAAATGAAGGTGAGATCAGCACATGTAGTGAATGAGGACCATATGGACCATATGGACCCTGTGCCCTAGTAACCAGCCTGCTGTGAGAGCCAAGCCAAGTCAAGTCAATAATTCAATTAGAGCTTGTTTTATAGGGAGATGAGGAGGTGTGACTGGATCAGAGCCACGCTGTAGTGATGCTCTGCAGACCTGAACCAACGCTACAGCACCATCAAACTGCACAGCTTTTCATCCAGGGTAGTCAATGACGAGAGCAAGGCACTAACCCTGTCAGGGAATTGAACCCTGCCAGGGTTAAAGCCCCGGGACCTGAGCAAATCAAGTCAGCACCGGTACAGTACCCATACTGGGATAGTTATGGCTACGGTACAGCGGTTGGTTACCGTGGCGGGCTGCGCCAGGGCCGGCTCTTGTGATCCAAACATGCTCTTCCACTCCTCGTTCATGGTGGAGTCCTGCTTGGTGTGCTTCCTCGCTGGGGAGAGAAAACACAACAGGTACGTGAGGACAGATTGTTCCCATGCCTCCATTAACTCACTTACACAATAAACCAGGACCTTTCCGAGGAAAAGCACCACTAAGCAATATGTTACCACAAGATGCCGACCAGATGCTGCGACTTCCACGATTGTTTAGAATTACACTACAAAAAATGTTTTGCGGAAATCAGACCTCAAAACGTGTTTTTCATACTATTTTCAAGTGGAAAAACATCTGCCGACTGTTTGAGATTATTTCACTTATTTCCAATTTCTTGAATCAAGTGATGTTATACAAGTGGAGCGATGTTATCTTCCCACAGTGTCAGATTTTTACACTTGTTTTAACAAAGAGATTTCAAGAACATTTTTTGCAGTGCAACCAAATCTGTGAATTGGTAGAGAAGACAGACGGAACATGACTAATGTGGGAGATCAGAGGAGTTTCGTTTCCTGGAGGCGTTTTCTTTCAGATGGTTTGGCTGCAGACGGCAGTAATTACCTCACTTAGAAAAAACATTTGGAAACTGAGTTATGTGATAACAGAGGTGCACCCACGGGAATTCAAAGGCTTTATCTAACTGGACACAAACCCCACCGGTGCGAGCGGCTAATGGGTGTGTTTGTTCTAATAACTTATCTTGGATAGAAAGGACGTGGTTGCTCAAGGGAATAGAGCTGCAGACCGAGCTATCCATTACAACGGTATTTTAGAGAGAGAGAGAGAGAGAGAGAGAGAGAGAGAGAGAGAGAGAGAGAGAGAGAGAGAGAGAGAGAGAGAGAGAGAGAGAGAGAGAGAGAGAGAGAGAGAGAGAGAGAGAGAGAGAGAGAGAGAGAGAGAGAGAGAGAGCAGATTATCTTATCTTAACTCTGTTAGTCGGGGTAGGGCTGGGCGATATGGTTTATCAATAATTTGACCGATAAAAACAACAATAATCAAATGGAAGGGTTGCCATTGACCCCGATGATATGATAGTGATGATAGTGGTCAGTTTTGCCAGTTTCAATAAAAACAGAACAGGACACACAACCTGTGGCGAATCAGGTTGATGTTCCAATGTTGTTGTTCAGGACGAGAACAAAAGGAAAGAGTTTATTATTGGGGGATGAATTCAACCCGAACTGGCAACCCGATCTGGTTAAGAGCTCATAACGTGCCTCCATAAACGTTGTCAAGGATATTGACCGAAATGATCCTGTCTGTCGGTTTATCGCCCAGCGCTAGTTGGGGGGCAAATCTAATGTCAGATCCCAGTTCATCAAACCAAAAACACGATTCAGAAAAACATTTACACAGAGATGATGAGAGGTTTTAACTCTGAGTGCAGGTGTTAGTGGTAATATGAGAGGACAACTGGTTGGGCCTGTCAGAGACATTAGATGTGGGTCACGTTAGCCATTAGCACTTTGTTATTCTCACAGCAAACATGCTAGATCACATGAAACAATACCAGATGTTGTGGCGATGGACTCTGTGAAGTGAATACAAAGAAAATCAGAACATGGAACAGACACAGATGAAACTGATCTGTGTTCAGCTTCTATTTCTGATGAAGTGGCGTGGGCGAACACAGAGGTTCTCTGGTATTCCCGCTGTGGTGGAAAAATGTATTTCCTAAGAATTGAGTTTCAGAATGAGATACCGACCATTTGGAAAAGGTGACATACTCTCAGAAAATGACTGCTAGCACAAAAATAAAACAAAGTACGTTGAAGGAATAGTTGGTGATGTGTTGCTAGTTGACCACCAACTGGATTTTCTATATTCATCCAAAATGGATGTAAAAGGTTTTGGATAAAACTAGAGCTTAAAGTTTCCATGTGTATTCATGTGTTTTATGACCCTCTTTGTAGATTTTTAAAATGACATGGGTGTAAGCTGAAAAAATACATTACATTACATTGAACCCACAACCCTGAGACTGAGCTGTCCGGGCCGGAAGCACTCTTCTCTTCTCTTCATTCCTGAAAAACCTTTTGCAGATGTGTAATCGAACAGTGGTATTCACTGAACCAACATGTCTGGAAGCTGTAACAGAGAGCTGGATGGACGCCAGCGTTGGGCTCAGTTTCATTCGCAACTGAAACGCTTCAGCCTTTCTGATCACTGGATCACCTCTGACACAGATAGCCATCAAGCCTACATCAGGTGGCTTTTCCTAGTCCTGTTTCATCCCACGGTGTGTGTTTTCCCTATATGTCCCCCACAGGAAGATCACCACCCACCATGATAAAAATGTGTTTATTTTTCACATAGCAGTAAAGTCAACGTGACCTTAAAAGTATTCTGAGTCATATTTCCACATTTCCGATAACATGAGGTGAACTCATTCATTGCTTGATATGGTCACAGTTGGAATAAAGATATAGAGGAAACACTGTGTAATATATCACTCTTATAGGACGTCGTGTTAGACATTACCTCTCTTGTCCTCGGCCTCGGCCTTTGGTTTGACCAGGTCGACCTGGCGGCCGGTGATGCCGAGGGTGGCCAGGTCGATGACGCCGGTCTGGGCCGCCTCCCCCAGGTGGCTCTGCTCGCCCATGTTGGCCTTGGCCTTGTTGGATTTCAGCATGAAGTCTTTGAGCGCCAGCAGCTTGTCCTCCTCTGCCTCAGTCATGCCCTGGGGAAGAGAGGAAACAGGAAGAGTTGTGGTTTAGATGCTTCACACTGAGTTTTCTGTCTCTGAGAAAATCCCTTGTTCCTCCCGGTGGTCTAGCATCGACTCCCACCTAGGGTAACTCCATCTTCTGCTCAGCGCTGTACTCCCTCGGTAAAACCTTCTTACTTTTCTTTCCTCTTACTGGTGGAAAACCTCTAGCTCTAGTTTAAGTTTGTCTCCTTTGACTGGCGTGGATCTCATGGTCAGCTGTTGGTGACGTATTACCTGACGCCAAGACACACCGAGGTGACTAAGCTTACTGAAAGCCTGACTCCGATTTGGGTTTCCACCAAGACTGATGATTCAAATACTGGCAGTGATAGGACTCATCTGGTTAATGCTCCCTCTCACACTGTGTGCTGGTAATAGACTTTCTGTTGGCCTTCCTTGAAGTTTTGAATATCAAAGACTAATCCAAAACAGTACAAACCTGTTGAGCAAATTGATGTTAAAATTACCCAAAATAAAAGACACTTTACTTTCTTTGGTAACATTTTCAGTTTTCATACATAAGAGGCTGCCAATGTCTAATGTTTATTACCGTTTTACCACCACAGGAGATCAGGAGGGGATCTGTAAATCAACAGTGAGTCAACATCCGTCCAGTGATTTGCTATAATCCTGAACACCGCTAAAGTCTCAAGAAGTGACACGATGATAAGATACCATGTTACTAGTTTAAGACCTTATAGGACCAGATACTGACGTCGCTGAGGGTGGAGTCATCTGGATGATTAAGTGGTAAGTGATGAATTTAAGATAAGATAAAACTTCTGTGGAGAAATGGGTGAAGTTTCATGTCTCAGCTCCTACACAAACAGAAAACCCAGTACAGTAGGTTCTGTTCACTGATCTGGAGAGCTGCCGATCAAAACAAGAAGGAAAGTTTCCATTGAGGCTTCAGGCTGTTTGTTGCAGCGCTGTCCAACAGTGTTACAGTATTATGACCTGATGAGATAAACAGGATTAATGAAAGCAACATGGTAGCTGTCTGTACACCCCCCCACCACCACACACACATACACACACACACACACACCTTCTCTGGGCCGCCTGGCTTTTCATCAAGCCATATGGAGCCATTTTAGGTGGCCCTGAACACCAAAACAACAAGGCCAGGCACATCAGGGAACGCTATGACAGCATTCAACAGGTGGTGGAGGGGCGGAGCTTAACCTTCTAACTACAGGACTGAGAGGGTGTGGTTCAAAACGTGTGTGTGTGTTGTGGAAACCTTTTAAGATTTATATAGCACTTTTCTTTTGTGTGTGTGTGTGTGTGTGTGTGTGTGTGTGTGTGTGTGTGTGTGTGTGTGTGGCTGATTTTCGGCGGTGGCTCCGGATGTTTCTACAGATGTGAGTCGGTCGGTTCAGATAATGGCAGCCACATTAAAAACATTAACGGAGAGGAACTGGGAGTTTGGCGCCCCCCGTTAAACCACCGGCACTCGACAACTGGTTTTGATCTCTGACTGTGTTAGTGGGCAGTCCACCTAGACGGAGGAGAGGAGAGATCAAGCTCTGGTGGGATTCACTCCTAGGCCAGCGGTCATCGGTTCACAAGGCAAAGTGGTGACAGCTGATTTCTACCAATCAAAACGACACAGCTGATTGAAAGGGATCATACTGGAGGAGGACCAAGTGGAACATCACTGTCTTTAAACTGTATTTGTTTTGCTTCAGAGATGATTTGACTGGTCATCTTTTATCAAACTACAGCTGTTATGTGTAATCAGGAAATGTGTTATCTGGGTTATCTTTCCTTGAAAGGTGAACCACCCCATAATGCCCATGACAGGGCCATGCATGGCGTCATCTGGCCATTGATGTTGTAAACGCTAGAGGACTTATTATTAGACATAACATATGTATTGGTGGAATAACTCAGTGTTTTAAGCAGCTGGGGAACACCAATACTTCACTTTATAAAGCCCATCTGTAATCAATAAATGTTCACTCATGCATTGAAGTGACTTCCAGTATTTTCATTTTATTTCCTTGGAAATAAAATTTCTCTCTCTCCCTCTTGGAAGCCCTTATATTCCCCTGACTGTTCTCCAGTGAAAAACATCTGAAAATCATGTTTCTAAGACAAATACAGCAAATTAGAATGAGGTAATGTTCTTCCACTCTGCCCTCAGATCAAACTGGAGTTACTGAGAGAGCAGCTAACTGCAATTCATGTCATGACCGGTGGGAACCCTGTAACTGAGCAGTGACATGCTGACCTGGGAGAGCAGCTTCTTGAGGAGCTGGGCGATGGCCGGGTCTTCAGGATTGGGGCATTCTGGGATGGAGCCGGCGCGCTTCTTCTGCCGGAGCAGCAGGTGGCGGAAGAGGCTGCCGATGTCTTTGGACCGCAGGGCGTAGTCGAAGATGGAGCGACTCACCGGCTCCTTCAGCACACTCAGCAGGACCAGCTCCTTGTCAATCTGAGGACAGACCGATACCTTTCTGAGAATCAAACTCCAGGGGCCTCATTTATAAAGGTTTCTCGGTTTCTCTCTCTCTCTCTCTCTCTCTCTCTCTCTCTCTCTCTCTCTCTCTCTCTCTCTCTCTCTGACCTGGATGATGGGCTGGGTGATGAAGGGGTTGAGGTGAGGCATCAGTTTGCAGTAGACGTCGGCCACGTTGAGGTGCTGGGCGACCACGGTGATGAAGCCCACCGCCCCGTAGCGGATCCACAGGTTGGGATGGCACAGGAACGGAGCTACGGCAGCAGGGAAGGACAAACAGTGCAGTCCGGTTCAGTAAGTATTGACTTGGTACTCTAACAACAGCTTCTACTAAACGCTGCTCACTGCCTCAACCGTTGAAATACCACAGCTTCACTTTATTAAACAAACATTTCTGTGGAACTGAAAACTATTTAATTGCAGTTTAGAAGCAGCATTTATTTCAGTACATTTGATGAGAGGATAACACGTTGACCGGCCTGACTGCTGCGGCCTTCTTACAAAACTAATACAATAAAATGAAATCCTGTGAATCCTACTAGTTGTAATCTGCTGATCTTACCGATGTCGCTGACAAACTCGTAGATGTGGGGTTTCTGCAGAAGGCCTAGCTGGCACATACAGGTGAGGGCGTTGAGGGCTTTATAGATGACAAACTCCTCAGCATCACTCAGCCCCTGCTGGAGGAGAGGCTTCAGGATGGACGAACTCTGCCAGCCGACGTAGGCCGCCACACCTACGCCACAAAACAAAGAGGTTGGAGGATAGTTGATGCAAACTGTTTTAGGTGAGAAGGTGAAAATGTTCTTGTACATTTATTCTCCTAAAGTGACTCTAATGACTTTGTGTTTGTTCTGGTCTTGACTGTTTCGTCCACCAGGGAAAGGAAATACAGACAGCAGGCAAATACCATTTGTTTTCCAAATCTGATCTTAAGACTGTCCACATTGTAATTTACAAGAGACCAGATCAGATTTGAGCTGCATGTCTGAACATTCAGACACTTTTACTATTTTACCAGCCACATTTTGAGAACGCCTACTAACTGTCAGGCAGCTGACGAGGTGGCCTTGTGGTCAGAAAGACCACCCTGTATTCAAGGGTCACCCCGCGACCTGCTCACTCGTTGTTTGCTCTGGTTGAAATGTAAAAGTCAATGTGACTGACTGAGATCTAATTCATTCAACAGAACTGACAGGTGGTGGCATTTCCCAACACCAAGCCATACCATGCATCCTTACCCATAATAGAAAAGTTCTCAATGTAGGAATCGAGCAATTTGAAGCTTTGAGTCCTTAACATTGACGGTGCAACCAACAATCGGTACGTACCTGACCTGGTCTACTGAACGAGGTAAATGTTTGTGAGCATCCTTACCCACAATGCTGTCGAAGAAAGCTCCCCGTAGATGCCAGTCGTTCTTGTCGTTGAGGAAGGTGATCATGTGCGACAGCAGCACGTCGTTGGCCTTCTGCCGCCCGAAGAAAACACAGAGGCGCGTAATACCGTTTTCCATCAGCGACTGTTTGACGATGTTCTCCGAGTCGCTCAGCAGCGTCACCACCTTCTGCTGAACCATCTCATGCAGCGCCTGCAGCTCTGAGGGTTCAAGAGACAGCATGTCCGTCACGCTGATACAGAGCTCCTATTGGCTTAAAAGAATACTTGCAAAACAGAAATAATCCAATGACAGGAATATACAGACGAGTATTCTACATGAGGTACGTACAGGAAGGGTATTCAATATGTGAACTACATATGAGTTATCCTACATGTGAGGTACATGGGGAGGAACAGCGGATTGTGTTTCTGTCCGTCTCAACAGAATTGAATTAGCACACTAGCTAACGTATCTAGTAGAAGCTAGCGTTAACAGTGGCTAGTAGTCCCATGTTAACAGTAACTAAACTAGTCTAGTCTAGTCTAACTAGTTCAACTCAGAGTGTTTTGGAGTAGAGACTAGGGCTAAAGACAAGACAGTTTACTGAGTCACAGTAACCTACATTTGGAGACAAATCTACCTGATCACACTGTTCACTTTTACTGAGAACGTTACTGGATGATCTACAGACACACCACAACAACCTGGTTCAGATAGTCAACTGGTTCTACTGACATATTATGAACTAACAGACTGGATCCTGGATCAGATGGTTGGTAGATTTGCGATGCAACAGCAATGGACCACACATAGTCTATATAGTCTATTACCCATAGTAAGTCTTCGACCATCCCTTTTTCACTGTATGTGAGAAGCTGTACTATGTGTGTCAGTTTATACTGCAAGATTAGGTTTGTTCATGAGTCTCTTCAAATGCCACCAAGAAGAAGTTCCTGTACATTTATTGTTCTTTGCGATTATCAAGAGATTCTGATCTGAATGCAGCAAATAAAGCAGAAATGTCAAGTTGTAATGTGAAGAGTATTTGTGTACCTGAGTCATAGTTTTCATTGGGGTGGAGAGTTTCCTCTGCGTCTTCTCCACTCAGGTCCTCTGTGTTCACGTTGTTTTCCTGAACCAACTCCAGGAAGCGCAGGGCGGTTTCAGCCAGGTGAGCTATGTTCTCTAAGCAGTAGACAAGCAGACACCTTAGTATCACTACAGACCAAATGTTAGCAGAATTGAAAAAAAGCTGTTAAAATGTATATACTTGTACATGCTTGAAACTATTCTGTGATTGCCATTATTGCTATGACATAAATAGAGGAGAATATCACTAATTGAACAATAAATCCCCTGTGGTACTCCTAAAACAGTTTAGTCACTATTTGTGCACATAAACAACTCAGAAATCAGACAATGAGAAATACCTGAGAAGAGGATTTCCTCAAGTGACTTGTTACTGCCCGCTAACGTAGCCACTGACCTGCGTACGCCAGTCTGACGATGGTGGCATCGTCCTGGGCAAGGTGGGCGATGCCCGGCAGGATGTACTCTGGGTAGATGTTGACGTCGTTCCTGGGCACCTCCTTCACCAGCGCCAGCACCTTGGCCAGGGTGCGCACGGCCTGGGCGCGCACACGGGGCACCGGGTCGTTGCAGAAGTGAAGCAGGTAGGGCGTGATGCGGTCCAGGAGGATGTCAACGCTGAGCCGCGGTGCCAGGTGGAGGACCAGCTCCAACACTGCCAGCTTGGAGTCGCAGGATCGCAGCGTCTGCAGGCAGGAAGTGATGACCGACACCAGGACGATGAGGCCCTGCTCCTCCCTGGAGCTCACCGCCACGGCAACGCCCTCCTGGGAGGAGGAGGAAGAGGAGGGGCCTAGCAGAGAAATGGTAAGACTCTTTATTACAACGCACACGTTGCTGTCGTCTGCTGACTGACTTTCTGTTGTTGTTATTTCTGTTTCTTTGTGGAGGCTGAAACTGACTTTAAATAGTAATGCATGAAATACAAAAAGACTTCTTGCCAACAAAAAAAAAGCAACAACCTGATTATAAACAGCTCTGTGTCCCTCCCCGTCTCACCTCCTCGTAGGTTATGGAGGATGTTGTCCAGGTCTTTGCGGATGACCAGTACGCGCTCGTCAGCAGACTGGAAGGTTTCTTTGGCAAACTGGGCCATGTACGGCTGCAGGAAGGTGTAGAAGATGTCTGGGAAGGCTTTCCCTCTCTGCTGCTTCAGATACTCCTCTGCTGTCAGACGCTTCTCTGGCTCTCGCTGGACCATCTGGGCCACCTGACGCACAGACAGAGAGACGGGCTCAGTACAAACGTCACACTGCAGCTTTCTCTGGACCGAGCGTTCGCTGCCGTTTGTGTGGAGGGGATTTCCCACCAGTGACCAATCATCAGCTACTCCAATACCCGTCCTTGGTTAACTGCCCTTACTCAGTGACACTGACAATATAGGCCACAGTTTGAAACGGGAACTCAACCAGCAACCTTTGACTTCAAGGCAGCGTCCCTAACCAACCTGCCTTACATGTTGAAAAAAGGTTTACCAGTTCCCGAATGCTTCGGTCTTCAATCTTCATGAGGACTTGCTCTGTCTGGAAGTGTCCTTTACGATAAGCCAGTAGCTGGGAGAGATCGAACAGCGGGACGCCCTCCGTGAACAGTTCTGCTATCACACATCCTGAAACAGACAAAAGGCAGTGCAGTCTGGGTAGCGGAGTTGTATAGCAATCAATATGTAATCAGTTTGACGTGCATTTACAGGGATTCTGGCTGCTGAGATTTTAATAAAACATGTGGCCGACCTGCAGAGAAGATGTCCATGGCCTGTTTGAGCTCCCCTCTGCTCCTCTGGTTGTTGCTGGTTAGGTCCACCAGCGGCGTATTCTGGTCGCTCTCTGTCGCAAACATGCTTCCATCCACAAACCTCTCGGGGGCGATGTAGCACGTCCTCCGTCTGGACGTGTCGAAGAAGTAGTTGAAGTCGGCGGGGTTGTCTTCAGGCAGGTATGTGGGCTTGAAGCTGGCGAAGTCGGTAAGCAGCACCCAGTTCCAGCTGGTCACCATGATGTTCTCAGTCTTGATGTCGCCGTGCCGAACGCCGGCCTTGTGAGCCTGGTCGACGGCGGTAAGGATCTGGAAGGCCAGCCAGCGCTTCTCCACGCCATTAAGGAAGGGCCGCGTGCTGATGCGGTCGTACAGGTTGTCCCGGACGTACTGCCGGAAGAGGATGGCAGCTTTCTCTGTCAGGGAGGTTTTCTGGAAGGGCAGGCAGTTCTGGCAGGAGTGGAGCCTTATCTTCAGCTCCTCCAGCTCCTGTTTGTAGCTGGTCAGTGGCAGCGAAGGGTCTTGAATGGCGAACACTTTGACCACCACCAGGCCCTCTCTGTGTTTGGCACGAGCCACCTTGAAGAAGCGAGTGCTGCCGAGGCTCTTGTCGTACTCATGGTCGTGGATGTCAGAGAAGTAGCTGTCCACAGACAGGATCTGGGAGGGGGCGATCCCCGCCAGCTGATTCCCCATGACACTTCAACAAGTCTGTGGAAAATTTAGAATTTAACAGATTTCACAAATTAAACAAATTTCCCTCTATTTATACACATATATCATCAAAATCCTTAATGAGGAGCTGATGTTGTCGGCCAATCGGGATCCAGTATTGTGAGGACAACCCCCCCCCCTTACTGTTATAAATTAGAGATGATGCTGTTATTTATACTTTCAGGAAAGCATTTAGTTGTTTTTAACCTTAAAATACTTTATCCATATTGGTGGCATACTATTTAGCCTCCACTACATCCGTAAGTAAAGACATCCATTCATTAAGTCCTAAACATGAGTTCAATTTATCACAAGTTGGATGCAACAGCAATGCCGTACTGTACTGTACAAGCTGTATTTCAGAGGTGATGAGTAGTTTTACTTAGAATAAAATAAAAGGAGAACAAAATGTACCGCAGTTGTTAAATGCAGGGGGGGGTCACATGACTTGTGGACCAACCGACTATGACAGCGCTAATTTAGCTTGCTAGCTAACTGTTAGCGCTTTAAGTCAAGCTCCCATGTCAACAAGCCTCAGACCGTCAACGCCCGTGTTAAAACAATAAAGTGAGCGTAGATGTGATGTTACCGGTTGATGTTGTGGAAGTGTGAATGAGCCTGCGGCAGGTTGCTGTTGATAACGCTGCTGTTGTTGTTGTTGTTAGCTTTAGGTGGCTAGCTAGCGAGCCGACGTCCAAGCCGATGATGATATTGGCTAACTTTACGTAGCTAAAACAGCCGTGTAGCCATCGTTCTGTCTTGCGGTTGTTGAAACATTTTGCGGTAGAAAAGAAAAAGTGAGTGTTAAAACGAAAGTAACAGGCTAATCTAGCTAGCTGACTGGTTAACGCATTCAGCTGTTGTTGTGAATCCGGGTCAGAGTGGAAACTGCTGCTACTTCTTCTCCGTTCCCAAACTAGCGTTAATAGGTGCATATCGCCACCTACCGTACGGGTGTAGTAGCACGTCTGTGTACATAGTGCTGTTATATTCTGTTAATTAAATGTATGTGTGTTTCAGAAAACTAGATAATGTCTCATATCTAAGTTCATAACTGATTGTCTTTATGTGTCTAGTTATCTATAGCTATTTATGAAATTTTTTAAAATTTTTAAATCGCACCAAAGGGACTTGATATCACTTATATGTTAGAGAGTTTGTGTCTGGAATTGGATACAGTTAAGATTGGAGTAGCACCAAAATCAGGTCTTGTGTCTGATTTCTCTGTCCTGGTCACATGCTAACACACTAGCATGGGGTACATTAACTAGCATTATCTAACAGAAGAAGAGAGACCTTTTAGTATCCAGGGTTGGGATTGTTTGTTTCTGCCAATCCTCTTGTTACCAGCAACACACTGAGCAGACTGCTGATGTTTGTGGTTCCTGGAAGTACACTCAGAGTGAGAGCTCACTGCTTCTTCCACCTCTCTGACAAAATCCTAAACTGTCAATCTTGAACTTCAATAGATTAAGTTTTAAATCAGTAAACCAGCATCTATTATATGGAATATTCTATTGAAAGGTCCAACACAGAACCAATACTCTATGAAAATCTAATCAAACTTTATGGTCAGCAGATAAACAGTACTCAGTTTTAGTGTTTGTCATGCAATAAAACATGGCAGGCAGGGCTCGGTCAGTTTCAGTTACACTGCCATCTGTCATGGATCAAAACCAGTCGAGATGGACGTAGGGTCAAGCTGGTCTGGGTACCGGCCTCCAGTCAGCTGGACGTAGGGTCATGCTGGTCTGTAGTCTTAACATGGAGAAACACTAGTAACAATACCACTGGTGAGATAGAGGCTACCAGTCATCTCCACCATGGTCTCACTGGTTTACAGTCATCATACCAGTTAGAACTAGTCATCTGATAATAACATACTGATCTTACAAATACTTCACATAGCACCTTCAAAATGTATAAATAAAGAAGAAGGCTGCGTGGCACGTCCTCCCCACTAGATGTCACAGACTGACAACTTGAAGGAATGAAAGTCTCGATTTCAGTTTGGAGGGAAAATCCCTTCTGACTCGTCTCAGTTTTATTGGTTTGATCAAGGAGTGATACTGCTGCTGGAGTATTCTAGTCTGATCCTCTGGCTTCTCCTCAACCTTGTTATTGCATTAGTCTGGGTAAGAGGAACTAAAGATAGTCTATTGAGAGGTTGAATCACTCAGTAGTAAAAAGCCCACGTTCTGCTCTGGATCTGGAAAGGTGGGTGTTACCTCTCCATGCACATGTTACCATAGCAACCAATCTGTTACAGACCTGGAACAAAATGGTACATTTTAGCTCTGGATGTGAACGATGCTTTGGGTTTGGGTGAAATTTGGTCCAAATACACCTTAGATGTGTTTCACTGCAGAGATGTGCAACAGAAGACGATATCTCACTACTTTTGCATTAATAGAGGACAGTTTTTAGTACACTAATTGTGTACTAATGTATTACTGAATACAAGGAAACTACAAGCTGTACGGTTCTGATTCTGAAATATATAGGTGATTTGTATTCACCAACTACCTTATAATACAAAATTTTGCAAGAATAATTACAGAAATGTGTACATTTTATGATTGCTTATATAACGGAGAGTGCTGCCAGGTGATTTTCAACAAATATATTGCTTTGTTTTGTTGTCACATGACCGGAAGATGGGCCAGTGTTTTGTTGTTTTTTTTTACTATTGGGTTATTCATCTTGTAAAGCATAGAACATCTTTGGTCAGGGTAAAAGGAACTTTCTGGCACCGACAGACCCAAGCATAACACGTGACTCCGCCTTCAGCACGCGAGACCGACCATCCGTCAATGAACTGTGTCAAGCTAGCCGGAAGTTTACCGGAAGTAATACGATCTTGTCTTCACAATAAAAGCGTAAGTGTGATCCTCAACTTTTACAAAACATTGCAACGCATGTGCACATTCACACTATTCTTCTTTAGTCATATAAACCAACAACAGATATATGCATGTATGTCGGGAGCACCATTGGTTTGACAAAGGAGCCAATCAGCTGCCAATGTAGTGCCAAACCCCACCGACTCCTCTTTACTCAACTTTAGAAAGTTCCTAAAAGAAGATAGGCATAGTGTCTTTTCCAAAGCATCCATTATCTATCACCGCTTATCCTGTTCAGGGTCGCGGGGGAGCTGGAGCCTATCCCAGCCGCCATTGGGCGAAAGGCAGGGGTACACCTTGGACAGGTCGCCAGTCCATCACAGGGCCAACACATAGAGACAAACAACCCTTCACACTCACATTCATACCTACGGGCAATTTTAGAGTCACCAATTATCCTAAGCCGCATGTTTTTGGACTGTGGGAGGAAGCTGGAGAACCCGGAGGGAACCCACGCAGGCACAGGGAGAACATGCAAACTCCTTTTCCAAAGCAGCTGCTCCTTATTTCGCTTAACAGTAAAGAAGGCGGTGGTACTTTGATGAAAGCAGAATAGTGAGACCACGCCCCTTGTTTGTGAATAAGTGGTTTATTTTGAAAAGTATGACCGGAAGTTGCATTTTTGTTGATCGTTGTTAACTGGAACCTACTCCACCACAGACGAGCTCAGTGGTGGGATTTAACGGAAGATGCTGAAGAAACGGGAGCGCTTGGTAAGTTTCCGAATTACTGACTGTTCCCGGTCCAGATAATTACAAGTTACGAGTCACCTTATGGGTTGCTAAAAAAATATGTACCTGGATAATCAACCCACAGACTGTAAATACCCTCCTCAGCGGTTTCAGGGTTGTTTGGCTAGTTTAACGTTGCCGTAACAGGCTGAAATGCTACCGACGTTACTAACGTTAGCCCGCTGTCATGGTGGCACGTTAGCTAGCAAGTCGGTCGTTGTTGTTTACATGGTCGTAGACGAAGTCGTTTTGCCCACCAGGATTCAATAATCGTTTATAAGTAACACACATGTGGAGTCACTATCACTTGAATTAACTTACATCGACCCAGGCGTCCTAGTTTATCACCAAACTCGTTAGCCGGCTGGCTGGCTTGCTAGCTAGCTAACCATAGCTAAAATTAACGTAAGGTGTGTTCGTCTATGTCTGGACCCGATGCTGCTGTTAGTGAAGTGTATTTGTTTGTCTGTATATTTGTGTGTGTGTGTGTGTGTGTGTGTGTGTGTGTGTGTGTGTGTGTGTGTGTGTGTGTGAGAGAGAGAGAGAGAGAGCTGGTCCGTGTGTTAAGTGTGCCTGTGTCAGTCAGAGAGACAGACTGACATGCCGCCGCCCAATCTGATTGCATTAGTGTGTAGGTGAAGTCACACTCACCCCCCACTCCCGTGTTCTTAAACGAAGAATAAAGTGAGCGTGGGGATGGAGCCCATAGTGAGTGAACTGATGCAGACAGCAGCAGGAACATGAACTGCTGTGAATTCACCAGCTTGTTCAAACACAGAGGTGCTCCTGAACACACCCAAGATCCGGAGTGTTGCACCTGCCTCTTGCTAAATTGTGTCCATACTCACACTTTTGCTTTTGTCGTCTGAATATGAGCATCAGTCCAGACCAAGTTTTGTTATGCTAGGCTTTCTAAGTCTCCTTATACCCATAATCCCTTTCATTTTAGTGTAATTTCCTGTAGTTTGTTGCATTATGTTCTCTCTCTCGCCTAACGAACCGCCACAGTTCTCATGGAAGGCGACTGAGACATTTTCAGCCGCCTCGGTCAGTTATTTGGTGCTACCCGAGTTCCACCTGGTCAAATGACCCAGGTCAAGGAGTTCAGATAAACTGATCTGAACATGCTGGGTGTGAATGCACCCTAGATGCCAGGTCCATGAACACAGTGGAATTCAGTCATATCACTAACAGGGTGGCAAATTAGCTGCCGACCAAATGCTGGTATGCTTTGACTGTGGCTGCTGTGTTTGGCTGATCTACCTGTGTTTTGACCAATCAGCAGTCAGGAGCCCTGCTTGGTTCTAAATCAGTTCTAGCTGATAAACGTGTTGACTGAATCAATGAGCCTCTGTTATCAATAGACAAATATTTCTGCCCTTATCAGGAGGCAGCTGAGCCACACTGAAGAGATGGGGAGGAGGTGTAAACAGACGCTAAATGAACAGAGGAGACTCATGATGGAGGTGATGAAGCTGTAGCCTCGTCACATCAGGCTTCAGATAACAAAGCTCACACTGAAATAATTGGAGTAATGGATTCAAAGTGAGTGAGATATGTGCAAACTGAGTGAAGGTTGTGCTTGATGGTTTTTCTTATTTGCCGTGGTATTGTAGTATTGTGTTTTTAGATATTACCCTTAGTATTGGCATCAAAGTATCGTGGCAACACTATTTGAACCGTGGTCCTCTGAAGGACGGGCCCTCTAACCACTAGGGCACCCTGCTGCCCCTCATGCTGTTATGTAGCCTGGGATGGAGGGAGGGATGGACAGACTGACGGATGGATGGAAAGCAGCAATGCACAGCATGTGATCTTTCAGCTGGCCATTGTATCCGTCTGCTTGTACAGCAGTGAATGTGTTATCTGGGATTCAGACCTAATGTTGAGTTTACACGAACCTGGATGAACTCCTATCCTGATTATGACCAACTAGTGTTGCGTAACCAATCAATAAAATGGAAAACTACACAATCGACCACTGCAAGAGACTACAGGTTTCCCTCAAGGTGTTTTGGTGCTGTGGGGAATCTCTGTCCTGCGCATCAACTTGCATTTTAGAGAACATTTTTCATTTTGTTCAATCTGTCTGCATCCCAGTATCAGCATCTGATTTCCTCTCCTCGGCTCCCGGGGAAACAGCTGCGTCCATATGCACCACGATTCATACTGTATATAATATAGCTGGAACATTTAGATACGAACACCAATTCAGCTGTTTTGTACCAGAAGGTACATTTCAGTTTATAGACGGGGTGTAAAATAAATGCACACAATGAAAACCACAATAAAACACAAATCGTCACAAAATGTACTCCAGACAAACTTTCAGTAACTCCATACAATGCTATTCAGAGCCCCATATCCTGTTAACTGTTGGTGTTGCTGGACTGTGCCATGCTAACATTCACAATATCTGGTTACTCCCATCCGAGAGGGACAGAAAGAAGGTTATAAGCAGCTTATCCTGAATACGACTACAACCAGGTTTGTCAGAATATCACATGAAAACTCTCATTGAAGCCTGAAGTCCTTCCGTCACCGTGTGTTTGCTCTTGTTGTGTACCTGCTAGAGGTAGGAGGAGCGTCCGGAGGCCAGGCTGCCGTCCGGTACCTGACTCCTCCGGTGTGGACTCAGAGCTCTGGAGGTTTCTCCTTCCCCTCCCTCTGTTAACTTCTGGAGGACAGTATCCTCGCTGTTTCTCAACTTCCAACACTTTAACACCTTCCTGCTTCGCTGCATTCCTTCTGTCTGTCTGGTCCAGTCACTGACATCCACCTGAGAGACGGTGATAGCATTGATTACATAGTTATTGATACACTTGATCAAACATACACCGGTTGTGTACAGGAAGCCATTCACCTGAACTGATGTGAGACATTTGATTCCACATAAATAGGCAACAGTACTACTGCTGGTACTGTTACTACTACTGTTGGTACTACTACTACTACTGGTACTACTACTGGTACTACTACTGCTGTTACTACTGCTGGTACTGTTACTACTTGTCTCAGACTACTTCTTGTTTCTGATCAATAAGTTTTAAGAATTACTTGAATCAGAGGAATAAGAGTTTCTTGGTGCTGCAGGTGGTGAAGCTAGACTGTCAGACTGTTCAGAAGATCCCTGCCATGGTGAAACAGCCTGTGGGGGGTCTTCATGTCCATCCCTCCGTGGCATGTCCGTCATGTCCCGCCAGCCTGGCAGGGAGTTGATCCTCATCTGGGTTCTTATTCTGTTTTAAACATCTAGTTGGCTGGCAGGCGGATGGGCCGGTGAAGTCTCAGATGTACCAGATACTGCGGCTGTCTCCTGTCCTGGGCAAGTAAGAGTCATCATGTTAGTTTAGGAGTTTGAGTAATCCAGTGGATTATATGTTGAGACCTTTCAATCCCTAAATCAGATGGGAAATGTAAAAGTGGATCAAAGTGAACGCTCTCCAATACCTCAGCAACCTCCGCTGCCGTGTCCTTGAGCAAGAGGAGCTGCTTGTGTCTGACTGGGGAAATCGATGTTCCCTCCATTATCCACTGTTGCTGAAGTTCCTTTCAGCAAGGCACTAGTCTCTACTGGTCCAGGCAGTGGCTGCACTGGGCGGCTCCCAGTGTGAATGTGTGGAGTTGTATAGAGCTCAACAGTGAGGTTGCGGAAGTGAAAATCCCATTCATATTCTGCATAGGGATTTTGATTATTAGCCATAATGTGGTAACCATCCAAGGTAGACTCACCACAAGCTAGTAGGTTGTGAAACGATAGTGTATGCTCCTGTAGAAGACACAAGTCTGTATGATATCAACCTTGTTTTGAGAAAAACATGTTTTATTCACGATGTCATGGAGAAGTACTACACTACCCACAATCCTAAAGTGTAACGGTGACGTCTCTGATTGGTGGAGCTCGCTGTTACCATGGAAATGTTTACCGCACCCGCGAACGACTTGTCAGCTAACGTTAACGTTAGCAACTAACGTAAACTAGCTAGCTGCTTATGCTATGCAGCTGGAACGAATCACTGTACCATGTCGATGACACTTTACACTATACTATATGAAACACTATATATACGCTCACAAAACAACAACAATATCAACACTCTACTATTGACAAATGTTAAATTCAAGAAGAAGCGCGCTAAATTATCTTTAGTTTGGAAGTTGTTGGAAAAGTATCATTCGCAATGGATTATGGGATGAGTAGTTCCTTCACTTCATAAAATAATGATCTACACAGTCTTGTACCTTTTGCCTTTTCTTCCATTTTCCGATCTTTTTTCCCCTCAGAATCAAATGTTTTATGGTCACGATTCATCGTCTAGCTGGTTGTCTTGGTTCCAGCCTTAAAACTCTTTATAGAAGGATTTTCTGAAATGTCTATGGAGTAAATGAATGGGAAATTTACTTCCGGAACCAGAGCTGTAAAAAAAGTGGGCTGTCACTGTTGTGCTCTATGAGTGTGGAGCAGGGTGGGGCTGGAGACGGCCCGGGGCTCTTGGACTACTCATGGCCGCTTCATTTCAAAACCGGCCCAGCTAGCCAGGTGACTACATCCACGGTGACGCACCAGTCAGTCAGTTAGCAGGATGTAGACTAGCAAGGTGACTGAATCCCAGCACTTGGTGGGCCAGGTGTTGACATGTTGGCCAATCTCTCTGCTTTCTGGTTCAGCTGGTTCCTCCGGTCAGCTGGAGTCAGATTTACTTTCCGCCAGTTTGTACAGTTGGTTGGCGACAGAAACTCATTCCAGAAAGACGCAGATTTAAATCGCTGATCAAAACACATTTTAGATTTGCTCATAATGTTGAGCTTTTCATATTTATTAATAGTTTTTATCTTTTTACATGTTTTGTCTTTGTTTTTCTTTCTGACCGATCTTCTCCTGTTTCAATGCCTTCCTGTAAACTGGCTTACAATCAGTGCTATGTGAACTATTTATTATTATTATTATTATTATTATTATTATTAGTGTTATTATTGTAGTTGTTACCCCGGGGCTTCAGTGGTTGACAGGAGTGAGTAAAGTTATTTATTTTATGTTTGATTAGCCAATGATGCTTGGATAATATTTTCCTGCTTTTAGTTAATAATCCTAGAATTTGAAATATTGAAACATTTAATTTAGAGATGCACCTGTCAGGTTTTAACTGGCAATTATTTAACAGTGTGGTCGGCCAATCATTGAATCGACGGCTGACTTTCTACAGCAGCACGTCATGTCAGTCACAGTAAACGTGAAGAGTAAAATTCCAATAAAGCGCTGGTCGATCATGTGGGGATCAATCAGGTTTCTTGTCGGGTGACATAGTGATTACATGTCAGTGTGTGTTGATGACTGTTGGCGCTCTGAGCATCGGCTCCGCCTCCTGTCCAATATATGAAATATATCTGAATCTGATCACAGGCTGTGACCGTCGGCACACACCGGAAATGAACTGGCGATGCCAGACTGACCACCATGTCCTGCTGACGGACACTAACGGGCTCATACTTTATTTATGATCGGTGGCTGATCAATCCGGTGTGGTTCAAAATAACTGTTAAGATTTGGATGTGAAATGCAGTAAAATATTTTTTCCCCAACAAATTAAGACCAATAATTGTGATTAATCATTGTGATCAGAATATCTGTCTGTGTTTGAGATGGTGCAGCAGTAAGAAGACTGTCTACCAGTGACAGTGGACTTGCTCATGCTTAACGTTCACATCTTAGTATGTGGATCACGTTGTGGCAGAATGAGATTGCCTCTTGTCCTATCAGCTGTGATGTGCATTACAATAGCGATGCTGAGGTGAGTGGTCGGGCCGGGCGTCGGGAAAAACGAGCCTCCCTGCAGGGATTTGGCGCTTTGCCCACACAGACTCCAAACCCGTTAATAGAGTTTGACCTGGATCTAATTGGAGTTGCCGAGAAATGATTAACCCTGCAGATGGGAAAGGAGGATGGCGGAGAAAGATGAGATGGAGGCTATTTGACTCACTTGCATCTAAGACCTCTACTTCATTAGATTCATGTTTGAAAGACCCGTTAGGCAGGAGCAGCTGGACCAGACTGGAAACGACCACCAGCCACTGGACCAATGCTGCTGTAGTGTTGTCACCATAGCCATACATTCAGTGTGAGTAGTAGTAGTATTTTTCTGAAATATTCACAGGTTGTTTAAGGGCTTAAAAGTATTCTTATTGTTTCTCCATGTAATACCAGGTTTCATTGCATGTCCACCGTCAGCTTTAAACACAGTTGGACTTCATGTCCTATCCCATTTCTAGTCTCACACCTTTGATGTGAAATGGGAACAGGAAAGATCTGAGTTGGGACACTTTCATCTGCTCTAGTGCTTCTTCCTTACTAAGCTGCTAGTCTTCCAGCTTGCCTCCAGTCCTCAAGAGGGCAAGGTGGGGCGTTCATTCATAAGGTGGAGCAGAGGGGCGGAGTCAGGAGGAGTATGATCCGCCTCTAAGCTCTGAAACAATCCTCCCAGCCTCCTCTCACCCGAGGCCTTCGCTCTGCTCCGAACACAGAGGATGGTTTGTAAAGGAGAGGAGGCTCGTCAGCTCAGAGGAACCATCAGAGGAAGTGTACGCTATGTCTGTCATATTTCTTCACAGTGGGATTGAGAGTTGCAGGAGGGCAGCATAGAAAGAAGAGGAGAGCCTGGACGCCCAGCCTGGGTCTTGGTTAATGCTGACTAAGTCCTGGGAGCTAACTAAGTAACGGCTTATTGTCTTTGTGGTGAAGAGTTTGATGGAGGAGGAAGAGGCCAGGCCAGACTAATGCCGGTACAGAAATGGTCAGTTTTGTCCTGGCCCGTGGCTTGGTCTGCCAGACATGTAGGATGTTTTTGAAACTTCTAGAAAATTGTTAAATTAGAAATTGGGACTCTAGCAGAATTCTTCCAGACGTGACTTTGACTTCTGCTTCCTATAACACTAGTCTAAAAATAGTCTTAAAGGAACAAAGAAGCTATAGGCAGCAGCGGGAGGAGAAGCAGTGTTTCCTGTAGATATTCTTTGTGAGGTTTGGTGGTAAAAGGTGTTTCTGGGAGGTTCGTACCAGGATCAGCTCCAGGATCAGCTCCTGTAGGCGTTGCAGGTTAGAAATGGCTGTTATTTGGATATATCATAATGCACGGAGAACTGTGCTGTAGTTGCAATTGTTTTGTGTATTTTGGGTGATGGGCTGAACAAGGCCAGGTGTCCTTGTATTTTCATTTTTCTAGCTGTGCAGGCTCTTTTCCAGCTGCAAGAGGCGACCGCGGCTTAACGAATGGAAAGGAAACATTTTAGCGTTGGAGTTTGTTTGTTGTCCTCAACAGCTCAAGAACTTGTTATGGGACTTTCCATGTTCGATAACTTGTTGTTTCTTGAAGACATTGTTTGCCTTCAAAAAGGCTTGGAGCGTTGTCACTGTGAGACAGGTGATGCCGCTCCAAGCCTTTCTGAAGGCAAACAATGTCTTCTGGTGATTAAATATGGATGAGGCCAAAGGTTTAATCAACACAGTGAGGCCATAACTTGGCTATAAAACAATGTAGTTAGGGTGTAAAACAAAACCATTATCCAGAAAACATCCAGTACCAACTTTTTGATGGCAGAATCCAAAAAGGCTTCATTTAAAAGGCGGACCATGTAGCCTGTACCATGGGTTTACCTCTCAGACCATTTAATCTTTACCTCCAAGTGCTGTTTGTCTTCTTCAATGGTTTTTATTTTGCAGGCTTTCTTGCTTACGTCCTAGTTACTTCTGTGATGAAATACTTCTCAGATCCTTAAAGTTTGAGATTTAATTTTCTGAACTCAGGTCATGAAAGATCTTTATGCACAGTTAGCTGTTGCCTTTGAGTCTAAAATAGGTTTCAGGTCTTAAATGTTGCTTTTCCTCAGTGCTCTACTTTCAAGTGAGAAATCTCCCCAGTGACACAGACACTCTGCTATCATTGGTTTACTGGTGCTTTTTTACTTCCTACTTATTTTATGGGGGAAAATTGGTTTCTGAATTAAATTGACATTAAAAGGACTTAAAGAGGCCCTGTGTGTTTGACCCAGGGAAGGAAGTAGTGGCTAGGAAAGGACAGGTTTCACATCAACACCATCCGCCCAGCACCCGGCCCTCGTTTTCCCACTGCAGGAACCTGAAACCTTTTTTGTCCTGTTTTGAGCATGAACCTTTTTAGTTCCCCAGAAGGGTTCCAGGTTGTTTTCCCACCGCGCCAAAGTAGATGATGGAAATACAGAGTATGTGACGGGACAACAGTCTGACTGTTTGGTTTCATTTGTCATTGAGGTAGTGGTGGCCCCACAGGATCTGGATCTCCTCATCTGAAAAAAGTCAATAGTACTAAATTCCTGGAGAGTTCCTGTGGTGGAAAAACAACATTATATTCAGCCTGTAAGACAGACAGCATCTGACTGCAGCGCTGTGGGCCAAGTCTTGTCCAGTGTACGGCTGTTAGCCGGATGGCTGGCCAGTTCATAGCTGTCATTACTGGACTCTTTAGAGACTGCTGGTTCATTGTGCTTATTTACCTTTGTCAGGTCACCACTCGACATTTTTTTCTATTCTCAAAACCACCCTGGCTGGGAAAATATTGGAAGTGGGTGAGAAATTCCATGAATCGACCCACCGCTGTAGCCAGTGGACAAAAATAAAAGCTTTATTTCCCACGCTGTCCAGCAGGAGAAGTGGGTGTGACCACGTTCACTGGCCTTGCCTCTACAATCTGACAGACCATTTATTCTGTTGTCCATGAGACATGTTAGTATCATCACTGTACAGTACAGTGATGATACTAACATGTCTCATACCGGCTGATAACAGTACAGACTGTATCACCACTGTACTCTTATCAGACCTGCGTCCTCAGCCTCTCCAATAAATGCCCTTTTCCTCTGCGACGTGTTTCTCAGTAATACAACTTGTAATCATGTTTTCTATAACAGTACCAGTCTATATATTCTTCCTGTAACTATTACATTTACCATTTAGTAATCCGCTGTAATCCGTGGTGATTTCCAGGTAATCTTAGTGATATAAAACCCTCTCTGTCTGCTCGGCGTAGGGATTACAGGTTGATGATCATGATAATCCCAGTCAGAGGTGGATTATGCTGTTTGAGGCTGACCATTGAGTTCAACAGAGAGACAAGCACAATAGTACATAGAAAGAAATGTCACTTTTGTTCTTTATTTCTAGTTTGTTCCTTAGTATTAAATCTTGGAGGAGGAGCTTGTGACCTCTGACCAGGTAGGAAAATGTGGATAGGGAAAGTGAAGGGGTCAGCTCCCAGTAGAACCAGTAGACTGTGGTTGTACTGGTCAGCTCCCAGTAGAACCAGTAGACTGTGGTTGTACCAGGTGTGAATCTGTATGAATGTGAAGCAGAGGAGAACTTAGATGAAGAAGACTGTGTTCTTGTGTCCTGCCTGGATGAATGAAGGTTAAATTGTTCATCTGTGTGTTTTGTGTTGCAGCTTTCCGACAGACACCCCTCCAGTGAAGATGAGATCATGGTCCCGGTACTAGCCTCCAAAAAAGCCAGCGAACTCCCCGTCAACGAAGTAGCGTGTGTCCTGCAGGTACCGACCTCGACACGCTGCCCAGTATCTGGTTACAGGGAAGCACTCAGACCAAACCAACGTTGAGTTCATTCACACACCCGTAATAAAGAGAAAAGGAAATGCCAGAGAACTTTCCCAAATACTAAACATCAGAATCACATTAGAGCCTCTTATTTCTGTCTTTTTCACACATGGAACAATGTCGGGTCTCTAAAAAAATGAATTGTTTGACCCCAACTCATGGCCCTAGTCTGTATTGTACAGATAATGGATCTGGTCAGTACTGTGTATTGGCTAATACTTCAAGTTGGAATTGGAATTGGTATTAGCAGTAGATAAAGGCAAATCTAAAGTTTTCCTTTAAGCAGCACTTACCCATCTGTTGGGTGCCCTGATGTTTTTCCTTGTCCCAGGCTGACCTGCAGCTGGGCCTGACCCAGGAGGAGGTGGTCCGGAGGAGGGCCTACCACGGCTGGAACGAATTTGACATCAGCGAAGAGGAGCCGCTATGGAGGAAATACATCTCCCAGGTACCAAATCTAGTGTTTTACAAGCTTGACACACTTCTAGGCGGCAGTCAGTCAAACCACAAGCCATTTGGGTACACTCACTGTGGCTTTGTATAGTTGGCTCACCGATTCTCCACACCAGCCGGGGGGAAATGGTGCTGACAGGAACGAAAGAGCAGCTGAGGGAATGCGAGCCTCCCAACGATGCATGTTGAAGAGTTGAAGAGTTGAAATGTTGAAATGTTAGCCAGAGGTAAAAGCAGACGCTTTCCAATAAAGGAACCAATGATGTTTTAGATCAATCACAGATGATCCTGCAGTGGGAAGAAGAAGAAGAATTCTACTCATTTCTACAGAAATTCTGACATGGTACAATATAAAATACTACAATATAAAATACTATAAAAATAGAAATAGAGCTTCCTAACTATGAAATAAACATTTCAATATGTGAAATGTTTATTCACATCCAAGAGGCTGACGTTGGCTTAATGGAGTGATGAAGACACATGTATATCTATAAACCAGTTGTGTCTGTGCAGCCCCTCTAAAGCCACTACAGGGCCCAGAATGCACTGCGGCTAGTGAAGAGACTGTTGAATGTCACACAAACTGAAAAAGGGTTTTCATCTTTGACCCGTTGTTTGTGTTCCCTGCCGTCCGCCCCCGGTCCGGCCACAGTACTACTGATGTACCACAGTACTACTGACTGATGATCCACCAGGCCCGGTGCTGCTCGGGGCCTAGAGACTATTTTTATCTTCTGCCTGACAAAATATCTGGGAGGCATGTCATTCTCCATACTTTGATCAGTCCTTATGGCCAGCAGCGCAGTGTGCAGTCAGACAGGCGACAACAAGAAATCACATTAGATTATTATTTTGTAGTTATTCCCATTCAGTGCTTTTATTAGACAATTCAAAGTAGAGAGAGACTGGGGGAGACTGGGGGAGGACAAGCGGCAAAGTCCTCTGAAGCCAGGACGCCGTGGTTCAGCCTGTCCACAAGTTCAAAGTTCTAAAAACGTACGCCATTGTAAACAGGAAGTAGTTTGACAGTGAAACAGCGCGGTAAGGGTGTGGAGGTCGGGGGGCGGATGGCGGTGACATTTACCTTCCGATGACCCGGTTGAACCCGGGTTCAACTCCCAACTCCTTTTCTTATTTAATCATGAGCTCAACCTTGACCAAACCTGTTTTAGTCACCTGACCTCAACCCAAGTGGTTCAGTTTGATTTCAGTGCACGTTGTGGTGTCACGAATCAAGACTGCCCAACGTAGTAAGATACGTACGACCGTTGTTGAACGCGCGGCGTGGTTACATGGTCTGTACCCTTCGCCGGCTGAGCCACCGGGACGCCCCAGCGGTGTTATTCTTCATGTGATATTGAGGATCAAGGTTACAAGTTTCTATTCCCCTTCGCCTCCTGGCAGACCGACGGACAACGAGGGGCTGAAGAGCTGTGGAGCACCGATCTGATGTTGGTGTCTCATCACGGAGAACTGGAGTTGAGCAGCTCCACTGTGAAAGTTTCTGTTTTCCTGGTTTGTCCCTATGAACTCTTGACAAGGACAAAAGCTGCTGCTGCCTCCCAGCCGGGGGGGGGGGGGGGGGGAGGAGAGGGGGGAGGAGGGGGGGAGGAAGGATGAGGGTCCTCTGTGACCAGAAGCAGAACAGAGAGGTTAAATATAGAAGCACCACCAGGAGGGGAGATGAAGAAAGAGGGAGGAGGGGAAGGAAGGATACAGGAGAGGAGAGGAGGCTTGTCTTCTCCTTTCTCTCTCTCCATCTTTGGCTCACAATCACTCCTTTTCTCTTTCCTTCCATCCTTCTCTCCCTCACTTTTTCTCTATCACACATCTTAGCTCTCTGACTTTTACTGTTTTACTGTATTTTACACTCCCCTTTTCTCCCTCTTTCTCTCTCTCTCATTCTCCACTTTCTGTCTTTCTCTCTCTCTCTCTCTCTCTCTCTCTCTCTCTCTCTCTCTCTCTCTCCTTTTATCCTCCCCCATGCCTTCCCTTTCTCTTCTCCATTTTGTCTCTCTCCATCTCACTTTTTCCCTCTAGCTCTCTTGCTTTTCTCTCTTTCACTTTCTGTCTTTCTCTCTCCCTCTTATTTTTCTCTCTCTCTCTCTCCTGTTGTTTCTAGGTGTCTCTCTCCCTCCTCTCTGCTGCTAAGTCAGTAATAAAAAATGATGCTCGCTCACCATCTGTTTAATGAAGAGCCAGACTCCTGTTGTCATGGCAACACAGGAGAACCCCTATATAATTATGGTATTAAGTGATATCGACTCGTCTCGTAGGGCCGGGGTGGGGAATCGACCCTGTGACATTAGGCCTGTTAATCCACTGGAACTATCTCTATAGCTCTGTGGTAGTAGTGGTGGTGGTGGTGTTGGTGTTAGTAGTAGCAGTATAGACTAACCTACCAGCAGCTTTCACCATCTCATCAGCCAGCTAGAGGTTTCTAAACTGAGTTCTGGGTTGTTCTCTCCACCGTGGCTGGTGGAGGAACCAGTTGGTTTCTGGTGAGTTCTGGGTTGTTCTCTCCACCGTGGCTGGTGGAGGAACCAGTTGGTTTCTGGTGAGTTCTGGGTTGTTCTCTCCATCGTGGCTGGTGGAGGAACCAGTTGGTTTCTGGTGAGTTCTGGGTTGTTCTCTCCATCGTGGCTGGTGGAGGAACCAGTTGGTTTCTGGTGAGTTCTGGGTTGTTCTCTCCATCGTGGCTGGTGGAGGAACCAGTTGGTTTCTGGTGAGTTCTGGGTTGTTCTCTCCATCGTGGCTGGTGGAGGAACCAGTTGTTTCCTACTGATGGTTAATAGTTCGTGTTGCTGATGAAACCAGGTCATTTGGATGCTGCAGCTGAAAATAGACCTGGAACTGTTGGCCTGCTTCCCTCGGGGAGCTCAACCTCTTCTCCACGGATGACTGACGTGTTGCAGTCAAGAGACACACACACACACACACACACACACACACACACACACACACACACACACACACACACACACACACACACACACACACACACACACACAGTGTTTGTAACAAGAATATAGGCCATTGATTATGCATTGTGGTCACTCTCTCTCTCTCTCTCTCGCTCTCTCTCTCTCTCTCTCTCTCTCTCTCGCTCTCTCGCTCTCTCTCTCTCTCTCTCTCTCTCTCTCTCTCTCTCTCTCTCTCTCTAGTTTAAGGATCCTCTCATCCTGTTGCTGTTGGCGTCTGCAGTCATCAGTGTTCTTATGCACCAGTTTGATGACGCCATCAGCATCACTGTGGTACGTTACGCCACCACACACTAATGTCATGATGACGGTCCATCCATTTCTCTGTCAGACCTCAAACACAGCCTCTAGAATGTATTAAGGAGAAATATCCTGTGTGAAGATGAAAGATGAAACAAAATATAGACACTGATGTTGTTGTTGTTGTAGTAGTAGAAGTTGTAGAAGTAGAAGTAGAATAAAACAGGGCATTAGACCGCCATGGACCAGACACACTTATGGACAATCTATAATAGACCTGGTGTGTTGGAGACTCCACCAGGTCCGTCAGTCTATCGGGACTGGAGACCTGTCCAGAATGTCTTCCACCAAATGCATGCTGGGATATGCTCCAGCCACCCTCAATTAAGCGTGTTGACTGCATCATCATGTGTATATATTATGCCGCGTGTAGACTGATGACTGAGGTGTGGCTCGGTGAGCGGTTCATATTCAGCTGTAAGTTGTTTGATGATTAGTTTCCCTGAGCCGACGGGGAGGGAGGAGCAGAAACCCACATCTCATCTTGTTTGTAGGTTATCTGTCAAGCCCACGCCTCAGGAAACCAACACACTGTTACTGTGGTACATCATCTGACTGGTTGCTGATAACTCAGCAACAGCGAGCTAGTTGCTCCTGTTTTCGTTCTCATGGTTGAACACTACTGGTGGACCTTTCACACCACGCAACTGTGGTATGAACCATGATACAGTAGTGCTCTATTTAAGGAAGTCCGGGAATATCAGGGAAGTTTACAAATTAAACTTATAACAACTAATAATAAAAATGTGTTACCTATTTGACACATTTCTTACATTAGCTGGTTTTCAGCCCAATCACAACGGACACCAGCATTTAGAAAAACCATTAACAAGCCAGCGAGGGAGGACACTTCAAGTCATGGGAGCACTCTGAGTTAGCCATGGGACTGTACATCACACCCCGCTGGGAAGCCTTGAGTACCTCAGGTTTGACTTTGATTTAAAAGAAGCAAATTACCAGTTCATGGAATTTCAAGAAAATGTTGAACTTGTTTGGGCTTCTGTCTGGTGTTTCTGTGGTTGGTCAGTACGTCCTCGCCAACAGCAAATCAGTTTAGCTCAGGAGCCAATCAGCTGCAGGTTTGTTGGACTGGTTTGGCTACCAAGATGACTGAACGGTGGAAACTTAACCAATTGTCTTTCTCTTGGTCTGTCTGTCTGTCTGTCTGTCTGTCTGTCTGTCTCCTAACAGGCCATTATAATTGTTGTAACAGTTGCCTTCATCCAGGTAAGGTCAAAGTGTGCCTTTCTCTCCAGCTAGTTTTTGTTTTGTCTCCATGATTGTTGGCTGAGTTGTTGTTGTTGTTCTGTCCTGTGCAGGAGTACCGATCAGAGAAATCTCTAGAGGAGCTGGGGAAGCTCGTGCCTCCAGAATGCCACTGGTGAGTGAACCTTTTCTCTCCCTCTGTCTTTACTATGGCTGGTTTATATGGTCAAAACCCAACCCAACCCAAAACCTGAAGTCAACTTAATGAACACACCCTGAAGTCATCTTAATGAACACACCATGAAGTCATCTTAATGAACACACCCTGAAGTCATCTTAATGAACACACCCTGAAGTCATCTTAATGAACACACCCTGAAGTCATCTTAATGAACACACCCTGAAGTCATC
This sequence comes from Hoplostethus mediterraneus, assembly GCA_034670385.1. Classification (NCBI taxonomy): domain Eukaryota; kingdom Metazoa; phylum Chordata; class Actinopteri; order Trachichthyiformes; family Trachichthyidae; genus Hoplostethus; species Hoplostethus mediterraneus. The sequence continues at coordinate 1,186,176 of JAXDDW010000061.1, forward strand.
TTAATGAACACACCCTGCTCATGTTCTCATGCAACTGACACTTGAGGGGTTGAAGTTGCCACAGGACAAGATTGAGAGTGAATCCTGTCAAATATTTACTTCAGACAAACTTCCTTAGGCCTGAATTTACACAAATAGCAGCACAGAGGAAACACACACACACACACACACACACACCACAGAAACCTGGCTTCTAAACTGAATAAATGTTATGTTGTGGCTGTCAGGAGTAGAAGAGGATCATGGGTGACCATTTATGTCTTCTCTTCTTCTCTCCACTTCCTCCATCCCTCATCCACCACCCTCCTCCATCCTCCTGGCACCCATCCCTCCATCTCTCCTCCATCCTCCTGGCACACATCCCTCCATCCCTCCCTCAGTATCAGGGAGGGGAACCTGGAGCATCTGCTGGCCAGGGAGCTGGTCCCTGGAGACACTGTCTGTCTGTCCGTGGGCGAGAGAGTCCCGGCAGACCTCCGCCTCTTTGAGGTACGCACACGCACACGCACATACACACACACATGCACATGCACACACGCGCACACATACACACGCACACTCATGCCAGGGGGTTCACCTCCCCTACATCCACAGCTGATACTGAAAGGTGATTTTGGGAGGCAGCAGTAATAATATATTGGTACTCTGTGGAGAGAAGAGGAAGTCAAACCTAACACCCCCCCCCCCCCCCCCCCTCCAGGCTACTGACCTGACTGTGGATGAGTCCAGTCTGACAGGGGAGACCACGCCCTGCTCCAAGTCCACCTACCACCAGCCGGCGGACACCAACAGAGGCATGGCCTCCTGCAGCAACCTGGCCTTCATGGGAACACTGGTGCGCTGCGGCAAGGCCAAGGTACCACACCATCACCACACCATCACCACACCATCACCTCACCACACCATCACCACACCATCACCACACCATCACCACACCATTACCACACCATCACCACACCATCAGTTACAGGGGAAGGGAAAGAAGACATTCTCTGGATTACACTTGACAGAACATGAACCAAGTCTTAGGACTGTTAGTCGATGTTGAATCCCTACAGTAGGTACAGTCATATGTGTTAGTAGTTCAGGACATACTGACGCCTGGTGCAGGACAACAGCCCATCATATAACATGGACACCCCCACCGGTGCCTCTTCAACGGCAGTTTAGTTTAATGTAGATGTTTTATCTCGAGGTTTTCTTATTCTCCCCATTAATAGTTTAACTACTTTCATCCGTTAGTCTCAGTCAGACACCGGCTTGGTTCTGTATCTGGGTTCAGTTCCAGGTAGCGTTAAGGTCTCAGATATCCGGTGTCTCTTTAAGTTTTAGTTATGTTAAGGTATTTGTTCGACTCGTCGTACATACAGTATTTGACCATTAAGCTGTTGAACGTGTTTCATCCCCTGCTGGTGTTCCTCAGGGCATCGTCATTGGAACCGGAGAGAACTCTGAGTTTGGGGAGGTGTTCAAGATGATGCAAGCAGAGGAGGTATGCATGGCGTTCAGTTTGATGCTCCAGGGGTGGGTGGGTGTGGTGTGGGTGGTGGGTGGTGTGTGTGTGGACTCTACCAGCTGAAGTAGCATTACTCCAAAATGAACAGAAAAAGACTCAGTGAAGTAAATAAAGTGACTTCAGATCGGTGATCGTTGCTCCGTGTGGTCACCATGGAAACGTGTGATCTCAGTTTGCTTCCTGTTCCTCGTCCCCAGGCCCCTAAGACGCCGCTGCAGAAGAGTATGGACCTGCTGGGGAAGCAGCTCTCGCTCTATTCCTTCGGCATCATAGGTACCGCCCGGCACGCCGGACGTCTCCACAGCTCACATACTTCATACCTTCAGCTCGTACCGGTGTGTGTTATAATTTGTATTTGCCGTGTGGTGTTTCAGCGGTGATCATGCTGGTGGGCTGGCTCCAGGGGAAGAGGATACTGGACATGTTCACCATCGGGGTCAGGTAAGATGTCAACCAACACACACACACACACACACACACACACACACACACACACAGCACCTGCCACACCCCCTCACCACCCTGTGAGTTTTTGAGTTTTGTCCTTTCTAGCGTCTGGATGATCTGGAGGGGGTCAGGGTGGGTAACCAACCGCCATGCTATCGCAGTTGGCTGGTAAAACAGTGAAAGCGACCAGTGGATGAGGGCGACCCATTCTGATTGATTATTGATTGTGCCCCCCCTCCTCTCCAGCCTGGCAGTAGCTGCCATCCCAGAGGGCTTGCCCATCGTGGTGACGGTCACGCTGGCGCTGGGCGTGATGCGCATGGTGAAGAAGAGAGCCATCATCAAGAAGCTTCCTATCGTGGAGACTCTGGGTACGACCCGACACCATGATGTTCTGCAGTATTGAGTAGGAATCAATAGTGATCAGAAGGATCAGGCAGGAAAACAAGTAACATCATCAATGTCATTTACAAACTAATAGGGGATGTTTCCAATAGGATGAGTTAAAGTTAACATCACCCCTCCTCCTCCTCAGGCTGCTGTAACGTGATCTGCTCCGACAAGACGGGAACCCTGACCAAGAACGAGATGACCGTCACTCAGCTGTTCACATCCGACGGACTCCACGCCGAGGTGTCTCATCTCTAGGAAACACACAACCTGCCACTCTGCAGTGTCACAACACCACTTTGATAACAACACAAAGTTTAGTATCTAATAATGTGATAGTGCTACGATGCAACCAGACAACCATCACAGAGCGACCGTAGTCCTTCTTGTTTCCTGAAGCTATTTCAGTCTTCACGTTTGCGCCCCCTGGTGGAGATGTAGAAAGGGAAGTCCAGCTTGCAGAACACGTTTGGTCAAAGTATCAGATGTTTTTTTTAAGAATCAATATTGAATTCAATCTTTCGCAGCGGTATCGTAGTAGTAGAAGTAGTATTGACGTTTCGGTCGTCGTGACAACGCTAAAATGGGAGCACCATATGTTAAGGTTTTTATTTCCTCCAGTCAGAAACCAGAAAACAGTGTGGCCCACTTCCCTGGTGTGAAACCTTGGGATCCACTGTGGAAAAATGGGTTAGGTGACTGATTGATCTGCCGAGGACCAGGGGACCTCTTGGACCTGGTGGCTGCTATACCTTCAATAATATAATAACTGACATCTTGTTGTTCTATTGCATCACAGATCAGAGTTCCTGTTTCTGCATGAGAGGGAAAATAGATTTCAGCAAATAAACAGCAAATATATGACATTTGATGGATAGGTAGTGAATGTCCACATCGCATACATAAATATAAAAAATAGTGATCTGGTGTCGTCATCCTGGTCCTAGTGGAGCCGTTTCTGAAACAAGTGAGGCTACACTGTAAAAATGTGGCAGATGTTTTCAGTGTTTTTCAGAAAAGTGTATACATGAATAGTGTTCATGAGCTGTGGTGGTGAAGGCGGTCATGCCAGACATGTTGGCTGTTTGGCGGAGGCTTCTGGTTGTTTCTGACCAGAGGTGTCCTCTTTCAGGTGACGGGCGTCGGATACAACGGAGCTGGAGAGGTTTTCCTGGACGGGGAGATCGTCCACGGCTTCTCCTGCCCTTCCATCAGTAAGATAGTTGAGGTGAGGCTGAAGCGCCACATCAAGGCTGCTACACATCTGTTGTTCAGTCCTAATGCTCATAGAACAAGAGATTTCATGTAGTTGTGTCACTGTCATTTCACTGAGTGATATCAGTAGTGAAGAATAATCTTCGGCTACACAGTTTAATGTCAAGGATGTCAAAAGATACACATTTGACTGATATGACTCTGAGAAGACGTTTGTCATTAGATGTAATGAAACTGCTGGGGACCTGGAATCCCCCTCAAGGACCCCTGGAGGTCCTTGGACCCTAGTTTAGGAACCACTGGCCTAGTTGGTCATATTGTCCACTGTGTGTTGCTAGGCTGGCTGTGTGTGCAACGACTCTGTTATCAGGAACCACACACTGTTGGGACGACCTACCGAGGGAGCGCTCATCGCCCTGGCCATGAAGGTACACACACACACACACACACACACACACACACACACACACACACACACACACACACACACACTAGTCTCTTATCAAACCCTAACACCCCTGGTCCTCCCCTCATCTGACCCCTTCAACCTCCCTTCCCTGGTTCCCACTCCTCATAGTATTCCTGGAATATCATGGACTTTTGAGGTGGATTCCAGACAGCCAAAGTCAGGGAATTGGATGAATCCCCTCAGGAAGTCAGGGAATTCTACAAATGGGTCACTGGGTTTTTCAGTCACCAGACTACAAACAACATTAACAAGCCAGTGAGACAACAAGGCTCTGACTTGGTTCTGGAAAGTCATTGAAAGTCATGGAGTTTTACATCAGGGCCACAGTGGGAACCTTGTTCTGATTTCCAGACCACTGGTCCTCAAAAGTATGGTCTCTCTCACACACACACACACACACACACACACACTCCTTCATTCCCCAGATGAATAGCTGCTGGCGGCTGTGTGGAGGCTTGACTTCACAGGCCATGAAACCTGACCTGGAAGTCAAGCAGGAGTGTGATGGGTGAAGGTTGATCACCTGCCAGAGCAAATGGACCTGAGCCTTAAAGACCCTCCATGACAATAAGCCTTGGGTTCATCTGTACATGAAATATTATTTTAACCTTTATTTACCTCCAACCCACCTCACATTCATACAGTTTCACACATTCAGTTCATGAGGGAGGGGAGTGTTACTCATTCACTCTCCCCACCCACACCAGCCTGTTCTCCCACTCCAAAGTTAAGTTGTTGTCTGAAGCCCCCAGTGGTTATGCCAGTCGTCTTACCCGGATCGACCAATAAACCCTGACCTGGATATTTCCCGGGTCACCAGTCCGGGGTGGAAGGGGTTTAAGGTGTCTGGATTCGAGGGCAGTGTTTTCTAGCAGGTCTGTAGCTCTGGTCCTCTGTCCTCCAGATGGGACTGGAGAGCCTCCAGCAGGAGTACGTCCGTCAGGAGGAGCATCCCTTCACATCAGAGCAGAAGTGGATGTCCGTCCGCTGTGTTCACCGCACCCAGCAGGTCAGAACACACTTCACCTCCAACTATGACAATAATACTGCCGATCTTTGTTTGAATCACAGCATTCATTTGTATTGCGGCATAAGAACAAGCAGCAAGTGAAAAAGAGGAAAAATACTTAACATAATGACAAGTTGATGAAAATTGATTCACAAAGTGATTTAAACTGAACTGGTTCATCTGGCCTGAACTTACTACTTGAATTACATTTAAAAAGCTGCATTATTAAAAGTTACTTTAGTTAAAGGCCACAGTATGAAATATATATATATATATATATATATACAATCTAAAAAATGCATCATGCAGCTTCTCCCCAACCCCCCATCATGTGCACCATTATTACTGTGAAGCATCAAGACTTTAACCTCTTTAACCTCTCCTGTGTGGGTCCATTATCATGGGGCTCTAGTGATTTCAGAGGGACATTCAGGGTCCAGTGTTGGAGGACTGTGTTAATATGTGTATCAGTGAGGAAATACCAGTATTGATGTACAGTAAGTAGAATATGAATGTTTGATCCTCTGTTCCATTATTTCAGTTCAGAAGTGGAGAGAAATTGGAAGAGATCAGTCTGGAATTTTAATTCCAATAAAAAGTGAACTGGTAAAATGCAAGAAAGATCATTCAGCATGAAGTACCGAAACCGGTTTGAATGAGGAACCGGTTCAGCGCATGCTAGAAAGTCCTCAGGCTTCAACTGAGCGTTTCTATTTTCATGACAGTCTGAAGCTGCTTTACACCCTGACATCAGCCCGAAGCTGTTCGGTGAACCTGTTGTTGTTGATGTGGTTTACCTCCGCCATCACCAGCACAGCTGCACAGAGGGCGCGCACAATTTTGTTGGTGTATAAAAATCCATTCGTTGGATTTGAACAAATGGTTTTTGTCCCCCCCCCCCGTCTCCCCTCAGGATAAGCCTGGAGTGTGTTTCATGAAGGGAGCTTATGAGCAAGTCATTCGGTTCTGCAGCTCCTACAACAGCCGAGGAGCTGCACTTCCCCTCAGCCAGCAGCAGAGGGAGCTCTACCAGCAGCAGAAGAGCTACATGGGAACCGCAGGACTCCGAGGTAAAGAAGTTACACGGCTGTTGAATAAAATAAATGTTTAACTGGGCTCACAGTAATGCAGCAGTTAGGATACCTCATACTAGCACTAGAGATGGTACAACACAATCATATTACTCAGAAAGGTTGGGATTTACTGATTAGTGATTAAGACATAAGACATAAGACACGAGATATAGACATAATTTCTACCACAGCGGCTTATAATAGTACAGTAATAACAGTCTTTATTCTGAGAGGACTCACAAAAAGAGATAAAAGAATAAAATACCAGTGCACTGAAAAAAGAATAAAATACAAATACACTCAATAATTGGAACAAGAATAAAAACAAAATACAGTCTATAATTCACATAAAAGCAAAACCTTTTTAAAAAGTGTTTTAAAGGGAGACGCTGAGTTGGCAGCTGGTTCCAGAGACTAGGAAGTCCTTCAGTCTGCAGCTGAGGAAAGAGACTTGATGTCATGTGTTGACCAGTATGGCTGGAATGAAGTGGCCAATATTTATGCCGATATTTAATCTATAAAATTTAATTTAATAATAAAAAACAATTTCTGTTTCTATTCTAATTTGTAATCCAATTTCAATTGTTTCAATTCAATTTATGTTAAACAGCATTTAGACCATGAGACACTGGATCAGGTTGAGGGCTCCCCATAGACGACCAGTTTAGTATTGATCAATTCTAGCATAAAGTCTCTCAAATCTTTCAACGTCTTCTCCTTGTTTAGTTCTGGCGTTTGCGTCAGGCGCTGAGATGGGCAGTCTGACGTTCCTGGGCTTGGTGGGGATCATCGACCCGCCCAGGTCAGGGGTCAAAGAGGCCGTGGGCACCCTCATCAGCTCTGGGGTCGCCATCAAGATGATCACGGGAGATTCCCAGGAGACCGCTGTGTCCATCGGTGTGTTCAATTTCTGTTTCTATGACCGTGTTCTTGTTGTTGAACTGGCTAACGGATCTGGTCTGCTAGTCAGACATGCATCTTACTGTGGTTTCAAAGTGCTTCACAGAACATGAAGGAGCAGCAACAACATGAAAGAAACTTAACAGAACGGAAAATAAATCAGGGAAATCAGAAGCTGGAATGAAACGATGCAACGCCCTTTGAAACAATCAAATGTGTTTGCTGTGACTCTCATCTGTCCAGTCTTTGTGTTATCAAGCTGATAGATGAGTGGCTGTAATTTGAAGGCTCACAACTTTGTGTGTCTGTGTCCAGCGAGTCGTCTAGGTCTGTACACCAAGGGATCTCAGTGTTTGTCGGGAGATGAGGTGGATCGTCTGGATCTGCAGCAGCTTTCCCAGATCGTCCCCAGGGTACGACCACTGACCGCGACAGACACACAGACGTACATACAGCACAAAGTGAAGATGAGTTTCTGAATATCAAAAAGTGTATGGGTGGCGTCTCTGTAACCATTATGTTGTCTCTCTCCACAGATAGTGGTGTTTTACCGAGCCAGTCCCCGACACAAGCTGAAGATAGTCAAGGTGAGCTGGGTGACAACACTTAGCTCAGTCATTCACTTTCCCATCCTGATTTTCCCAACCAGTCTGGGGGTTTGAACCAGCAACCTCCAAGTTGATCCTCTTCAGGAAAGACAGACACCAGGGAGGGGGGCAGGGAGCAACGGGGCTTATGGGAAATGTAGTCTTAATGTGGAGAAACACTAGTAACAATACCACTGGTGAGATGGAGGTGACCAGTCGTCTCCACCGTGGTCTCACTGGTTTACAGTCATTATAGGTAGAACTAGTGATGTGATGATATATTGATCACACAGAGCACCTTCAATCTGCTTTGAATCAAAACCAAGTGATTTTAGTTCATTCATATTCACTCGTCCTCTCCCTTCAGTCTCTCCAGAACATCGGTGCGGTCGTCGCCATGACGGGCGACGGGGTGAACGACGCCGTGGCGCTGAAGGCTGCTGACATCGGCGTCGCCATGGGCCAGACGGGCACCGACGTCTGCAAGGAGGCAGCTGACATGATCCTGGTGGATGACGACTTCCAGACCATCATGTGGGTAGAGCCTTTCCCAGATAATTGTCTTAAAGTTGAAGTTATTTTTCCTTTTGAGGGGAAAAATAGAAAAGTACATTTCCCGATCACCTAAAAACTAAATGGTAGTTGTCGGTAACCAACACAGGCAAATGGTCACGGAAAAGATATGACATTTTCACAGCAACAAGTTTAAAGTTAAAGCAATATATTTGTTTCATAATGTTGGAAATAAGAATATAATTCATATTTATATCAAGTGGCTTTTACACCATTTCAGTTCAGGTCTTTGTTCAGGTCTTTGTTCAGGTCTTTGTTCAGGTCTTTGTTCAGGTCTTTGTTCAGGTCTTTGTTCAGGTCTTTGTTCAGGTCTTTGTTCAGGTCTTTGTTCGGGTCTTGGTCATCCCAACTAGGGAAACGTGGCACCCTCTTCCCTCCCTTTTTGATCTTCAACCTGCTGTTCTCTGCTCCTAGGTCGGCCATTGAGGAAGGGAAAGGGATTTACAACAACATCAAGAACTTTGTCCGCTTCCAGCTGAGCACGTGAGTGGCAACGTTTCCCATCTCCCATCTCTTTCTGTGACGCAGCACCGTTATGATGTGGACATCCTCAGTGTTTCCTCTCTGGTTTGGTGTCTGCTTTAGTTGCAGTGGCATGAAAACTGTTCTTTCTAGTGCCATTCATCAGGATGTCGGTATTGATTGTTGCTGCTCCACTTTCTCCTTTGTCACCTTCACAGAGGATTTGTCATCTGGGCGATTTTCTTGCGACAAATTACAACATTTGTCTTTGGTGAACGAATCAATAAGAGAATAACTTTGTGACATGATAACATATAACACCTTGGTTCAGTTGTTGATCTTTGCCTGTTCTCAGACTTGGCCCTGCTACGGTAGCGTCTAACTTCCTGGATGTTAATTAGCCTAACGTTAGTAGAAACGTTATTATGTGGTGACACACAGCAGGTCTGAGGCACAACACCGATACAGGAAGCCAAAACTGATCTGTTGTAAAAGTGACTCTATACTGAATGTTTCACACGGTATCTGATTCTAGACACAAAATAGAATCACTTTTGTTTTATTTCAGCATGTTAACATACATGGGCACATATATCCATACAAATATACATGCATTAGATCGCAATATGCTATTTTTGTTTTCTTGAACATATGTATATAATAAAATACAGAATACAAACAAAAAGGGAAAGAAATAAAACACCCTCTCCTAATTTATCATCTCTAATCCCTATATTCTATCTCCAGTTTGGAGTCAACCTGGGTTTGTTTGTTTTAACCCTTTTGGAGTACCAGATGGGTGGGTTTCAGGATGTAACGCCCTCTCTCTCCCCGTGCTGATCACCAGGAGTATTGCGGCGCTGACGCTCATCTCCTTGGCGACACTGATGAACTTCCCCAACCCACTGAACGCCATGCAGATCCTGTGGATCAACATCATCATGGATGGACCTCCCGCTCAGAGGTACAGGGGCATCATGGGAACTGTAGTATAAAGACTGAAAGATCATGAAAGATGTCAGATATTAAATTAAATCAAACAAATCAAACTCGGAAACTTTTCAGCAGCCAAGGCAAAAAGCAATGTTTTCTCTCTGTTGACCAACCATCATTTGAGTCCTATTCTAAACATCTAGTTGGTAAAATAGTTAAAGTAATAAATACATTTTGGTTCTCCTGCCATTGTCAACAAAGTTGTTCCTGGTCTGTATAGGACCATAATAATAATGATTTTCAACCAAAAAAAATACCCTAAAAAATAAAGGGAGAAAAAATGTATGTGAAATGCTGTTGTATGTTGACATGAGATGGATGGATGGATGGATGGATGGATGGATGGATACTGATACTGATACTGATACTGATACTATGTGCCCGTTGTGTCCTGTTCAGTTTGGGAGTGGAGCCTGTGGACCGGGACGTGATCAGAAAGCCTCCTCGTAATGTGAGAGACAGCATCATCACCCGCAGCCTGATCATCAAAGTCCTGGTGTCGGCTCTCATCATCGTCTGTGGGACCCTGTTCGTCTTCTGGAGAGAGGTTCTGTAACTTGGTTTCTGTAACTTAACAAACTGTGACATAAACTTCTCTTGGTATTCTCATGAAACCCGTAGACCTTGATAAGCGTCTTGTTCTGGAGGGAGGTGGCTTCAGGTTTTTGAAATTTCCTGCAGCCCAATATGAATAATAAATAAGGATTTTTCTTCTAAATGTGTGGCTGTGAAATGAGCTGTGATGGGTCTTTCTGATATCAGCCGACAAATGAAACTGCCTGCACAGATTAAACAACCTAGTAGCATGGAGTTGGCAGAGGCTTGGACTGCATCGCAAGTGAGCCTTATCACATGAAATAGAGAGATCCTACATTTAGTACACATAGTGAATATATTCAATCTCATTTTTCCAATGAAATTTCCTTATTCCTCAAAAGTGAACTAGTCACTGTTTCCTGCTTAAAGTAGTGGAATCAGTTGATCAAAGCTTTATTTAATTTGGCATTGAACAAAATGCAAGGATGTTTTTAATCGTTGCCCAGTGTGACAGACGAAGCTGAAATTTGACTGAAGTTCAACTGTTTGCTGTTTGTTTTCAGCTGCGGGACAACGTGATCACTCCTCGAGACACCACCATGACCTTCACCTGCTTTGTCTTCTTCGACATGTTCAACGCTCTCAGCTCCCGTTCACAGGTAAGCCTCGAATGCACCACTGGGCCTGAGAAGAAGCTTAGCCTGATGAGAGGTTTACTCACCTCCACTTCTCCTCAGCCTGCCTTGGAGCTTTGAGCTGCAAACCTGTGAAAATGACTGGAAGCTGAAATGTTCATCATTAATAGTAGTGAGAATCCACAAAGCTTTTAAATACTTTTTTGGGGGCATTCATGCCTTTTATTAGACAGTTCAATGGGAGAGAGGCCAGATTGATCGGGGGACGCCGCAGTTACACAGCATGCACATCAGCCATCTGACACCCAAAGTCAATGAAGCTTAAAAAGATAATGAATTCCTTCATATTCCAAGGTCTTGTAAAACATCAGTGTTGCAGGTGATCTCATAGTTCATAATAAATCAATACTAGCCCTTTATAGATGATAGTTTCCTTCAGGTCACAAATAGGGCTCGACTGATATGGATTTGATGGCTGGTATTTTTGGATTGATAGTAGCTTACTGCTTTAGTGAAATGCCAATACCGGCCTGATCTATTGGCAACCCATATATCAGTTTAACACTACTCACATATAACCTGGTGTTGCTCCTCAGACCCGTATGGTCCATGAAATGGGTCTGTGCAGCAACAGGATGTTCTGCTACGCCGTCCTGGGCTCCATCATGGGTCAGCTCCTGGTCATCTACTTCCCTCCTCTGCAGAGCGTCTTCCAGACTGAGAGCCTCAGCATCTTGGGTAAGAGCAAAGCCTTCGTAGGACTTTGGGTCCAAGTTCCCAGGTGTCATATCTCCCAAGTGTGGGACGTGTTGAACTACTAGTCAGAAGTACATTTCCTTCCTAAACAAGCATCTAAGAGCAGAACCAGTGCTAAGGTAAAAGTGCAATAACTTATCTACCTACTTTTTTATTAAACAATTGAGACAAGTAAAGCAAATGATCAAGAGCTAAGAGGAAGGGTCAGGGTAGTGTTTCCTGAAGAGGAAGGGTCAGGGTAGTGTTTCCTGAAGAGGAAGGGTCAGGGTAGTGTTTCTTGTAGAGGAAGGGTCAGGGTAGTGTTTCTAGAAGAGGAAGGGTCAGGGTAGTGATTCTAGAAGAGGAAGGGTCAGGGTAGTGTTTCCTGAAGAGGAAGGGTCAGGGTAGTGTTTCTAGAAGAGGAAGGGTCAGGGTAGTGTTTCTAGAAGAGGAAGGGTCAGGGTAGTGTTTCTAGAAGAGGAAGGGTCAGGGTAGTGATTCTAGAAGAGGAAGGGTCAGGGTAGTGTCTCTTGAAGAGGAAGGGTCAGGGTAGTGATTCTAGAAGAGGAAGGGTCAGGGTAGTGTTTCTAGAAGAGGAAGGGTCAGGGTAGTGTTTCTAGAAGAGGAAGGGTCAGGGTAGTGTTTCTAGAAGAGGAAGGGTCAGGGTAGTGTCTCTTGAAGAGGAAGGGTCAGGGTAGTGATTCTAGAAGAGGAAGGGTCAGGGTAGTGTTTCTAGAAGAGGAAGGGTCAGGGTAGTGTTTCCTGAAGAGGAAGGGTCAGGGTAGTGTTTCTAGAAGAGGAAGGGTCAGGGTAGTGTCTCTTGAAGAGGAAGGGTCAGGGTAGTGTCTCTTGAAGAGGAAGGGTCAGGGTAATGTTTCTAGAAGAGGAAGGGTCAGGGTAGTGATTCTTGAAGAGGAAGGATCAGGGTAGTGTTTCTTGAAGAGGAAGGGTCAGGGTAGTGTTTCTTGAAGAGGAAGGGTCGGGGTAGTGTTTCTTGAAGAGGAAGGGTCAGGGTAGTGTTTCTAGAAGAGGAAGGGTCAGGGTAGTGTTTCCTGAAGAGGAAGGGTCAGGGTAGTGTTTCTTGAAGAGGAAGGGTTAGTGTAGTGTTTCTTGAAGAGTTGGGTTTTCAGCCTGCAGTGAAAGATGGGCAGTGACTCTGCTGTCCTGACATCAGTGGGGAGTTATTTCCACCACTGTGAGGCCAGAACAGAGAAGAGCTGGGCAACCAGTCGTCTCGAGGCACCAGAGTGAAATGGTTGGGTGGGGGTGTAAGGCTTCGTTTAGTAGTGTTATGTAATTTGCTATCTTTGGCCTATGGATGGAAACCTAGCATTTGTCTCTCTCTGTTCAGACCTACTGTTCCTGGTGGCCCTCACCTCGTCAGTCTGCGTGGTGTCAGAGGTCATCAAGAAGGTGGAGAGGTGGAGGGGAGCCGAGAGGATGCCTAGTCTGGCCACCGACTCCTTCCACGAGGTATGACCCATGCTGCCCTCCGGGACAAAGGACTCTGGGGTTTGGAGGATGGCTGGTTGAAGAGAAAGGAGGAGGAGGAAGGTAGTGGAAGTACGACGGTTTTGGGGTCTGACAACAAACGGTGCTGAGGCTGCTGGGAAGTTTTAGAAGAGCCCAGGGTTTTCGCAAAGGGAGTCAACCCGAGCCCGGGAGAAACTCTGGTCTGGTACTGGAGAAAGCTTCTGGCCACAGGGTGAGGGGACTGATTTAATGGCCTGGTCTTTTAATTAGGTGGACGGATCTGGGAGGGGCAGGGGCTGCTGGGAGATCTGACCCTGTACTCGGTAGAAGACTGGTACCGCTCCATGGAGCAACTACCCACATTGTCTCTTTAGCTCTCGCTCTCTCCACCCCCCCTCGTCTGGCCTTACCTTAGTGAAACACCGCCACGGATCGACCGCAACTTCCTGCATTCCTGCCGTTACCTGGCTGTAGTTTTCCCCTCATCTAGGACACGTATGTAGGCTAACCTGAAGAATCAAGGCTTAAGATGTGTGCAATCCTTCCTCTTCTTTTGTTCTGTTTTGGTATATGATTTAGATGGTGCTTACCACTACTCGGCTTGCTTTTTATGGTTAAATATGGTAAATTAATATGACTTTTTTTTTTTTTTTTTTTTATTCCTCTATAAGTGGGTATACAGTACATGGGCTTGGTTCGGTGATCCATATGTTTTTTTTCCTGCTTGTAGCTAAACACACTGGTCTGGAAATGAATTGTTGCAGTTGTACAGTCAATGATGAATGGTCTTCTATCTTTATCCTATTTAAGCAGCGCCACCTCTTAAACTACCACCAGCCAGTATGAAGCTTTGGCCTGTAAATTAATCTTCTCTACCAGCCACTGTGGCAGGTAGCCAGCCGTTGTTTTGCTGGTTAGTGAAGGTGGCTGGTCCACTGTGGCCGGTGGACAGACAGGTTAGTTTCCTGCCCTGCGCAGTTTAGCATCCTGATGCTAAATACTCTTTCATGTTAAATGTGGAATTAGGCCTCAAAAACCACCACCTTCTATTCTCTACAGCACTGACATGGTAGCTTCAGGGTACTTATTATTGAAAACGTTCTCTTTCTCTTCCTGTGCCTTAGAGAAGTCATCAGATTTCTTTAACTCCACATAAGTGGAAAGAAATCCCTTTACTGATGTGTGACTTTACTGTTAAATGGGGTAAAGGAAAAAAACATTATTAACTCCACTTGCATAGCAGAATATTCCCAGATATTTCTTGTCCAAGTCTAGTTATTTCTCTCCCTCATTGTTAGTTTAATCTTTCCCTGTTTCCCCCTGATGAGATGTGGTGCTGCTGACTGAGCTACCATGTCAGAGGAGCTTTTGACCTGCACTGATATTGGCACAATCACTTAGATTGAACTGTAATGATATCTCTGTTCTGAATGAACAATAAACATCAGCAGACGTTTCCAGTGTGGCTGGTGTGTTATCCCCTGTGATGAACTGATGATCTCAGGTCTTCGTGCCCTCCCAGTGTTTTTGAGGTCTCTATTCCACTTCCAGTGGCCAGAAACCAGTCCACCTCAGAATGACCTGCATTCCTCTTCACCTGAATGAATTGTTGCATTGGCTTCTATGACATGATGGGAGATAGACTTCTGTATGTGAACCTGTACAGTCTACACTGTAATATAAGTGCAAATATGTGTGTGTCTTACCGACATTCATATGTGCTCGTTATATAAATTGCTTACTGTATGTCTTGTGTGTCGGGGCCAAAGTGACTGGGCTTTCCTCTGGATGCTGAAGGGCTGGAAGCAGCATATCGGCCTTGAGTAGTACGTATCTCACAAAGCAGGAGCTGGGACGGACCCACCCACCCATCACTGTGGAGGAGCGCCACCTAGTGTTGATGATACCATTTAGACCTGGATACCAATTTTATATATACCACCTCTTCCCATCATACTGATGGATTCTGACCTGCTTCACTGATCTACTTACGTCTTGCTTGCCAGGGTGCAGCGCTCCAGTCCTGCCCCAACAGGCTAATGGACACTAAAGTCTTTCAACACATTGATTGTTCTCTCTGCTGAGAGTTGTTGGGAAACAGGGAGTGGTAAATATGTCTACACATGTACACCACAAGATCTAGTGGGCTGGTGAATCTGGTAATCTGACGACTTCCCACCCACCAAACGCTAGTTTCTTGCCCTGAATCCCAAACCCATTCCATTTTTTTCTGATTTGTGTCAGTGTGTTATAGCATCACGTGCAGAGCTAATCTCCTGACAACATTGCTTTGTGAAATACTGCTATTGGTGAAGCAGCAAAGCTCCTTTCCCCACTGTGGCGGCCGATGCTAAGCAGAAGTTGGTCTACCAGTCAGTGATGCAACCGGGCTGCCGTAACACCGAGACAGTGGCTACTGAGTGTCATCACCAACCAGCCGGGTGTTGTCCTGTCCAGTTGGTCTGTTGGGCCCCAGTCACACCACTGACTCGCTCTTTTATTTTATTTTATTATTTATGATTAATGTGTGTGCTGCACAGCGGAAGTCAGTACTGGATGAGAATAAAGTGTATATTAAAAATTTTATAAATCTTTTAACAAATGCATGCTTTGTTTTTATTGATTCATATATTCACATGAATACACATGTAAGAGGTTTATTTGGTCATTATTTAATAATACACTTGAATACACCTCAGAGTGAAATGACATCGCTTTCAACAAATCATCTATCAAAAATATAATCTCACTATAAAAATAGATTGAGCATTTCATTTAAGCTTGTTCAAATACAAATAAAGGTTTTCATGTCCATTCATTTATAGTACCGATAAACACTGAAAAACATCAAACTAAACAATTAATAGACAACATATTTCATTGTGGTATCTCTAGTTAACATGTTAGTTAATAAAAATATATTTTTGTGCTTCTATTTATTAAAGTGACAGTGCTGCTTTAAACGGGATGTAAACAAATCCACCACCTGAGCATGTTACCCATCAACCAATTAAAGGTTGTCTGGTGTGCTGCTAGCTTTAGTCCCAGCCCATGCGCTCCTGCTTGCGGACGAATTCTGGGTTTTTGGGCGCTTTGCCTCGGGTTTTGGTTCTGTGACGAGTTTTGACCGAGACCGTCTCCCAGCTCGGACCCCCCTCTGCTCTCGCCGTGCTCTTCCTTCCAGCCGCCACCACTGCCTCCTCCTCCTCCTCCTCCTCTTCTTCGTCGTCCAGGAGGTTCACCTGCTTCAGCTTGGCGGTCAGGTCGCTGAGAGGCTGCTGTGGAGGCGCTGCTCCCCTCCTTGTGGTGGTGGTTTCCTGAGGCCGGGACTGCAGCACGGCGGCCTGCAGGGCCCGGAACAGCTCCCGGTCCTGCAGGGCGTCTGACAGGAGACGCTCCGGGTCCGCCTCACTCTCCAGCCTGTGGGCCAACTGGTGGGCCAGCGTTCCCTGGTACAAGCTGTGGACGTCAGAAAGAAAGGTCGGTGACATCACAACATCAGCCATTACTGTCAGTGTATTGTGACCTCTGACCCTTAACCTCCCTAGTATTGGTTGCTTATGATGGTGGTGATGTAGGAGTTCTCCGGGTGCCTGAACGTGACACAGTATTTGTATTCTGTCTCTGCTGCTTCTCCTCTCACTTTGCTCAACTGGCAACATTTTTCCTCCAATAGAGGAAAGTACAGATACTGTTGGTGCACCTCTAGTCTCACCTGGCGATATGAGGTTTAGGTAGCGGACTACCAATCAGCTTGTTGAGGCGCATGCTGTCCCTCATGCAGGCCTGCCATTGGTTGAAGCTGTGAGCCACGTCCAGGTCCATGGTGTGTGTTCGCTTTGTTTGTACAGCCTGCAGCGCTACAACACACACACACCACACATTGTTCTGTTCAGAAAACCCACAGCTTGTTTCATTCAGAAATGTCAGTGGATGTAATTCCATTGGTGTTTGTCTAAATAAACAAAGAATCTGTGAATTGGAGAATCGGAAAACGACACGCTCCTATATGGGATGTGGGAAATCTGTGACACTCATGAAACCTTTTAAAACCTGTTGGATAAGCACTTTGTTTGCTGCCTTTCAGGTCATGAGAGGTTGAGAGAGAGAGACTTGAGGTTTTCAGGCATTTCTTGCACGTGTGCGCGTGCTTGCATGTGTGCGTGTGTGCTACCTCTGGTTCCAGTCACCATTCCCAGCAGCAACACCTGCAGCAGCCTGAGGTCTGGAGGAGGGCTGGCCTTCTGCAGCCAGTAGCAGGTAACGGCCACCGGGAGGCGCAGGTGAGTCGGCACGCCGTCCAGCACTTCCTGCTTCACAGCCAGAGTCTCCAGAAGCACCCGGAGAAGCAGCGGACGGTCGGCCTGGGGTAGCGGGACAATGTAGTACGATTATTAGTGTGCTTACTTCAGCAACAGTAAGTATTATTGTACTGTTCTCCCTGGGCGTTCTGTACTTCAGTACGTTAACTCTGATTAACAGCAAGCCAAACTCTTTACTTGAGCCAGGAAAATGAGCGCCTGCTCCTTTATTTTCTTCTCAATATATGAAAGAGTGAAACTGTAACACAAAACAATACAAACTTAGTGTCTTATTTACAGCAAGTCGTTTTACCTAGCATTACATCTAGCTATTCACAGAACATGCACTCAAACAATGTGCTATGCTAGCATCAAACACTAGGCTAGCATACAGTATCGGTACATTTGGTCCGCATGCGACATGAATCCACACATTTCCCACATCACATAAATCATCAACCTACAGTATTCTAACGTGAACTAAATATTCATGTTCATTTGTAATGAAAATCAAACTATTTAACTTACAGCTATCGCTTTCTGTGAGCTCAAGAACTTCAGAAGAACTTTCACGAGTGACCGACAGTTAGTGTGGTTGCTAGGTTACGAGGAATAAACAAACCACGTGTGGGTTACCAAAATAAAAGTCACTCTCTACAAAACTGTCACTGTGTAGTCATTTTTAAAATCACAAACTTTTATCTGGGGGCAGAACACTCCCCGTCTGGCATATGCCACTAACTTCAAACTTATTCAGTGTTTTCCAGGAGAAGGACCACGTTGGTGATGGGCCGCAGGTAAGTCTTCGAGTTGCCCTGGGAAGAAGTCTTCACTTCAATCTTGCGGACCTTTCCATCGCTGCTCGGAGATGTCGATGTGACCAGCGCCATTGGCCACTCGTTCCTTGGTGCTTGAGATTGCTTTAACAACACAATGTCCCCAGGTTGCAGGTTGCGAAGCGACCTGTGCCACTTGCGTCTTGGATGGAGAGTGCTCAGGTATTCATTTCTCCAACGGCCCCAGAATTCATTAGCCAGCGCTTGCACCTGTCTCCACTGGGCTTTCAGGAGGTCTTTCCCGGTGAAGTCGCCTGGTGGAGCCAGCAGGCCTGGCTTTTGTGTCAGGAGCATGGCAGGAGACAGCAGGACTGGAGAGGAGGGATCTGACGAGATGGGGGCCAGCGGCCTTGCGTTGATTATCGCTGATACCTCCGCCATCAGCGTGCACAGGACCTCATGTGTCACTTGAGTGTGTTTGTTTTGTAGAAGCATATAATCTAATATTCTGCGTGTCACCCCAATCATTCGCTCCCACACACCTCCCATGTGGGACGCGTGTGGTGGGTTAAACTCCCATGTGCAGCGGTTGCTGTGGAGAAACGTCAAAATGCTGTTCTGCTTTTCATCAGAAGGCCTCATACCGAGCTCTGCACTGTGAGCTTACTGTGGTGTAGCTTTTCACTGTACTGTTCTCCCTGGGCGTTCTGTACTTCAGTACGTTAACTCTGATTAACAGCAAGCCAAACTCTTTACTTGAGCCAGGAAAATGAGCGCCTGCTCCTTTATTTTCTTCTCAATATATGAAAGAGTGAAACTGTAACACAAAACAATACAAACTTAGTGTCTTATTTACAGCAAGTCGTTTTACCTAGCATTACATCTAGCTATTCACAGAACATGCACTCAAACAATGTGCTATGCTAGCATCAAACACTAGGCTAGCATACAGTATCGGTACATTTGGTCCGCATGCGACATGAATCCACACATTTCCCACATCACATAAATCATCAACCTACAGTATTCTAACGTGAACTAAATATTCATGTTCATTTGTAATGAAAATCAAACTATTTAACTTACAGCTATCGCTTTCTGTGAGCTCAAGAACTTCAGAAGAACTTTCACGAGTGACCGACAGTTAGTGTGGTTGCTAGGTTACGAGGAATAAACAAACCACGTGTGGGTTACCAAAATAAAAGTCACTCTACAAAACTGTCACTGTGTAGTCATTTTTAAAATCACAAACTTTTATCTGGGGGCAGAACAATTATTATGAGAGTGGGAAAGGCAGAGGTCCTGTCGTACAATGTATTTTTTTGTCTTATTTATTATTATTATTATTATTATTATTATTAGAGTGATACAATGCAGAGGTCATCTCATAATGTATTGTGTTATAATTTCATTTGTATTGTTATTTTCACCGTCAGGGTTACAGGTTACTATTCCCATGTGTGCATTCATGGGGCACTTTGAATAAAAAGCCTCCAACACATGGCAGATGGTTTCTTATTGTTCTGCTGGATGTTCCTTTCTATCTTTTTACTGTTGGTTTTATTCTTTCTTGTCTTTATTTACTCCTTAAAGCGCTTTGTAGCCGTTTTGTAAAGAGCTATACAAATAAATATTATAACTATTAGTAGCAGTAGTTGTAGTACTAGTAATAGTAGTGTTGGTACTAGTAGTAATATCAGTACTGGATGTAAATGCATCAAGCTACCTTCTGCAGCGTCTCCAGTTTGAGCCGCTTAGCCGCACCGCGGAGGGCCGGTCGGACCGGGAGGATGACCAGCTGGAGGCCCTCCCTGTCCCACTCCTCCACCGGAGGCCGGTCTCTGCCGCCCAGCAGCAGCCCGTACATCACCTGACGGACCGGCCGGGAGATGAGGTTGGCGCTGGGCTTGCTGCAGTGGTCCACCGGGGCTCTCAGTTTCATCCTGTTCAACAGCAATACGCTCAGGATGGCACCACTCAGTCGGCCCTGGGTGAGAGGCAGCCGGGCCCAGTCGGGCACCAAACCCAGCTCCTCCGGGAGGATAGGCAGTGTCCCCTTAGTGAAGAAGCACTTGAGGTCGCTGGGAGGGAGCAGGTACTCGTCCATGCCCAGAGTCAAGCCCTGCAACACCTCAGCTTCTTTCGTCTTGCTCAGGTTCCCCATCAGCATCAGCGCCGCATTCAAGGCCTCCTGAGGCCGCTGGAATCCCCTCAGCCAGCGGACCAGACCCTCCAGACGGGCCGTCTTCCGAGTGCAGTCCGGGGCGAAGTCATCCCAGCGGAGGTACACAGCCATCTCCCGCAGCTTCACGTAATCGTTCCCCGCCAGCACGGCGAGGACTGGCAGGATTTGGCGTTGGATGTTGAAGAAGACGCAGAAGCTGGATGTGGTGTAGTGCTTACAGGGGATCCCGCCCTGCGCCACCACCTCCCACTGGAAATGGGAGATGGGTAGAAGACCCCCCGGGAGGTCGAAGATGTAGAAGTCGCTGTCATTGGAAAGCACCGGACAGCGCCACTCACTGGCCAGGGAGGCGATCTGTCCGTCAGCCTCTCCATAGCACTTGGCCACCGGCACCTCCAGCCTGGCCAGCGTCTGTCTGACCACCAGCTTGGTCAGCTTCGGCAGGATGTTCCCCTCCTCACCCATCGCCGTGTTGTGGGCTTTCTGGATCCGTTCTTCTGCTCTTTTCCTCGAGGTTTCTGGTTTCTTGTCGGTGGGGCCCGAACCTCCATCCAGCACCACGTACGGCTCGACACCGCACTTTCTCAGGGCTTTGATAAACTTCTCAATCAGGTCCTCAAACGCACCATACTCCCCGCCGTGCCTCTGGTCCAGACCTGAGCCGAAATACAGTAGGTAGGTCAAGTTGTTGCCATCGATGACCAGCCTGCTGTTGCTGAAGCGGATGTCCCGGTAGATCAGACTGTTTTCCTCGACAAAAGTGCACAAGCCCTGAACTCCCATGGTGAGTCGGACTCGTGAGTCGGACCGGAGCCTCGGTATTTATTCTCCTCCGGTTTATAGTCCTCTGGTCTTTCCTTAAGTTTCACTTTCCTTACATCAACATCTAACTCAGTGACTTCCTCGTGACAGGAGGACTGACCAATGCAACCATGACATGTAAGGTTTTTAAAAGTTTTGTCCAAAATGGATTTCAGATACAGAATCAATGTAATCTGTATTGCAGCTGTTAGGAGGTTTGGAGACACCAACTGATCTTTCTACACACAAATCAAAAAGATCCTTAAACGTTATTGATAGGGTGTTTTAACTAATACTACTAATAGTACAACTACTACTAGTACTGCTATATATATCATTTATATTTTATTAAGTGCTCTTATTGTACATATTGTGTGTTTTATATAAGAGCTCTACTGTAATTATTGTATTTTTTATATTTCTTGCACTGTAAATATTGTGCTGGTTTTTTAATGTTAAATATTTTGTAATATGCCCTTTTGCACTTTCCCGTGAGCATTGCCACTTTGCATTTCACTGCATGTATATGTATGTGACAAATAAAACTCTTGACTTGACTTGACTATAGTAACACTAGTAGTAGTAGTTGTAGGGATCATGTAGTAATATTTCAAGTTGCTATTTCATTCAGATATTAACACTTGTGCTCCTAATACACGTTGTGGATTGTTTTGGTCTTGTAATAACTAACTTAATACGGTTGTCTGAGTTATTGTTGCTACTGCTTTAACTTTGAAAAATGATTTATTTTTACTTACTTACTTTTTTTTGTCTCCTTCCATCATACTGATGGATTCTGACCAACCTCACATCAGCTGCTTCACTGTAGACCTACCTACCTTGCTGTCAGGGTGCAGCTCTCTCCGGGTGTTGTTCTGTCCACTGGGTCTGTCGGGTCGAGACCAGTCACACCACTGACTCACTCACTTTTTAATTATCTTTATTTATGATTAATGTGTGTGTGCTGCACAGCGGAAGTCAGTACTGTGTTGTGAGAATAAAGTGTATATATCGATATATATGAGTGTAGATATATATATATATGTGTATTTTTGTTTTGTTTTTATTGATGCAGATATTCACATAAATACATGTAAGATGTTTGCCAGTTTATTTAGTCATTATTTAATAATACACTTTAATGTCTATTCATTCATTTATATTACTGATAAACACTGAAAAACATCAAACACAGATTGAGGAGGATTAAAATGTTGAGACGCTGAAACATTTGACAAGACAACATATTTCATTGTGATATCTCTAGTTAGTTAAAAAAATGTGTACTTCTCTTTAAAACAAATCAACCGTATCAGAAACCATTTGAGACAAACGGCTGAAGATTGGTACAGCAGGTTAACCATCAACCAAGGATCAGACCAACAGAGGAACCAACAGGACCGCAGGACCCATCACCAAACACATTCATTTAATGCTTTTATCCAGGTGTCTTGCTCAAGGACACGTGGACAGGAATGGACTCTAGTGGGAGTCTGTGTGAAACAACAGAGTGAGAGGGGAGAGTTGGCCACCAGGTGGTGCAGTAGAGCATCATGTCCAACATGTTTGATCTTTACAAGTCCAATTCATCACAGGTCCTGAAGTGGCTGGGGGTTTCAGACTTTAATGACTAGTGGTGAAAAAAAACGTGTCAAATCTGTCAGTATGTGTGTGATACGACGTGTTTTCATGATCAGTTAGGATTGAAAAAGTTGTCTGGTGTGTTGCTAGCTTTAGTCCCAGGCCATGCACTCCTGCGAATTCTGGGTTTTTGGGGGCGTGGCTTTGGGCTTTGGTTCTGAAATGAGTTTTCACCGAGCTCCCAGGACCCCCGCCTCCGCCTTCGCTGTGCTCTTCCCTCCAGTAGCCGCCTCCTCTTCCTCGTCTTCCTCGTCGTCTTCGTCTTCGTCTAGAAGGTGCATCTGGTTCAGCTCGGCGGTCAGGTCGCCGAGAGGCTGCTGCACGGCGGCCAGCAGGGCCCGGTACAGCGCCCGGTCCTCCGGGGCGTCCGACAGGAGACGCTCCGGGTCCGCCTCGCTCTCCAGCCTGTGGACCAACTGGTGGGTCAGCGTTCCCTCGTACAACCTGTGGACGTCAGAAGGAAAGGTTGGTGACATCACAACATCAGCCATTACGGTCGGTGCTCTGACCTCTGACCTTTAACCTCCTTAGTATTGGTTGGTGATCTAGGAGTTTACTTTTGATTATTACAGGAAGAAGGTCTTCATTTGACCAACAGATTCTCACTCTGCTGCTTCTCTCTCTTTGCTCAACTTCCAACATTTTCCACCAACGGAAAGGGAAGGTAGAGATGTTGGGGCACCTCTAGTATTTATACTAGTGGTATATCTAGAATACTATATCTTGTATAGTATATCTAGAATTGTATATCTAGAATAGTACTAGTAGTGCAGGGCCTAGTGGTCCTCCGTCTCACCTGGCGATGTGAGGTTCAGGTAGCGGGTTGCCCAACAGGTGGTTGAGGTGGATGCTGTCCCCCATGCAGGCCTGCCATTGGTTGAAGCTGTGAGCCACGTCCAGGTCCATGGTGTGTGTTCTCTGTGGTTGTACAGCCTGCAGCGCTACAACACACACGTTGTTCTGTTAGGACAGGGGTCGGCACCCAGATGACTAGAAGAGACATTTTCTCAACAACCCAGCCCTTGGGGGGCCGCCAAAGGTGGTTTTCAGACAGTTCAAAGAGATGGTGTATGAAGCCATTTGACTCTTCTCCATATTCCAGTTTAATTGAAAATAGCCACATTCCAATTTCTTAATGTTTGTTGAAATATGATTTGTGTAGCCTATTGGCCCACGCCGCAAAACGTCAGGCTGTGTACAAGAACCAGTCCTGCTGCAGGTGGAAGAGGAGGTGAGCGCTTGAAAACCGAATCAAAGGCTTGTGTTAGTAAGGGGTGTAGCTACGGTGTAAAAATTCACCATGCTCCATTATTTTAGTGCTACTGAATTACAGCTGATAACTAGACACTAGAGCTACATCACCACAGGGTCGCACCCTGTTGCCGACCCCGTGTGTTAGGAAAACCCACGGCTGGTTTCATTCAGGAACGTCAGTGGACGTATTTTCATTGGTGTTTATGTAAATACCAAATCTATACGTTCATACAAAGACTCTGGGAATTCAAAAATTGTGTTTTCAGGCTGGAATGGTTCTGTTGTCTTGAGGAAACCTTGTAACTCCAGTGTTGGTGATTTTTCTTGTCTATCTTAGTTTTCTTTAATTACATGCTCCTCTATTGGTTGAGGAAAATCTTATGAAACCTTTTAAAATATGTTGGATACAAGTTGGAGATACAAGGAGATACAAGGTTTTCACCAGACAGCAACAATGTCCAAAATGTTGTGAATGCCTCGGAGAAGTTTCGTTTGGGAACCAAATGTGTGCGTGGGTGCGCGCGCGCGCTACCTCTGGGTCCAGTCACCACTCCCAGCAGCAACACCTGCAGCAGCCTGAGGTCTGGAGGAGGGCTGGCCTTCTGCAGCCAGTAGCAGGTAACGGCCACCGGGAGGCGCAGGTGAGTCGGCACGCCGTCCAGCACTTCCTGCTTCACAGCCAGAGTCTCCAGAAGCACCCGGAGAAGCAGCGGACGGTCGGCCTGGGGTAGCGGAACAATGTAGTACGATTATTATTAGTAGTAGTGTTAGTATTATTATCATTATTATTATTATTATTATTATTATTATTATTATTATTACTACAGTGTCCTGTCATATAATGTGAAGCACTTTTTAACTGTTTTGAAACAATATAAATACTAGTCTTGTTATTTTCACCGTCAGGGTTACAGGTTACTATTCCCATGTGTGCATTCATGGTACTATGAGGCACTTTGGATAAAAAGCCTCCAATACATGGCAGATGGTTTCTTATTGTTCTGCTGGATGTTCCTTTCTATCTTTTTACTGTTGGTTTTCATTCTTTCTTGTCTTTATTTACTCCTTAAAGCGCTTTGTAGCCGTTTTGTAAAGAGCTATACAAATAAATATTATAACTATTGGTAGCAGTAGTTGTAGTACTAGTTATAGTAGTGTTGGTACTAGTAGTAGTATCAGTACTGGATGTAAAAGCATCAAGTTACCTTATCCAGCGTCTCCAGTTTGAGCTGCTGAGCCGCACCGCAGAGGGCCGGTTGGACCGGGAAGATGGCCATCCTGAGGCCCTCCCTGTCCCACTCCTCCACCGGAGGCCGGTCTCTGCCGCCCAGCAGCAGCCCGTACATCACCTGACGGACCGGCCGGGAGATGAGGTTGGCACTGGGCTTGCTGCAGTGGTCCACCGGGGCGCTCAGTTTCATCCTGTTAAACAGCAATACGTTCATGATGCTCAGCTGGCCCTGGGTGAGAGGCATCCGGGCCCAGTCGGGCACCAAACCCAGCTCCTCCGGGAGGATAGGCAGTGTCCCCTTAGTGAAGAAGCACTTGAGGTCGCTGGGAGGGAGCAGGTACTCGTCCATGCCCAGAGTCAAGCCCTGCAACACCTCAGCCTCTTTCGTCCTGCTCAGGTTCTCCATCAGCATCAGCGTCGCATTCAAGGCCTCCTGAGGCCGCTGGAATCCCCTCAGCCAGCGGAGCAGACCCTCCAGACGGGCCGTCTTCCCACGACCGGCCGGAGCGAAGTCAGCCCAGCGGATGTCCACAGCCATCTCTCGCAGCTTCACATAATCGTTCCCCGCCAGCGCGGCGAAGGCTGGCAGGATTTGACGTTGGATGTTGAAGAGGTCGCAGAACCTGGATGTGGTGTAGTGCTTACAGGGGATCCCGCCCTGCGCCACCACCTCCCACTGGAAATGGGAGATGGGTAGAAGACCCCCCGGGAGGTCGAAGATGTAGAAGTCGCTGTCACTGGAAAGCACCGGACAGCGCCACTCACTGGCCAGGGAGGCGATCTGTCCGTCAGCCTCTCCATAGCTCTTGGCCACCGGCACCTCCAGCCTGGCCAGCGTCTGTCTGAACACCAGCGTGCCCAGCTTCGGCAGGATGTTCCCCTGCTTACCCATCGCCATGTTGTGGGCTTTCTTGATCCGTTCTTCTGCTCTTTTCCTCAGGGTTTCTAGTTTCTTGTCGGTGGGGCCCGACCCTCCATCCAGCACCACGTAGGGCTCGACACCGCACTTTCTCAGGGCTTTGATAAACTTCTCAATCAGGTCCTCAAACGCACCATACTCCCCGCCGTGCCTCTGGTCCAGACCTGAGCCGAAATACAGTAGGTAGGTCAAGTTGTTGCCATCGATGACCAGCCTGCTGTTGCTGAAGCGGATGTCCCGGTAGATCAGACTGTTTTCCTCGACAAAAGTGCACAAGCCCTGAACTCCCATGGTGAGTCTGACTGACTGACTGGAGCCTCGTATTTATTTATAGTCCGGTTATAGACGGTTTCTAGTCCTCCGATCTTTCCTTAAGTTTCACTTATCTTACATCAACATCTAACTCAGTGACTTCCTCGTGATAGGAGCGACTGACTTATGACGACCAACTGGTTTTGTTTCCTTATTGAACTCTGAATATGTTCATCATCTGTCGTCATTCAGCTGCCAGACTGCTGTTCTGGAGGGGAACACACCTACAACTCAAGTATTCAAGGTATTCAAGAACTTTATTTGTCACATACACACACGGGGTGTGTAGTGAAATGAAAAGAATAAAACGCACAATCTCCGCGGAGCTACCACGACGGTGTCTAGACACGGCCGCGCCATCTTGTCTTCCCTCTCAACTCTCTTTACCCACCTTGTATTGACATATCAAGCATGACATGTAATGTTTTTAAAAGTTCTGTCCTAAATGGATTTCAAATACTGAATCAATGTAATCTGTTTGATAGCTTTTAGGAGGCTTGGAGACGCCAACTGATCTTTCTATACAAATCAGTGGGGTATATACAGTGGGGTCCAAAAGTATATATATATATGTATGTGTGTGTGCATTTTTGATTTGTTTTTATTGATGCAGATATTCACATGAATACATGTAAGAGGTTTACCAGTTTATTTAGTCATTATTTAATAATACACTTTAATGTCTATTCATTCATTTATATTACTGATAAACACTGAAAAACATCAAACACAGATTGAGGAGGATTAAAATGTTGAGACGCTGAAACATTTGACAAGACAACATATTTCATTGTGATATCTCTAGTTAGTTAAAAAATGTGTACTTCTCTTTAAAACAAATCAACCGTATCAGAAACCATTTGAGACAAACGGCTGAAGATTGGTACAGCAGGTTAACCATCAACCAAGGATCAGACCAACAGAGGAACCAACAGGACCGCAGGACCCATCACCAAACACATTCATTTAATGCTTTTATCCAGGTGTCTTGCTCAAGGACACGTGGACAGGAATGGACTCTAGTGGGAGTCTGTGTGAAACAACAGAGTGAGAGGGGAGAGTTGGCCACCAGGTGGTGCAGTAGAGCATCATATCCAACATGTTTGATCTTTACAAGTCCAATTCATCACAGGGTCCTGAAGTGGCTGGGGGTTTCAGACTTTAATGACTTGTGGTGAAAAAAACGTGTCAAATCTGTCAGTATGTGTGTGATACGACGTGTTTTCATGATCAGTTAGGATTGAAAAAGTTGTCTGGTGTGTTGCTAGCTTTAGACCCAGCCCATGCACTCCTGCGAATTCTGGGTTTTTGGGCGCGTGGCTTTGGGCTTTGGTTCTGAAACGAGTTTTCACCGACAACGTCTCCCAGCTCGGACCCCCCCTCTGCCTTCGCTGTGCTCTTCCCTCCAGCAGCCGCCGCCTCCTCCTAGTCTTCTTTGTCCAGAAGGTGCATCTGGTTCAGCTCGGCGGTCAGGTCGCCGAGAGGCTGCTGCACGGCGGCCAGCAGGGCCCGGTACAGCGCCCGGTCCTCCGGGGCGTCCGACAGGAGACGCTCCGGGTCCGCCTCGCTCTCCAGCCTGTGGACCAACTGGTGGGTCAGCGTTCCCTCGTACAACCTGTGGACGTCAGAAGGAAAGGTTGGTGACATCACAACATCAGCCATTACGGTCAGTGCTGTGACCTCTGACCTTAAACCACCTTAGTATTGGTTGGTGATCTAGGAGTTTACTTTTGATTATTACAGGAAGAAGGTCTTCATTTGACCAACAGATTCTCACTCTGCTGCTTCTCTCTCTTTGCTCAACTTCCAACATTTTCCACCAACGGAAAGGGAAGGTAGAGATGTTGGGGCACCTCTAGTATTTATACTAGTGGTATATCTAGAATACAATATCTAGTATAGTATATCTAGAATTGTATATCTAGAATAGTACTAGTAGTGCAGAGCCTAGTGGTCCTCCGTCTCACCTGGCGATGTGAGTTTCAGGTAGCGGGTTGCCCATCAGCTGGTTGAGGTGGATGCTGTCTTTCAGGCAGACCTGCCATTGGTTGAAGCTGTGAGCCACGTCCAGGTCCATGGTGTGTGTTCTCTGTGTTTGTACAGCCTGCAGCGCTACAACACACACGTTGTTCTGTTAGGACAGGGGTCGGCACCCAGATGACTAGAAGAGACATTTTCTCAACAACCCAGCACTTGGGGGGCCGCCAAAGGTGGTTTTCAGACAGTTCAAAGAGATGGTGTATGAAGCCATTTGACTCTTCTTCATATTCCAGTTTAATTGAAAATAGCCTCATTCCAGTTTTTATTTCTTAATGTTTGTTGAAATATGATTTGTTTAGCCTACGCCGCAAAACATCAGGATGTGTACAAGAACCAGTCCTGCTGCAGGTGGAAGAGGAGGCGAGCGCTTGAAAACCGAATCAAAGGCTTGTGTTAGTAAGGGGTGTAGCTACGGTGTAAAAATTCACCATGCTCCATTATTTTAGTGCTACTGAATTACAGCTGATGACTAGACACTAGAGCTACATCACCACAGGGTCGCACCCGTTGCCGACCCCTGTGTTAGGAAAACCCACGGCTGGTTTCATTCATTCATTCACGTCAGTGGACGTATTTTCATTGGTGTTTATGTAAATACAAAATCTATACGTTCATACAAAGACTCTGGGAATTCAAAAATTGTGTTCTCAGGCTGGAATGGTTCTGTTGTCTTGTGAAAACCTTGTAACTCCAGTGTTATTGATTTTTGTTCTTGTCTGTCTTAGTTTTCTTTAATTACATGCTCCTCTATTGGTTGAGGAAAATCTTATGAAACTTTTTTAAATATGTTGGATACAAGTTGGAGATACAAGGTTTTCACCAGACAGCGACAATGTCCAAAATGTTGTGAATGCCTCTGAGAAGTTTCGTTCAGGGAACCAAATGTGTGCGTGTGCGCGCGCTACCTCTGGGTCCAGTCACCATTCCCAGCAGCAACACCTGCAGCAGCCTGAGGTCTGGAGGAGGGCTGGCCTTCTGCAGCCAGTAGCAGGTAACGGCCACCGGGAGGCGCAGGTGAGTCGGCACGCTGTCCAGCACTTCCTGCTTCACAGCCAGAGTCTCCAGAAACACCCGGAGAAGCAGCGGACGGTCGGCCTGGGGTAGCGGGACAATGTAGTACGATTATTATTAGTAGTAGTGTTAGTATTATTATTATTATTATTATTATTATTATTATTATTATTATTATTACAGCGTCCTGTCATATAATGTGAAGCACTTTTTAACTATTTTTTGACACAATATAAATACTAGTATTGTCATTTTGTGTTACAGTGTGTTACAGGTTACTATTCCCATGTGTGCATTCATGGTACTATGAGGCACTTCGGATAAAAAGCCTCCAACACATGACAGATGGTTTCTTATTGTTCTGCTGGATGTTCCTTTCTATCTTTTTACTGTTGGTTTTATTCTTTCTTGTCTTTATTTACTCCTTAAAGCGCTTTGTAGCCGTTTTGTAAAGAGCTATACAAATAAATATTATAACTATGAGTAGCAGTAGTTGTACCTACTAGTTATAGTAGTGTTGGTACTAGTAGTAGTATCAGTAGTATACTGGATATAAAAGCATCAAGTTACCTTATCCAGCGTCTCCAGTTTGAGCTGCTGAGCCGCACCGCGGAGGGCCGGTTGGACCGGGAAGATGGCCATCCTGAGGCCCTCCCTGTCCCACTCCTCCACCAGAGGCCGGTCTCTGCCGCCCAGCAGCAGCCCGTACATCACCTGACGGACAGGCCGGGAGATGAGGTTGGCGCTGGGCTTGCTGGAGTGATCCACCGGGGCGCTCAGTTTCATCCTCTTCAGCAGCAGTGCGTCCAGGATGTCTCCGCTCAGTCGGCCCTGGGTGAGAGGCATCCGGGCCCAGTCGGGCACCAAACCCAGCTCCTCCGGGAGGATAGGCGGTGTCCCATTAGTGAAGAAGCTCCCGAGGTCGCTGGGAGGGAGCTTGTACTCGTTCATACCCAGAGTTAAGACCTGTAGGACCTCCGCCTCTTTCGTCCTGCTCAGGTTCCCCATCTTCTTCAGCGCCGCATTCAAGGCCTCCTGGGGGCGCTGGAAGCCCCTCAGCAAGTGGAGCAGACCCTCCAGGCGGGCCGTCTTCCCACGACCGGCCGGGGCGAAGTCAGCCCAGCGGGGGTACACCGACATCTCTCGCAGGTTCACGTAGTCGTTCCCCGCCAGCGCAGCGAAGACTGGTAGGATTTCGCGTTGGATGTTGAAGAGTTGGCAGAAGCTGGATGTGGTGTAGTGCTTACAGGGGATCCCGCCCTGCGCCACCACCTCCCACTTGAAATGGGAGATGGGTAGAAGACCCCCCGGGAGGTCAAAGATGTAGAAGTCGCTGTCACTGGAAAGCACCGGACAGCGCCACTCTCTGGCCAGGGAGGCGATCTGTGTGTCAGCCTCTCCATAGCACTGGACCATCGGCACCTCCAGCCTGGCCAGCATCTGTCTGACCACCAGCTTGGCCAGCGGCGGCAGGATGTTCTCCTGCTGCCCCATCGCCGTGTTGTGGGCTTTCTGGATCCGGTCTTCGGCTCTTTTCCTCAGGGTTTCTAGTTTCTTATCAGTGGCACCCGAGCCTCCATCCAGCACCACGTACGGCTCGACACCGCACTTTCTCAGGGCTTTGATAAACTTCTCAATCAGGTCCTCAAACGCACCATACTCCCCGCCGTGCCTCTGGTCCAGACCTGAGCCGAAATACAACAGGTAGTACAGGTTCTGGCCATCGATGACCAGCTTGCTGTCTCTGAAGCGGATATCCTGATAGAGTTGACGCTTCTCCTCGATTAAAGTGAACAAGCCCTGAACTCCCATGGTGAGTCTGACTGTCTGTCGGACAGGAGCCTCGGTATTTGTACCTCCGCTCTTTCAGTCACGTTTCCTTAAGTTTCACTATTGACGTTTAAGTTTCACGTGCGTTTCCTTAAGTTTCACTTTCCTGACAAACATGAAACTCTGTGTCCACAAGTTGCCTACCCCTCAAAACGTTTGACTCCGCCCACATTGAGCACGGCCCCGAACTGCATACTGCAGTCAGGGCTTGGTTGTTCTATACAGACAAATGAAAGGATCTTTAATTGTAGGTGATCGTTATACTTCAGTTATACTTTCTGATACATTTCAATATTTCAATATTGATTTTCTGATGAACATCAAAACCATTTCAATAAATGAAAGGTTTCCCATGTAGCAGATATTGTAGAATAATTTGATCTATTGCATGAATTTGTTTAGCTTGTTCTAGAAAATGATTGACACACATGTTATTGACACATGAAGACAGGGTCTTTTAAGGTTACTACTACTATAGTAGAGGCACCAGGTCAGCAGTTTGTTCCCCTTTCTCAGAATGATAATTTATCTTATGAAATGACATTTTTATTTTATTTTTTGTGTTTTGATAATTTAGGTTAAATACTCAAATGTGTCAGTTTTTCTTCGTGGATCACGACTGATGAGAATGAAGTGGAGGCAGCAGAGAAACGTTATTGTTCATCCTTATTCTTTTCACTAATAGTTTTATTTCCGTCATTTGATAATTAATTACTACTTACTAATATATTACAAAGCATGCAGACAACTGTATGCATGTTTACTAGGCCATTTACAAATGCACTCATGAACTATCAAATCTATCTATTTCTATCAAATCAAATCACATTTATTTGTACAGCCCTTAATCACCGTTCCAGTCTCTAAGGCTTCACCGTGCCCAACATGTGAAACAGTAAATGGTTAGTACACGACATCCCCGAACTTTAGACCCTCACAGAGGACAAGGAAAAACTTCCGCAAAACTAATTGTATTTATCAATTGTACATCACCTGCTGTAAGATGACAACTCTCCCTGCCTTACCAATGGCAGACTAGTGCTTGTAAAACATTACTTCTGTTTTCTTCCACACTTAACGGCTTGGATTTAAAAATGTAAACATGGGTCACACCCATGTGTTTTCATGATCGGCTTGGATTAAGGTTGTCTGGTGTGCTGCTAGCTTTAGTCCCAGCCCATGCGCTCCTGCTTGCGGCCGAATTCTGGGTTTTTGGGCGCGTGGCTTCGGGCTTTGGTCTGAAACGAGTTTTGACCGACACCGTCTCCCAGCTCGGACCCCCCTCTGCTCTCGCCGTGCTCTTCCCTTCAGCCGCCGCCTCTGCCTCCTCCTCCTCCTCCTCCTCCTCTTCTTCATCCAGGAGGTTCACCTGCTTCAGCTTGGCGGTCAGGTCGCTGAGAGGCTGCTGTGGAGGCGCTGCTCCCCTCCTTGTGGTGGTGGTTTCCTGAGGCCGGGACTGCAGCACGGCGGCCTGCAGGGCCCGGAACAGCTCCCGGTCCTGCAGGGCGTCTGACAGGAGACGCTCCGGGTCCGCCTCACTCTCCAGCCTGTGGGCCAACTGGTGGGCCAGCGTTCCCTGGTACAAGCTGTGGACGTCAGAAGGAAAGGTCGGTGACATCACAACATCAGCCATTACTGTCAGGGTGCTGTGACCTCTGACCCTTAACCTCCCTAGTATTGGTTGCTTATGATGTTGGTGATCTAGGAGTTCTCTGGGTGGCTGAACGTGACACAGTATTTCTGTTTAGTTTTTGTACTTGTATTTATTAGAGGTGCAACGGAAGCACATTTTTAGGACCAATATGAGTAGGGGAGACCGGGGCAGTGTGGGACGTTTCCATTGGTGAAACATGTGAATGAATCACAGACCTGATAGGAGGTCCTAGCTTAGATTTCATGGCACCAAACAGCCATACTCTACTTTCACATAGGCCACGCATAGGCGGCAAGTGCCGTTGATATCAATGGAAAGTCGATTGTCACTTGCCAAAGTCATTGCACTCTGGTCAGTGGTGAGCGCAGCGCATCTCCACTGTCTGCTGCTGCGCTCAATGTTCAACTAAATTCAACTTTGACCCTCCAGTCGCAGACCTTTCAAAACACAGCCAATAGCTAGAGAGTGGGCGGTGCTGAATGCACCAACAAGGCAAGATGGAGGAAAAATTGATTATCGTGATTTAAATTAAAAAAATAAAAAATAATAATATGTTTTCAGTTGGGGCTACCAGGTTTGTAACAAATAAGCACTACTACATTGATATCTACCAGATTATTACCAGGCAGTGCTAGCTCGTTAGCTAGCTGTACATTTCACGTTCGAAAGCACTTAGAAAAAGTGGAGAAGAGCAGCTCTCTCCCTGTCCTGGTTCAATGTGGATCACGTTTATGTTGTGGGCAATGCTGATGAAATAAAATCACATGTAAATAATAACCGGATTTTGTGCTTGTATCTGTAGAGTTCATGCGCAGCCTATGTGAAAGTGGCTGCTTGCGCTGGGCAAGTGTGCATGATGTGAAAGTAGGGATAAGCACGGGAGGAGGGGGTGCTGAGTGTGCTGCAGCACCCCCTGTTGTCCGAGACTGAAACAGTGGAAATAATAATATTGTACTTTTTAAATAATGTCTGATATATTATTTGAAGGACATATCTCAAGTATGAGAAAATGGATAGGAATGTTGTGTGAATTGCAGTGCACCTGACGTTAAGAAGCCCAAAAGCAACCAATCAGAACAGGAGGACAGGCTGGACATTGACCCGTTACTGAAAACATTTGTACAGAACACAAGGCCATGTTTGGACCCTTCAGTTAAAGGAAGGACATCATTTTGGTATCGTTGGTTCGTTTTAATTTTATTACTTTAGTACACATCCTTTCACCATCAATATCTAACGAACAAGGGAGAAACATTTGATTTGGAGCTATTAACGTACAGTGCACAGTGCACAGTGTTGAGCTAGTGCTAAGCAGGGGCTGCTGCTGTGATCTGGTATTGATCCTGAACTATCTTATTGGAATGTTTGTGCACTTTATAGATATTCCGTTGCTCTATGTTGTTCACGGTGGTCCCTTTTGGTTGCTGACAGGGAGTGGATGTAGCTTGTAACTTGCGCAGGGATTGATGGACAGTGCTTGTTTTTTTCGCCTTGAGGAGTTCATGTGTAAATGTGTGCATTTTCATTTTCAGCAACCCTCACAGAAAAAACATTCCCAGGCGCAACAGCATATTTAACCAATGAACATTTTTGGGTTCTTTTTAGTCTGTTCCACACTGCCCCGGTCTCCCCTAACGAGGACTTCATTAAGTACAAGTACTGATCCCAGTACCACTCAGTTAACATTCATCCACGCCTCTATTGGCCAATTATGAGTATAACAGGAAGAAGGTCTTCATTTGACCAACATACTCTCACTCTGCAGCTTCTCTTTCTTTGCTCAACTTCCAACATTATCCTCCAACGGAAAAGGAAGGTAGAGATGTTGGGGCACCTCTAGTATTTATACTAGTGGTATATCTAGAATAGTATATCTAGTATAGTATAGTATATCTAGAATAGTACTAGTAGTGCAGAGCCTAGTGGTCCTCTGTCTCACCTGGCGATGTGAGGTTCAGGTAGCGGGTTGCCCATCAGCTGGTTGAGGTGGATGCTGTCCCTCATGCAGGCCTGCCATTGGTTGAAGCTGTGAGCCACGTCCAGGTCCATGGTGTGTGTTCTCTGTGTTTGTACAGCCTGCAGCGCTACAACACACACACCACACATTGACACTTGGTGGAGTAATAAGAGGCACAGGGTCATGTACATCAAGGGTAATTGGACCAGCTGAGACCCAGTGGCAGTTCGTCCATAGGGACGCTAGGGGCGGCGCCCCACTTGATTGGATGGAGAAAAAAATGAGAATAAATAAATATAAATATATGTATTTTTTATCTGAACACATTTCATAGATTGTATTTATAATTCATATAAAGGTGCTCTAGTCAATACGTGTATGTTGAATAATTGCCTTTGGTTGGTTTGCGGACTTCATTACCGTCTCTGTTGCTCTGGGGCGCCGAGTCGTACGTCCCTCACACATTACATTGACATGCATTGCCACCTAGCGGTTGTTGGAAGGACTGCACTTTAGCTTGAGGCCTATGACAGCATTTGGGGCGCTCGGCAGAACGCCCTGGCCATTCTCATTTAACTCCATTCAAACGAACATTGTAGTCATGGTCAGTACATGGCACAAGAGAGCACAGAGACATGATGAGTCATATTTGACTGCGCTCCGGCACTAAAAAAATAGCACTACAGCTGTAGCAGTTAAAAGACCAAAGCCCTGTTGTTCGTGCACTCCAGTCGGCTACAATGTTAATCTATGATCTCCGTGTCTGTCATGACCCGCCCCACTTAGTCGGCCAATCACCGGCTGCTGAGACCAAGACATATCCCACCACCGACGGTAGGTTCGTCATCTGTTATATTTTCATCTTCAATGAATCAACAAAAAGATGTGTCTATGTCTTATGAAACTTTTTTTAAAATATGTTGGATAAACGGTTTCTTTGCTGCCGTTCAATTCCTGAGATTGAGCGAGAGACTTGGAGCTACAAAGTTTTCACCAGACAGCAACAATGTCCAAAAGGTTTTGTGAACCGTCCAATCAGCAGAGACGCTGCGAAAGGGAATCAAAAATGTGTGCGTGTGTGCTACCTCTGGGTCCAGTCACCATTCCCAGCAGCAACACCTGCAGCAGCCTGAGGTCTGGAGGAGGGCTGGCCTTCTTCAGCCAGTAGCAGGTAACGGCCACCGGGAGGCGCAGGTGAGTCGGCACGCCGTCCAGCACTTCCTGCTTCACAGCCAGAGTCTCCAGAAACACCCGGAGAAGCAGCGGACGGTCGGCCTGGGGTAGCGGGACAATGTAGTACGATTATTAGTGTGTTTATGTTCTCTTATTTTCTTCTTTATTATTATTGGACTTCTCTCATCTTCCAAACCAAATTTCTTTGACACCATTTATCATTTAAACTTTGAAAACGTATATAATCATCGTCCATCATTCAAATATTTGATTAGACTTTTTTTGCAATTTCATTTAACTTGCAACTTTTTTAGCCCCATAGGAATAATTTATGAAAAGTTTAGTTTGTCTTGTCTTTGTCTTCTTGTCTTTATTTACTCCTTTGAGCGCTTTGTAGCCGTTTTGTAAAGAGCTATACAAATAAAGATTATAACTATTAGTAGCAGTAGCCGAGTTCCTACTAGTAATAGTAGTGTTGGTACTAGTAGTAGTATCAGTAGTATACTGGATATAAAAGCATCAAGTTACCTTATCCAGCGTCTCCAGTTTGAGCTGCTGAGCCGCACCGCGGAGGGCCGGTTGGACCGGGAAGATGGCCATCCTGCGGCCCTCCCTGTCCCACTCCTCCACCAGAGGCCGGTCTCTGCCGCCCAGCAGCAGCCCGTACATCACCTGACGGACCGGCCGGGAGATGAGGTTGGCGCTGGGCTTGCTGGAGTGATCCACCGGGGCGCTCAGTTTCATCCCCTTCAGCAGCAGTGCGTCCAGGATGTCTCCACTCAGTCGGCCCTGGGTGAGAGGCAGCCGGGCCCAGTCGGGCACCAAACCCAGCTCCTCCGGGAGGATAGGTGGTATCCCCTTAGTGAAGAAGCTCCCGAGGTCGCTGGGAGGGAGCTGGTACTCCTCCATGCCCAGAGTCAAGCCCTGCAACACCTTCGCCTCTTTCGTCCTGCTCAGGTTCCCCATCAGCATAAGTGCCGCATTCAAGGCCTCCTGAGGCCGCTGGAATCCCCTCAGCCAGCGGAGCAGACCCTCCAGACGGGCCGTCTTCCAACTGCAGGCCGGGGCGAAGTCATCCCAGCGGAGGTACACAGCCATCTCCCGCAGCTTCACGTAATCGTTCCCCGCCAGTGCGGCGAAGACTGGCAGGATTTGGCGTTGGATGTTGAACAAGACGCAGAAGCTGGATGTTTTGTAGTGCTTACAGGGGATGCACCTCTGGTTGCCATCCTGCGCCACCACCTCCCACTGGAAATGGGAGATGGGTAGAAGACCCCCCGGGAGGTCGAAGATGTAGAAGTCGCTGTCATTGGAAAGCACCGGACAGCGCCACTCACTGGCCAGGGAGGCGATCTGTCCGTCAGCCTCTCCATAGCACTGGACCATCGGCACCTCCAGCCTGGCCAGCGTCTGTTTGACCACCAGCTTGGCCAGCGGTGGCAGGATGTTCCCCTGCTCACCCATCGCCATGTTGTGGGCTTTCTGGATCCGTTCTTCTGCTCTTTTCCTTGTGGTTTCTAGTTTCTTGTCGCTGGGGTCCGACCCTCCATCCAGCACCACGTATGGCTTGACATCACACTTTCTCAGGGCTTTGATAAACTTCTCAATCAGGTCCTCAAACGCACCATACTCCCCGCCGTGCCTCTGGTCCAGACCTGAGACGAAATACAACAGGTAGTACAGGTTCTGGCCATCGATGACCAGCCTGCTGTTGCTGAAGCGGATGTCCCGGTAGATCAGACTGTTTTCCTCGACAAAAGTGCACAAGCCCTGAACTCCCATGGTGAGTCGGACTCGTGAGTCGGACCGGAGCCTCGGTATTTATTCTCCTCCGGTTTATTGTCCTCCGGTCTTTCCTTAAGTTTCACTTTCCTTAAATCAACATCTAACTCAGTGACTTCCTCGTGACAGGAGAGACTGACTTATGATGATCAACTGGTTTTGTTTCCTTATTGAACTCTGAAATATGTTTTTATCATCTGTCGTCATTCAGCTGCCAGACTGCTGCTCTGGAGGGGAACACACCTACAACTCTCTTTACCCACCTTGTATTGACATATCAAGCATGACATGTAATGTTTTTAAAAGTTCTGTCCTAAATGGATTTCAAATACAGAATCAGTGTAATCTGTTTTATAGCTTTTAGGAGGCTTGGACACGCCAACTGATCTTTCTATACAAATCAGTGGGGTATATACAGTAGGGTCCAAAAGTCTGAGTCCTCCAAGAACTATTTGTTTTCCACATTTATGAGTTGACTTAGTTGATCTTTCTTATTCAAGAAGACAATATTTAGAACTGATACAAATCAAAGTGTTTAGCTCTTTAAGAAATGCTCATATGAAAGTGAAATACATCTGAATATTCTTGTTCACACCATCTGGTTTTCTCATTTTGTCACACTAGATATTTATAACACATGTTGCTCCTAATCCACAGTGTGAACTAATACCAGATATTCACTATTCACTGGCCCTCTATATGTTATTGTGACATTTTATTTTTTTATTTTTTCAATCATGTAATCTTATTTGACAAAGAATTTGTATTAGTCTTTGAAAAATTATGAAACAAAAGAGTTGTTGGCAGTGGACTCAGACCTTTGGACCCCACTGTATTGTATTTATATATCAATGTATTATTTATTCAGGCATTACTTTTATTTATTTAATTATTTTAAAAATAATAATATTGTGCCCTGAGAGGAAAATGAAACCTAATCAGCTCTTGAAGGAAAATGGAGCTGAATCTCTCCTGAGCCTGGATCAGTTCTAAAATGGAACAGATGAGTCAGCAAGGTGAGTCATCAAATTTCACAGGTCACATTTTCTATGTTTGAAAGGCTCGTGCACCATTATATCTGATTGACCCAAACATGTCAAAAGCATGAAGCTAAATTCTGTTTTATGGCAGATTGGCCAAGAGCAACTGGTCCCGCCCCCAGGCCTCACAAGTTTACATCAAGTACAAGCTGACAAAACCTGAAGTAACTGACAGAAATCCCATACCTCTGAATATCAACTTTGTGAAGATCAGGTACAGTTGCCAAACTTGGATATAAGAGCAGAAGTGGACACTAACTACGTTCCAACCATCGACCCAGAAGTAGACCAATGCTTTGCTCCAGTTTTTGTTCTGTGAATCTGGAATATCTGACAATGCAGGCCATTATATTCATAGAGGGAGTTGTGTTTGAAGGTGTATACATTCACCTGCAAGCAGATGCGACTTCCACAT
This sequence comes from Hoplostethus mediterraneus, assembly GCA_034670385.1. Taxonomy (NCBI): domain Eukaryota; kingdom Metazoa; phylum Chordata; class Actinopteri; order Trachichthyiformes; family Trachichthyidae; genus Hoplostethus; species Hoplostethus mediterraneus. Next base: position 1,225,512 of record JAXDDW010000061.1, read on the forward strand.
TGCATAAACTACAGGAAGCCATATCTAGACAGGAGTCTCTACACCCGGAGGCTGGGGACTGTTGGGGCTGGGGACTTTAACCACTGCAACCTCAAGAAAGCACTACCCAAGTACCGCCAGCATGGGACTTGGGCAACCAGGAAGGATAAAACAACCATTGCTACACCACTGTCAAAGGGGCATATCCAGCACTTCCACGCCCGGGCTTCGGGAGGTCAGACCACACCTCCTTGCTACTACTTCCGGCCTACAAATAGCACATGAAAGGGCACTGCCAACCATCAGAACTGTACAGATCTGGTCTGAGGAGACAGAGGACAAGCTAGTGGGAAGCATGGAAACAACTGACAGGAGCTATTTCAAATCCTCCACCAAGGATGACACAGGGCTCTACAGGCAAAGCAGATACTCACTAGAAAAAGTCAAATCAGCCAAAAGGTAATACAGGACCAGGCTGGAGAGCCAGTACACACCGGAAGTGCCTGGAGAAACTGGTGATGGCACACATCAACACCATCATCCCGGACTCAAGCCACTCCAGTTTGCTTTGCAGAGCAAAGAGGTCCATGGATGATGCCATCTCACTAGCCCTACACACCGCACTGGAGCATCCGGACAGAAAAAACACCTATGTCAGAATGCTATTCAGCTCTGCCGTTTACACCATCCTACCCACCAAGCTGGTATCAAAACTGGCCCTGGACAGCTCCACCTGCAACTGGATTCTGGACTTCCTTACTGGTAGACCACAGGTGGTGAGGATAGGCAACAGAATCCTGGTACACTGGTTCTCAACACAGGAGTACCACAGGGTTGCTGCCTCAGCCCTAGACTATACTCCCTGTACACCCACGACTTACAGTTTAACGGAGCACCAACCACACAGTTGTTAGTCTGGTTTCCTCCAGCAGCGAGTCGGCCTGCAGGAGATATTAGACCTGTTGAAGTGGTGTCATGATAACAATGGACAGCAATTAAATTACAATCATTCAAAACGTTTCACAAGAATTCAAACTAGAATTTTTTATAGATTTTTATATTTCAAGTTTGCAAAATTTTGTTACGACCACAAGTACAAATGTATTCCTCAAAACTGAGCTTCAAACTTCCATGTTTTTGACACGTGGCATGGATTTCATTGCATACAATCCAGCTATCCTTAAAATGACACTGATTGGCCTGATGGGGATGATTAAATTAAAAATTTCAAATGTAAACGTGATATCACAGAAATCACTGGTCTGATTTTATAATGATGAGAAACTTTATTTATGTAGCACTTTTCATTTTGGTTAACAGCCAAACAGTAAAATTAAATGCAGGGAAATTAAAACAATAGCAACAATATAGGAACAGATCAAATGCGTAGGCGTAGGATTATTTTCTAATGGGGGGTGCCCTAAAAAGTGCAAGCCTCCGAACTATGCGACAACGTGACCGACCATACGTTTGGAAGACTGCTGTGTCATTCCAAACAACTAAAGGCTGTATCGTCAAGCAATTAAAATGAATACTCATCCCCGTATTATTTTATTAGTTACCATCACCTCCACCGATAAACTACAGCCCCAACCAGGATGCTGGGATTACGCTCACATGCATCCAGCCGGACTGATGGATCTGTACATCAGAGGATATTAAAACCTGCAATGAGCTAAAGCACATGAACAGCACATTTGATCCAAACATTGACTACTCATAGAGATACTAAACAATAAAAAATATAACTTGATTGGATGATACATATGAAGTACGTGAAATAAACGTGAAAAATCCATTAAACCGTAACTGCGTTACGATTTGTCCCCACATAGTCGGCACCTATGATGTCATGTTCCACCAGAGGTTATCTGACCCATGACCCTTCCAGCCAATCAGAAACCTGGATCTACCCAAGTCACAGTATTAGTATTAGAGGACTATATACACCAGAGTCCAACCCTCTGATGTTGAGCTACTTCAGTTGACTCACAGAGGAGCCATAATCCCAGACTCTAAACCCTGGGTAGAGAGGCTCAGTGAACGTGGTGTAGAAGGTGTACAAGTGTGTCAGCGACCTGCCAGAGGAAACCCTGTAGAAGGACAAGGTGCCGGCTGGCCAGTCCAGATAAACCGCCACCCTACGGGAACCCGACGAAGGGACTGAAATGGCAATGCTCTTGATGTTGTGATATGCAGCATAACCATGAGCAGAACAGTGTAGACCCCAAGACATTTGGTTGTATCCCATCACACAATCATTGCCTACCCCCTTTCGACTGATGCCCTTGTATGTGACTCCGAGCCCGGCCCAGTTCCCTTCCCACTCAGCCTCCCAGTAACAGCGGCCAGTCAGGCCCTCTTGGAACAGAACTTGTGTCCAGTAGTCAAATCTGTCTGGGTGGTCAGGATATGGCTGCTCTTCTCTCCCCTGGGTGACCTTCCTGCTCCCATCAGAGAGGATGAGGAGTTTGTGGGCTGTGTTAGGGTCCAGTGACAGCTCACACTCATCTGATGGCAGTAAGAAGTCAAGGAGTTAGATGTTATTTATTATTGCAGTAATACCTGAGAGGGTTTTCTTTACTGTGGATATGGGTACAAACACGATCTGCTGGCATTAATAAAGCTCCTATAATCACAGTAAACACTGCAAAGCATGTGTACTTTGTGAAGACTTTTCTTCAAGTAGTTTAAATGCATAAGAATAAAAACAAGGAAAGCTAAAAGATCACTAACTAGATCCCTAGTTACCACAAGAATTGGAATGGCAACCAATAAAGCATGGCTAGTCCTGCTTATGCCGTACTTAATGGCATTTTTTTTTTTTTTATTCATTGTGTTGTTGTTATTGTCTCTGTGTGTAATGCTGCTGCTGCACTGCAATTTCCCAGCTTGGGATTAATAAAGTACATCTATCTATCTATCTATCTATCTATGACAATTGGATGCATGGTTGGAACGCATCTTAAACCAATCAGATTTCTAGCCACTGTTTTCTTTTCACAAAAGTTTTTGGGCCTTGTTCATTTAAAAAAAAAAAACAACAACATTGACTTAAAAGCACAGCATCTGATCCCAAAAGAAATTCTCAACTTACATTTTCTCAGTTTTGATTTTAACCAGCACTCTGCATTCTGGTCCACACTGTGGAATAGAGAGGAACATGTGCTGTCAGATAGTCTGGCTACTGTGGAGGCAGTGAGCATAAAAGAATGCCTGAGACTAGACCATGGTCTTTACCTGAGTTTGGTTAATTCACAGTATTCTTCCTCCAGAGTTTCAGAGATGAGCTTCACTCCAGAGTCTCCTGGGTGATTGTAGCTCAGATCCAGCTCTCTCAGGTGGGATGGGTTGGACCTCACAGCCGAGGCCAGGAACCCACAACCCTCCATCGTGATGCCACAGAACGACAACCTGTGGAGTGGCAGAGTTTGATCTCAGCTCTCTCTCTGCTGATTTATGGTTGTAAGACAAGTGTGTTACAAAGCATATCGGACGACACTGCAGACACTCAAGCGAAATGTCGGGAGACGTCTGTGGCACGAGCTGTTGACTGGCTGGTTCGTTTCTGTTTGTTTAGACAAATGATATAACTGACTTAATAGAGGAGGAGGAAATGTTAACTACACTTTTATTGCGGAAGAGGAGAAAGAGGGCCCGGTCTGAGCGGGGCATTAAAATGGATGAGGTGCAGCATTTTTGCTATTTTCTGATGTCACCAAATCTGACCTTCTACATCAGATCTCACCATACATCTCCCAACCAACGCTTGGTCTAGCCAACCAATGAAAATGTAAGACAATCAACAACGCCATCTGTGACCTTACAGATCTCTACAGGTATGACACCAACAGACGACACACATTTTTGTCGATTTGACGTCATTTCTGACAGAAAGCCTAAATGCTGTTTTATGGTTGTACATAAAACAGCATTTAGGCTAAAATGCCAAAATCACAATTATCCTCAGATTATTTCCTTAAATCTCTGTAGAATATGAGCATAATGATACCTGAGGGTTTACAGTTTACAGTGCAAACTTCCCACTGCAGTGGAGAGCAGCTTCACTCCTGAGTTTTCAATGTCATTGTCACTCAAGTCCAGCTCTCTAAGATGTGATGATTGACAGCTCAGTACTGAAGCCAGCTTTTCACAGCACCTCTGGGTGAGACCGCATCGGTTCAGCCTGAAGGGAAACAACAGAGAATGTAGCGGATATCTTAGATATCGCTGCTGTCTGGTAAAAATGTCCTGAATCTGATTTTGGTTACTTGAACTGAAACTTGACTCTGTCATTTATGTTTTGAATTATTGAGTCAGAAACCAGCATCTTCAGGAGGCCAAGCCAGACCCCTCAAATATGGTGCAGTAAGATTAAAGGTATTGACAAGTGTCACACCATAGTACATGTGCACATATCTGCAAGAGAATACACTCACACTAAGACTCAAGTTCACTTTTACATCACTCCTCTATGTAAGGATTTAACTTGACAACAGAGTACCAGTGGACTCAACGTTTTACTTATAGAGTCATCATCATCATCATCAGTTACAGCACGTATTCACCTTAGTGTCCTCAGTCTGCAATATGGGCTCTGGAGTCCAACACAGAGAAGCTCAACTCCTGAATCTTGTAAGTTGTTGTCACTTAGGTTTAAATCTGTCAGTTCACAAGATGATGAGCTGAGAATGGAGGACAACTCCTCACAGCAGTTTTCAGTGAGCCTGCAATCATTCAGCCTGATAAAGACAAAGACAAATTCCATTTACAGTTTAAATTTGTTTTCCATGATGGTACAACAGGGTCATAGTCATATCTGTTGTCTGGAGGTAACAGTGTGTTCAGTTTCCAAATACTAATAATACAGAATACACACTTTTTATTAACTGATGTCAATAAATGGAGTTGAGATTAAAGCAATGTTGCCTATAAGGGAATACATTTCTGCTGTTTCTTCCTTAATATGAGGGATTAAATGGATTAAGACAACATGCTTGATCTCAGATTTAAGACCTGCCAGCATCTCAATATAAATTGCTCAGTGTCAGGTAATATGTTGCATGTAACTCAATGTGTAGAGCACTAACACTCCCACGTCTGTTCCCACTGGGGCCACACATTATAAAAAATATGGCACTGTAAGGTGGAATGACCTGGGGAAAGTTAAAATGACTAATGCCTGATTTGCAGCGATACTTGCCTTGCTGATCTGGATGCTTTGACAACTGGTAGGAGCCTCCCTCTTCTGATCTGGAGTACTTCTTGAGGTCAAACACCTCCAGCTTCTCCTCTGAGGTCAGCAACACAAAGACCAGAGCTGCCCACTGTGCCGGGGAGCAGTGGTCCATGCCAGAGTCTCGCTCTGAGCCCAAGTAGCTCTGGATCTCCTCCACCAGAGAATGGTCATTCAACTCATTCAACTCATTCAGACAGTGGAACAGATTGATGCACCTCTCTGGATGAGGGATCTCCCTGATCTTCTCTTTGATATAACTGATGGTTTCCTCATGACTTTGTGAGCCACTTGCTTCTACCTGTATCATTAAACCTTTTAAAAGAGCCTGATTGGATTCCAGAGAAAGTCCCAGAAGGAAGCGGAGGAAGAGATCCAGGTGGCCGTTGTCACTTTGTAAGGCTCTATCCACTGCAGCCTTGTGTAGTCTGGCTACAGACTTGGTTTTGGATGTCTGAGGTTCAGTCGAGGTGCCATGGTGTTTGATCAGATTCACGCCGTCAATCATGTACATCAGGTAGACATACAAAGCTGCAAGAAACTCTTGGATGCTCAGATGCACAAAGCAGAAGACTTGATGATGAAACCAGGACTCTTCCTTGACGAGCTGAGTGCAGATTCCTGAGTAGACAGATGCTTCTCTGACATCAATGCCACAGTTTCTCAGGTCTTCTTCATAGAAGATCAGGTTGCCTTTCTCCAACTGCTCAAATGCCAACTTCCCAAGTGACATTATTATCTCATTGCGTTGGGGGTCCAATTCCTCTTCCTGTTCACAGTACTTGACATACATCTGTGTGGTCTGAAATGCCAAAAAGTGGATGTACATCTGAGTCAATGTCTTCGGCATTTCTTCTTTTTCTTCGGCACACAGCTTTCCCAGGACGGTGGAAGAAATCCAGCAAAACACTGGCATGTGGCACATGATGTAGAGGCTTCGTGTTGACTTTATGTGTGTGATGACTCTTCTGGCTAAGTTCACATCATCAATTTTCTTGTTCAAGTATTGCTCCTTCTGCAGGTCGTTGAAGCCTCGTACCTCAGTCACAAGGTCAACGTACTGTGGAGGGATGCCGTTGGCTGCAGCAGGTCGGGAGGTTATCCAGAGCCGAGCTTTTGGTAGCAGGTTTCCTGCAATGAGGTTTGTCAGCAGCACATCCACTGAGGCTGACTGTGTGGTGACTCTTGAAATCCAGAGGGAATCGGCACTCATCGAGTCCATCCAGCACAAACAGAGCGCTGTACCTCTCCAGGTCTTTGGTTCCAGATTCTTTCAACTCGATAGATAAGCCATGCAGGAGTTCTATCAAACTTCTTTTTTCCTTTTTCAGCAAATTTAGCTCCCTGAGGCTGTGCTACAAGACGCTCTGCGTGACGTTGACTGGGACATGTTCCAATCCAGTTCCAGGGACGTCAGCGAGTTTACGGAAGCAGTAACGAGCTTCATAGCAACGCTAGTGGACACCATCGTCCCCACGGTAAAAGTTAGGTCCTTTCCTAACCAAAAACCGTGGGTTGATAGATCCATCCGCGACGCTTTGAACGCCCGCACTGCTGCCTACAACTCCGGTCTTGTTTCCGGCAACATGGATGAGCACAAGGCAGCGGCCTATGGACTGAGAAGGGCGGTGAAGGAGGCCAAGAGGAGGTACAAGGACAGAGTGGAGTCGCAGATGGAGCAGCGCGACACCAGATGCCTTTGGCAGGGGCTACGGACTATAACGGACTACCAGGGCAGACCCCCCGCAATTGTGAGTGCCGACGCATCCCTAGCGGACGAACTGAACGAACAACAGTGCTAGCTCGCCGGCTAACAACACCACCGTTAGCACAGCTGGAGTGAGGTCTACCGCTGGGGATGAAGGCACGCTCTCCGTGACAGAGCACAGTGTGAGGAGGGCTCTGATGAAGGTTGCAGCTCCAAAACTTTGGAACGATCTGCCTCTCCACATCAGACAGGCCTCTTCTCTGTCTGTTTTTAAATCCCTTCTTAAAACCCATCTTTTCTCCTTGGCCTTTAACACTATGTGAGACGTTGACTTTCATTTTATTTTATTTTATTTCATTTTCATTTTCATTTATTTCTTTTTGATTTGATTTTATTGTTTCTCTTATTGTGTGGCTGCTATTTATACTTATGCTTCATTTTTTTATTGCAATTTCTTGTGAACCATTTATTTACTATGTCTTTATTTATCCTGTACAGCACTTTGATCCACTGTGGTTGTTTTTAAAGTGCTTAACAAATAAAGTTGGATTGGATTGGATTGGATTGAACACCAGGAAAGCTGCTGGTCCAGATGGCATATCTGGGCGAGTACTGAAGACCTGTGCTAATCAGCTAGCTCCAGTGTTCACCACTATCTTCAACATCTCCCTGGCTGAGTCTGTGGTCCCCGCCTGCTTCAAGAGATCCACTATTGTCCCTGTGCCCAAGAATGCTTCTCCAGCATGTCTGAATGACTACCGGCCGGTGGCCCCTCACCTCGGTGGTCATGAAATGCTTCGAGAACTTGAACTTGAACACTGGCATAGTCTGTGCCATCAATGGTCACTTTAGATGTATGGTAGATTGTGTCACTAGTTGTTTGTCCTCTAATGTGTGCCTGAGCTACTTCTGGTAGCGCTGAAACCAAAACAGAGTCAACCCTGGATGTCTGTGTTTTCGGCTTGAAAAACGATGGTGCACCAAGATGATATGCCATCATCTGCCAGTGTCTTCAAAATATTTTTATATTTAAGTTTGTAGGGCAGCAGAAGATAAGTTATCAAGTTACTGTTGCTGTTACAAATGCTGTTACTAACACAGGAGAATTTGCAACAAATGCAATTTTACACAGTGGGCAACTGTCAGATTGAGTACAATGCTGTTGGGTCTGCTTATCTGTGTATCACCAAATGACAGACATGAGTTGATGTGTACACCAGGCGCATCAGAAATTAATTTACATTAATTTCTATATATATATATATATATATATATATATATATATATTGACCAACGTTTGATTTCATGCCAACGTATGGGAAACACCGCATTTTGCAGTCAAAGCCGCCCTCTAGAGGCCATCTGACAAGGCAACAGATGACTGGCCGATTTACCTAAATTTGCCTCATGATACTCTTGGCTAGGAAAACATGCTCATGCAGTACAGCTAACATTTGTTCAAAAATAAAGTGTTAGAGTTTATTTTGAATTAATATAATTTCTCTTTAGTTTAACCAACTCATTTAACTTACCTAATGATGGTGAAGGTGTGACGTTGGCTGTTCACTCAGCAGGGCAACTCAAACACTGATTGGTTTCCCTGGATTATGAACACAGTGTCATAAATTACATTCTGCTATGCACCATTGCAGATGCTCCATGTTTGTTGGAGATCACGTTTCTCGTACCTGTCAGATTTCTCAAAATATTTCTGTAGTAATATATTTATATTAATGTATCGTCCCAGCATCCCATCCCCACTAACTGAGACTGTAGATTCACCCTATTGGTCCAAATTAAATCCTGGTGTCGGTTTGGTCACTGGTGGGAAATCTTCTGTGACCTTACAGGATTCCTAAATTTCCCTAAATTTCTTTTACCTCTCGCTGCCCTCTGGTGTGCGAGAGGAGACGTGCAAAGTTGTCTAGTGCAGCTTTAATTGAGGATCATTTTATTGTCTGTCTAGCCCAAGACTTTTGAGACTTTTTTTGAGTCACACACACACACACACACACACACACACACACACAACACACACCCCGCTCACTCACCTCGCTTCCTCCCCAGCATCAGGATCATCTGGGAAGCTGGTTTTACTTCCTTCCCTCTGGAGACTCATTTCTCCTGTAGTGTATCTCTAGAGAACTGCTCTGAGGTCAGCAGGAGAGATGATAAAACTTTAATAGCAACAGGTTACAGCGAAGAAAATAGGATAAGAGAATAGAACATAGAAGTAGACAGACAGTATTAATTTAAAGTATGGGGAAAAGTGGATTACTGTATTAAGGTGATTAAAGAGATTGACAGATAGAGACAGACAGATAGAATATATTTAAACTGACCAAAATATATTTTCTGTACAGTATATTTTAATTTTAATTTAATATATTCAACCAGGCATGTTCTCTTTGTTATTGTACAGAGCGCTCCGCTGCCTTTGTGCTGCGTCACGCGCCTCCAGACTGGTTGAAACCTGACGGAGCCGCTGCCGGTGTTGTGTGATCAACGTCCGCGGGAGCGCGCGCCGCCTGTTAAAGCCGCATCGCCCAGTTTATATACGTCTACAGGTGCTTTTATGTTGATCAAACAGTCATAACGTGCAAATACGCATAACTTGATGTCCGTGGCAATAGCAAAGGTATGTCTTTGTGAAAGTAGAACGTTTCTGGTAATCAAATAATCACAATTGTGGCCAAAGATGTTTTTACAGTTTATAGCGTAATCAGGCATGACATTTACGTTATTATAGACAATACTACAGTATTGTTGCCGATGTCGATATGTGTTTGGTATGTCTAATATCCTTGTTTATATTTGTAAACGAGAATGTAATTATGGTATTTACGGATGGGTTTTATATAAAATAAAGCAATGATCTCTTGCAATTATCCTTATGACTCTACATTCTTTTACCTCTGTGCCCTAGATTATAACCAATTCAGTCATTTTTACCACGGTATATATCTTTAAAGCTGCAATAAGCCTACAACCCATAAAACAGAGTTTTCCACTTGCCCAAAAGTGATTTCAGCTCCTACCTTGTGACTGAAAGGTTATTTATGTCTCAAAATGACTTGATTTCATTCATGGGGGTTATATTTTAAAGAGTATAGCCCACCCAGTCCTTCCTACCTGTTGAAATACCCTTTAAAGGGCCAATACAACCAGTAACACACAGTATTCCACTTGCCCAAAAGTGATTACAGCTCCTACCTTGTGACTGAAAGGTTATTTATGTCTCAAAATGACTTGATTTCATTCATGGGGGTTATATTTTAAAGATTATAGCCCACCCAGTCCTTCCTACCTGTTGAAATACCCTTTAAAGGGCCAATACAACCAGTAACACACAGTATTCCACTTGCCCAAAAGTGATTGCAGCTCCTCCCTTGTGACTGAAAGGTTATTTATGTCTCAAAATGACTTGATTTCATTCATGGGGGTTATATTTTAAAGATTATAGCCCACCCAGTCCTTCCTACCTGTTGAAATACCCTTTAAAGGGCCAATACAACCAGTAACACACAGTATTCCACTTGCCCAAAAGTGATTGCAGCTCCTCCCTTGTGACTGAAAGGTTATTTATGTCTCAAAATGACTTGATTTCATTCATGGGGGTTATATTTTAAAGATTATAGCCCACCCAGTCCTTCCTACCTGTTGAAATACCCTTTAAAGGGCCAATACAACCAGTAACACACAGTATTCCACTTGCCCAAAAGTGATTGCAGCTCCTCCCTTGTGACTGAAAGGTTATTTATGTCTCAAAATGACTTGATTTCATTCATGGGGGTTATATTTTAAAGAGTATAGCCCACCCAGTCCTTCCTACCTGTTGAAATACCCTTTAAAGGGCCAATACAACCAGTAACACACAGTATTCCACTTGCCCAAAAGTGATTGCAGCTCCTCCCTTGTGACTGAAAGGTTATTTATGTCTCAAAATGACTTGATTTCATTCATGGGGGTTATATTTTAAAGAGTATAGCCCACCCAGTCCTTCTTACCTGTTGAAATACCCTTTAAAGGGCCAATACAACCAGTAACACACAGTATTCCACTTGCCCAAAAGTGATTGCAGCTCCTCCCTTGTGACTGAAAGGTTATTTATGTCTCAAAATGACTTGATTTCATTCATGGGGGTTATATTTTAAAGAGTATAGCCCACCCAGTCCTTCTTACCTGTTGAAATACCCTTTAAAGGGCCAATACAACCAGTAACACACAGTATTCCACTTGCCCAAAAGTGATTGCAGCTCCTCCCTTGTGACTGAAAGGTTATTTATGTCTCAAAATGACTTGATTTCATTCATGGGGGTTATATTTTAAAGAGTATAGCCCACCCAGTCCTTCTTACCTGTTGAAATACCCTTTAAAGGGCCAATACAACCAGTAACACACAGTTTTCCACTTGCCCAAAAGTGATTGCAGCTCCTCCCTTGTGACTGAAAGGTTATTTATGTCTCAAAATGACTTGATTTCATTCATGGGGGTTATATTTTAAAGAGTATAGCCCACCCAGTCCTTCCTACCTGTTGAAATACCCTTTAAAGGGCCAATACAACCAGTAACACACAGTATTCCACTTGCCCAAAAGTGATTACAGCTCCTACCTTGTGACTGAAAGGTTATTTATGTCTCAAAATGACTTGATTTCATTCATGGGGGTTATATTTTAAAGAGTATAGCCCACCCAGTCCTTCTTACCTGTTGAAATACCCTTTAAAGGGTCAATACAACCCATGAAACTGAGTTTTCCACTTGCCCAAAAGTGATTGCAGCTCCTCCCTTGTGACTGAAAGGTTATTTATGTCTCAAAATGACTTGATTTCATTCATGGGGGTTATATTTTAAAGAGTATAGCCCACCCAGTCCTTCTTACCTGTTGAAATACCCTTTAAAGGGCCAATACAACCCATGAAACTGAGTTTTCCACTTGCCCAAAAGTGATTGCAGCTCCTCCCTTGTGACTGAAAGGTTATTTATGTCTCAAAATGACTTGATTTCATTCATGGGGGTTATATTTTAAAGATTATAGCCCACCCAGTCCTTCATACCTTGCGTCATGTATTCTACAGACATATTTTCCATACATGCAACATAGGACATTTTAATAAACACAGAACAACACGATAAAAATTACAACTATATACAATATACCAGTGTATCTAAATTGAAACTATCTACTAACTATCACTAACTATCTAATTGTCGTAGTGGGGTGGTTGAGATTTCACAAGCATGCTTTGCAAGTAAAGTTTGCATTCCTGCTTGTGTGGGGCATCTTGGCGCAGCTCCTGTGGTACCACCGTGGGCAAATGTCACAACCAATCTGAATTAGACAAAAGAGGAAACCAAAAAATGAGATGATTTATGTCATTTTGAGACATAAATAACCTTTCAGTCACAAGGTAGGAGCTGAAATCACTTTTGGGCAAGTGGAAAACTCAGTTTCATGGGTTGTATTGGCCCTTTAAAGGGTATTTCAACAGGTAAGAAGGACTGGGTGGGCTATACTCTTTAAAATATAACCCCCATGAATGAAATCAAGTCATTTTGAGACATAAATAACCTTTCAGTCACAAGGGAGGAGCTGCAATCACTTTTGGGCAAGTGGAAAACTCAGTTTCATGGGTTGTATTGACCCTTTAAAGGGTATTTCAACAGGTAGGAAGGACTGGGTGGGCTATAATCTTTAAAATATAACCCCATGAATGAAATCAAGTCATTTTGAGACATAAATAACCTTTCAGTCACAAGGTAGGAGCTGTAATCACTTTTGGGCAAGTGGAAAACTCAGTTTCATGGGTTGTATTGGCCCTTTAAAGGGTATTTCAACAGGTAAGAAGGACTGGGTGGGCTATACTCTTTAAAATATAACCCCCATGAATGAAATCAAGTCATTTTGAGACATAAATAACCTTTCAGTCACAAGGTAGGAGCTGTAATCACTTTTGGGCAAGTGGAATACTGTGTGTTACTGGTTGTATTGGCCCTTTAAAGGGTATTTCAACAGGTAAGAAGGACTGGGTGGGCTATACTCTTTAAAATATAACCCCCATGAATGAAATCAAGTCATTTTGAGACATAAATAACCTTTCAGTCACAAGGGAGGAGCTGCAATCACTTTTGGGCAAGTGGAATACTGTGTGTTACTGGTTGTATTGGCCCTTTAAAGGGTATTTCAACAGGTAGGAAGGACTGGGTGGGCTATAATCTTTAAAATATAACCCCCATGAATGAAATCAAGTCATTTTGAGACATAAATAACCTTTCAGTCACAAGGTAGGAGCTGTAATCACTTTTGGGCAAGTGGAATACTGTGTGTTACTGGTTGTATTGGCCCTTTAAAGGGTATTTCAACAGGTAGGAAGGACTGGGTGGGCTATACTCTTTAAAATATAACCCCCATGAATGAAATCAAGTCATTTTGAGACATAAATAACCTTTCAGTCACAAGGTAGGAGCTGAAATCACTTTTGGGCAAGTGGAAAACTCTGTTTTATGGGTTGTAGGCTTATTGCAGCTTTAAAGATATATACCGTGGTAAAAATGACTGAATTGGTTATAATCTAGGGCACAGAGGTAAAAGAATGTAGAGTCATAAGGATAATTGCAAGAGATCATTGCTTTATTTTATATAAAACCCATCCGTAAATACCATAATTACATTCTCGTTTACAAATATAAACAAGGATATTAGACATACCAAACACATATCGACATCGGCAACAATACTGTAGTATTGTCTATAATAACGTAAATGTCATGCCTGATTACGCTATAAAATGTAAAAACATCTTTGGCCACAATTGTGATTATTTGATTACCAGAAACGTTCTACTTTCACAAAGACATACCTTTGCTATTGCCACGGACATCAAGTTATGCGTATTTGCACGTTATGACTGTTTGATCAACATAAAAGCACCTGTAGACGTATATAAACTGGGCGATGCGGCTTTAACAGGCGGCGCGCGCTCCCGCGGACGTTGATCACTTTTGGGCAAAAATCACTTTAAGGCACAACACCTGAAACCCGCTGGAAACTCTATTTTAATTTTATGTTCATGCTTAGTACCATGCTTTTCAAGAGACACTACCCTGGCCCTTCCTCTTACTTACATATATCCTTCACTTATTTGTCTCATTTGTTTAAATAAAGTAGGTAGCTAACTTATTGATCTTTTACCTCAGTGATATATAACTATAATACAAGTTCAAATTCAAGAGTTTTATTAGTCACATACACATACATGCAGTGAAATGCAAAGTGGCAATGCTCACGGGAATGTGCAAAGGGCATTATACAAATAGTTACGCCACAGGTTAAACAGGGATCTAACGTGAATCTGTGGATGTCACAACTCACAGATAATGAACAATAAAACAGCATCGAGCAAATGAGCATCGATCAACATATTAAATAAGATCTTTAACCCCTCCAGACTAGGCTTTTAACCAATATAACCTTGGTCATCCTCAAAAATAGATAGATAGATGTACTTTATTAATCCCAAGCTGGGAAATTGCAGATTTTTATTTTTATTTTTATTGTGGTCTGATGGGTCTGAGAAGGAGAAAGGGAGCGAGTGCTTTCCTTCTGTTTGCTGCTGGCTACCCCATCACAACATGGATAGATAGAACGACGCCAAAACTGCACAACTACACACACAGTTTAATTCAGTATTATTTGTGTGTTTATAACTTATTCAAATTAAAAACTCTACAGGACAAACTGAAACATGCAAACTACCGATTCATTTCAAGTTCTGTTTGGGTAGTGAACAAGCAGAAACTAGCGGAACCAGTCTGGAGTCTGATTCAAGATTCAAGAGGTTTATTTGTCACATACACACACGAGGTGTGCAGTGAAATGCAAAAGTGGCAATGCTCGACGGGAATGTGCAAATGGCAAAATAACAGATTCACACTATTTACAATCAAAAATTTATCAAAACAATATTTACAATGTCATAGTAAGAGCTCTATAAAAAACAAAACAATATTTACAGTAAGAGCACTTTGAAATAAGAATATAGTAAAAAAAAAAAAAAAAAGGGGGGAAATGTATATATGTAATATAATATAAATTATGTGTCGTCTTTACCTGAGTGTGTGTGTGTATAAGAGGGTGTTACGTCCCGGGTAACTGCAGGGGATGAGGGGAGTAACAGTGGATGTTTGGGATTAAGGAAGAACGGGAAAACTGATAGATCGTCAAAATTAAAAAGGGTTTTTAATTACAGAACACAAAACCACCAAAAGGATTTCAATAAACTCCAACATAAAGCGAACTCCTTCGCACTGAGGAGCCGGTTTGCCGGTTTGCCGATCGCAGTCTAAATCTCTCACAGGTATTTGGCAAACCTGCCACACACTGCCAAAATGGCCCACTGGCCCCGACTGCAGCTCTCCTCAGGTATTTATCCCAGCAAGCTCATCATTGGACACAGGTGCCATCAATGAGCAGGAAGGAACCTGAAAAGAGGCAGAACAGAACACACACACACAGGCCACAGGGCCGTAACAGAGGGGCAGTGTGTGGGTCTTGGTGGGGGGGCCTGGTGAGGTCAGAGTTCACAGTCCTGATGGCCTGAGGAAAGAAACTCCGTCTCAGTCTTTCTGTTTTAGCAGCGTGACTACGGAGGCGCTTGCCTGACCGCAGCAGCTGAAACAGTCCGTTGTTGGGGTGGTGAGGATCCTTCATGATCCTGCAGGCTCTGGTTCTGCACCTCCTGGTGTACAAGTCCTGCAGGGTGGGGAGTGTAGTTCCAATACTCTCTGCAGAGCCTTCCCTGTCCTGAGCGGAGCTGTTGCCGAACCAGGCAGTGATGCTTCCTGTCAGGATGCTCTCTACAGCTCCAGAGTAGAAGGACTGAAGGATCCTCCGGGAGACTTTACATTTCCTCAGTTGCCTGAGGTGGTAAAGGCGCTGCCTCGCCTTCCTCACCAGAGTGTCTGTGTGTGTAGTACATGTCAGGTCTTCGGTGATGTGGACACGAACGCAGGACTCGCACGTAGTACTACTCGGCCTTTACTATATACTCATTACTATGTACTGCATACTACATACTGGCAATGAGCACTGTTATCAGTGAACCGTTTACACCGAAGGTTGTCGCAGTAAAAGTCGATACAAATACACGTTGTTGGGTCTGTCCTGTGAACTACTTGGAATTCTACTATTTCTGACAGCACTTGAACGCAGCATGATCTGGGCCAGTCAACCTGGTGGTGTTTTACTTTGTTTTTCCAGCTCTTTTGGATGTTTTTCATGATGGAAACATTTCTGCAGTGAATCAAAGGTGCAATCTTACAATACTAGAATCGATCACATACATAAGCTCTTTTTTATTATTTCCTCTGATTAAATCCATACATGCACAGTTTTCTGGTTATTTTACTATATATTCACCCCAGGCATGTTCTCTTTGTTATTTATTGTACAGAGCGCGCAGCAGAGGACTCGCTCCACTGGCTTTGTGCAGCGTCACGCGCCTACAGACTGGTTAAAACCTGACGGAGCCGCTGCCGGAAACCCGCTGGAGACTCAGCTGATCTGTGACCTGCGGAGAGAAAAGCGTCCAACAGCAACGTGAGAGCCTTGCACACATCCACTCAGCACCCGGCATGGCTACTTTCTGTTTGCTGAGGACTCGCTGTTTCCTCCAGCAGGTTTTGCCCGGCCTGCCCACCGCCATGCAGAGACGCTACAGCCTGGATGTCTCTGCTCAGCTCCTCCGGACGCAGGCCTATGTGGACGGCCGCTGGGTCTCCGCAGCCTCGGTGTTCCCCGTCTTGGACCCGGCCACCGGCCAGGAGATAGCCAGGGTGTCGGACTGTGGCCCAGCGGAAGCCAAGCAGGCTGTGGACGCTGCATACAAGGCGTTTTACTCGTGGAAAGAGCACACGGCTAAGGTAGGCTATGTTGTTTTACCACAGATGCCTGGCTTCGTGTCTAGTATGGAGAGAACGGCACGCTGAACATCCGTTGAAAAAACTGTGACTATACGGTGGCCTTGCTTTTCGGTAAGACACATGCCTCTTAAAATATGACCCGTAATCAATTTTGAATCGATAGGAGCCGCTGTCCAATTCGGCATATATAGAATCCACCGAGCAGTAATCCATTTCAATAAAATCGGAACTTTCACATTTGATCACATTCACATTCCCACTGCTCGCTGCTGCCATCAGCGGTGTATTTTGATTGTGTGAGTAACAGGATAACTAATTCTCATGTTTGACGTTTTGTGTAAATAACGTGTTGCTTGGTGGATAATATGTAAGCCGAATTCAAAAGTAGCTCCCAACCGATTCTGAACATGTGTAGTTCTGTTCTACCAGGTATTTACTTTGGCCGATAAGCGAGGCCACATTAAACTGTCCGATTTTCTCAATGCAGTTTTGTATGAGGATTTCAAGATCTATGCAAAAATCACATCGCACATCGTGAAGCAGAATACCACTCGACTTCAGAACACAGTGATAATAGTAATAATAACTTCAGCAGCAGGGTAGTTCCCTCTCGCCTGGCGATGGGAGACACTAGTGAACATTCACACATACAGACCGAATCATCTCGGTGTTTCCAAGCTGAACTTCACTCTCACACATGCTCACCCATCAAGGCTTTACAGCCCGGAGGTGACCGGTGATGAGCTGGTCAGTCCTGATGAAACTACAGTGTCTTTCCTGTCCATCAATGATCACACTGTCACACAATTATTAAACCGCTCACTCTGTACATCACCTACAGTCAACAGTTAAGTATTTCTTGAGTGAATGACTGGCAGCATTCTGTTGAGTTTCTAAAAGGAAAACCAGTTGTGTCTTGTTTTTTCTGCCATGTTGTGGTGGGAAATGACCTCCAGCCTCCAGACCTTAAAGTGTACAGGTTGGTTCCCCTACCAGCCGCCAGCTTACTGCATCCTCCTGCACCCAACAAGTTTTGACCTCTGACCTCCTCACCGGTCAGCTGAGGTGATTTAAACTGGGTCATAATCATGCACCCTTGATTCATGAACCAAGAGTTAATTGATAACCTCCCGACTGTCATACCCCTCTCCTGGCTTTTTCCTGTGGTGTCATTTCACCTGACCTAACACAAACACAAAACATATATACTATACTATCACTGCTGTTGACGGTGTTATTTCAGTGGTGGGTGGAGCCAAACGAGTATAGAAAGAAACAGAGGGCAATAGAAATACGTCTGCAGGTGTCGTGGTGGAAGGATGAGAAGATTAAAAGATGCTGATGCAGTTTGTGAACTATATTTCCAATTATTTTACACATTAAAGATCTGTGAATCTTAACTCGCCTATCTCCCAATTTCTGGACTCAAGGTTGGCAAGTATGGTGACACTCACACTTCAACATGAACACTCTAGTTCATAACAATAATTAATCAAGAAGCACAACACACACAATTGGCCTCTGGACTCACACTGTGAACTACGACCTTAGTGTTAGGACCCGCCCACCTTTATGCTGCTGTTGTGTAACAGGTGTACAGTTCAGGCTCCCTTGACTTTCATTCAGATAACATTCAGTATCAGTAACTGGAAATAGAAACAACAGTTTTATTTAACGGCACACGATCAAACAATAACAATATTTTCTTATTTCTTTTCAAAATTGAAAAGTGGCTTTGGCCATGATTTAGTTGCTTCCAAGCGTTTCTTGTAACCATCAATAAGCTTCCTGCTCCTTTCTGCTGCTCTTCATCTACAACCCTCCGGTTCTTGTTGTTTGAAGGATTCCTTTGACCCACTGCACACTTCAGGGCTCGTCCAAAGATATATTTATTTACCTTAATTGCAAGTGTGCCAATAATCTTGACCAGAACTGTATTGATCAACTCAAACTCCTCATACATTTAGCAGATTCTTATTGAGAAAAGCTTTCTCTTCTGATTGGTCGTACTCCAGGAAAGGAGCGTCCTCTTGAGGAAGTGGTTCGACCTGATGACGCTGCACAAGGAAGATCTGGCGAAGCTGATCACCTTTGAGTGTGTGAGTAGGTTTCAAAAAAGTACACAAAGAAACTGACTAACTAGAGTAAATGTAATTTGTTATTTCCACCCTTGGTAACGTGTGTGTGTGTGTGTGTGTGTGTGTGTGTGTGTGTGTGTGTGTGTGTGTGTGTGTGTGTGTGTGTGTGTGTGTGTGTGTGTGTGTGTGTGTGTGTGTGTGTGTGTGTGTGTGTGTGTGTGTGTGTGTGTGTGTGTTCTCCAGGGTAAACCGATGAGGGAGTCTTTGGGTGAGATTGCGTACTCGGCCTCCTTCCTGGAGTGGTTTTCTGAGGAGGCTCGCCGAACGTACGGCGACATCGTCCCGTCACCCGCCAAGGACCGAAAGATCCTCCTCCTCAAACAGCCAGTGGGCGTGGCCTCCATCATCACACCGGTGAGCAGCCAGTAGGGAGGGAAGGAGGCAACTAGCTCCCCCTGGGGATCACAGTCTCATGAAATAGAAACATCATGAACTTAGCTGGAAGTTACAGTTGTAAATGGATATATGTATAATAACCTTCTTTTCAGTCACTTTGCTCTGATTTCTGATTCATTACATGTTGACTGTCAAAGTAATATTAGTTGTAGTGGAGAATAATGATCACTATAGAGTGATCTGGCCTAGTGACAGTCACATAGAGGCTTTACAGAAATCTCTCAGCAACCACGGAGAATCCTCTGTTAGTTAATAATGTGTCAGTAGAACCAGTTGAACCAAACTGTCTTGTCTTTAGCCCTAGTCTCTACTCCAAAACACTCTGAGTTGGAGCTGGAGAAGAGTCAGCTAGTTAACCTGAACTAACTGGTAGCTAGCTAACTAGCCAGCAGGCTAGTTTAGTTACTGTTAACATGGGACTACTAGCCACTGCTAACGCTAGCTTCTACTAGATACATTAGCTAGTGTGCTAACCAGATGTGTTAACAACAGTGATGGTTAGCTGACCAGATACTATGGTTAGCTAGCTAACAAGCTACATGATCTACACACTAAATCAATCAGATGTATCAGTGGTTGTGGATGTATCACTGATACCCTTAACCTTAACCCTATGAAATGATCAGTTCAGCAGAAACAGACAGAAATTAACCATGAAGATTCAATTCTGTTGAGACAGAAACACAATCAGCTGTTCACAGAGCTGAGGACCTCCAACATGGCTGCCAGAGGGGGTGGGACTGCATCACCTGAAAGCAGACATCACACTGAGCAAAATGAGCAAAATCTTTGAATCAAGTCAAGAAATGAAAGTCTGGAATTTGGGAGCTGAAAATGTGTAAATTGTATTTATGCTATCTTATAATCGTGTCCATACCTGTACTGATGACCTCTAACCTCCCGTAGTGGAACTTCCCCAGTGCCATGATCACCAGGAAGGTGGGAGCTGCCCTGGCCGCCGGCTGCACCGTGGTGGTCAAACCGGCTGAGGATACGCCGCTGTCCGCCCTGGCTCTGGCAGAGGTCAGTCCACGGTTAAAGGTCAAATAGTGGAGAAAGTTATCTGGGGAAGTCACGCTCAGACCACCGCCACTGTTTAACTGGCTACCTGTCTGGTGTTAGTCTCATCCTGTTAACATTGCCAGAACTGTGACTGCAGTCTTCACCTCAGCTGAGACACATCTTGTTTCTAAGATTATTTGTGTGTGTGTGTGTGTGTGTGTGTGTGTGTGTGTGTGTGTGTGTGTGTGTGTGTGTGTGTGTGTGTGTGTGTGTGTGTGTGTGTGTGTGTGTGTGTGTGTGTGTGTGTGTGTGTGTGTGTGTGTGTGTGTGTGTGTGTGTGTGTGTGTGTGTGTGTGTGTGTGTGTGTGTGTGTGTGTGTGTGTGTAGCTGGCGGGCCAGGCTGGGATCCCGGCGGGGGTGTTTAACGTGGTGCCTTGCTCCAGGGAGAAGACCCCGTCGGTCGGGGAGGTCCTCTGCACCGACCCCCTGGTGGCCAAGGTCTCCTTCACCGGCTCCACCGCCACCGGCAAGGTAGCACATGAGTATTCACTTCACAGGCTTCCCACTGGTCGTTTAACTCCAGGGACCCCAACGTTGTTCTTTGTGTTGTATTGTAAATCTGTATGTGTATATTTAGTTTATTGTAGGGGCGACTTGACGACAGATAGATAGATTGATATCTGTCTATTTATATATATATATATATATATAGAGAGAGAGAGATAAAAAAAATAGTATTCCCCTCTACTGAATGTCGGTCTCCTCTGCCCAGATCCTGTTGTAAACATGCCGCTGACACTGTGAAGAAGGTCTCCATGGAGACTGGGTGGCCACGCCCCTCTTTCATCGTGTTCGACAGTGCTTGATGTGGAGAAGGCGGTGGCGGGGGCCCAATGGGCTCCAATGTATCAGGAACTCTGGTCAGGTACCTACGACCATTTTCAATGTCACAGTACAAGAGGCTCAAATTGCATCTACAATCTACGGTCTGCAGCTACAAAGTTTTGACCAAGAAAAAGAAAAGATCTGACCAAGTCATGCATTCTTCACTCTTTGTTTTGCCTTTCATACCATTTACATTGTTTTTATGAGTTAACAACATAGCTAGCTAGCATTAGTTAGCATTAAATGAAAATCAACAGAACAAAACCTACGACTTCAGATCTTCCCATCAACCAACGATGGATCAACCGTTCTCGAATCGTTGTTTTAGAGACACGTACTCCTGAAGTCCTTCAGATCAAAAGCTGTAGAGAACTGGGAAGCTTTCAACTGGTCCAGGCAGAACTGTTGATCATCACATCAGTAGGGAAACGAGGAAGCACAGAAACCAGGAGTGGTGTGTGTGTAAATACTAATCTCTTACAAGAGAATGATGCAAACGTTCCTCCTCTCGCTGTAGACGTGTGTGTGTTCCAACCGGTTTCTGGTCCAGAGCGGCATCCATGACCGCTTCATGGAGAAGCTGGGCCAGGCCATGGACGCCGAGCTCCGCCTGGGTCACGGCTCGGAGCCCACCACCACCCAGGGGCCGCTCATCAACACCCGAGCTGCCGAGAAGGTAAGGGTGATTATCACCACAAAGAACTTTGGTTAGATAGTCCGCTAAGTATAATAGTAATATAAGTCCAGAGAAGACAAGACAGTTTACTGAGTCACAGTAACCTACATTTGGAGACAAATCTACCTGATCACACTGATCACTTTTACTGAGAACGTTACTGGATGACCTACAGACACACCACAACAACCTGGTTCAGACGGTCAACTGGTTCTACTGACACATTATTAACTAACAGATTCTCCAGAGATTTGTCAAACAACTGCAACGCCTCTATTTCCCAGGTGGCCCACCAGGTATCGGATGCGGTATCTCGAGGGGCGAAGGTGCTGAGGGGGGGGAAGCGCCTGGACGGGTCGTTCATGGAGCCGACGCTGCTGGCCGACGTCACCACAGACATGCTGTGCACTCAGGAAGAAACCTTCGGACCCCTGCTGCCCGTCATCAGGTCTGTAGACTCACAGGAAGCAGCTACACCTAATGGATCAGATGATCAGATGAGATAGATGATGATAATCCCTGGATTGGGTCATAGATCAGAATAAGACCCCTTTCTCACCTGACAGTAAAATATGTCTCTGGTATTCACATTGAAATGGGATTTCTCTTTCCCCTCGCAAAACCTTGGGGGCGGGACTAGGCAGGATGTTGTCATCCTCTGATTGCCTTGAGTTTTTATTTGCAAGCTGAGGAAAAGGTATTTATAATGTGACTGTTTCTGATTGACAGGTTTAATACAGAGGAAGAGGCTCTTGCCATTGCGAAACGCATCTCACGTGGGTTTGGCAGGTGAGTACGTCCCTCAGGTTTCCTACAGTCATGGGAAACATGGAAAAGTCCTCCAGCTTGAAAATGCACTTTGGTCTGTAATTGGTTTAAAACCCAGACATTTGATCCGACCTCAGGCTAGAGCGTTACTGACGCCTATTAGAATGGTTTTGCTGCTCTCATGTCTTTAATACTTGAGTTTCAGGCTAGAACCTCTGACGTTAACTGGTTTGAACAGGGTTCCTATAGTCAATGAAAACCTGGAAATGTGTTGCTGGTCTTTTCCTCCAACCAGTGAAGTGTTGAGTGTATCATCTTGGCTGCTTGTTGATCCACTTCAGATCAGAAATGTCCTGATAGTTTCATCCTGAGAGATAGTTGGAGCAGAAATAAGACCTGGACATTCACACCACATGTTCAACGCAGACCAGAGACTCTGATGGATACTGGTCCTGGAGATGCTGCTGGGGGTCCTGGAGAGGTCTTGCAGAGGTCCTGGAGTTTGATTACCAGAAAGGTGTGTTTGACACGCTGACGTCTTCGTCTCTCTGTTCTCAGGCTACTTCTACTCCCAGGATGTGAGTCAGATCTGGCGGGTGGCCGAGGCATTGGAGGTGGGCATGGTGGGCGTCAACGAGGGCCTCCTCTCCACCCCGGAGGCCTCATTCGGCGGGGTCAAACAGTCGGGTCTGGGCTCCGAGGGCTCCAAGTACGGCATCCAGGAATATCTGCACATCAAGTACATGTGCTTCGGGGGTCTGAAACCCTGAACCAGGACAGACCCCGTCCCATTCATACTGCAGGTACTGCGCTGTGTAGTTGTTTGTATTCCGTTACCTGAGTTCTTGTGATGAATTAGGAAAAAAACTTTCAACATGATTGAAATATTTTTTTAACATCCTATATGGAAATAGAATATACTGATGTTTTTTAAAAAAGTACCACATAAATATTTAAACGTTCAATTGAAACTTTTTGAGTCAAGGATTTAGGAGGTCGATCATAACTGTAGATTGCGGATTAAATAATGTTTAAATAATGTCACCAGTTAATGGTTTTAATATGATTGAAATATTTTGTAGCATCCCATGCAGAAATACGATGTACTGATCGATGCACAAACATACATGTATGCAGTCATGTTCAAATCCGTTCCAGAAATACACATACGTATTACACTTTGGCAATTTCTAAATAGTTTTGGTCGTGTGTCGTCTATACTACACTAGACTATATTTATAGCATGTATATAATGAATATTACATTGACAGTGTTCAGGAATCTATATACGTTCTACTAATATTTAAAGTACAGGATTATTAAAAATATACTCATCAAAGTAGTGCATTTACATCAAAAAGCTTTTGGAATAGGCTTGAACATGCATTCATGCACATTTTTTTTAAAACGTGTCAGTATTTATATTTGTATTATATTTCTGTATGGGATAAAGGAATAATTACCATTAAACATATGAAGTGTTATAACCTCCATGCTACTGTGTGGGTTTCAGTTGCCATAGAGCCTAGCTAACGTTGAGCAGGTTCAACCAGGATGCTGTTTCTGTTTCTGAGCCTCTAATGTTAAATGTCTGTTGTCTACAGAAAATGATGTGGTTTGCCAAGATCGTCGAAGTGCCATGTAAATGTTTTCCATCCCTACAAAGTCAAACAGATGTAACTATTTGTGTTTTAAAGGGGCATTAAGAAACATACGCCCTCTACTGGTGACCGGTAGGACTGACAGTAAAAACTAGAGCTGGTCACATCCTGGTTTACGCCTCTCTCTCTCTCTCTCTCTCTCTCTCTCTCTCTCTCTCTCTCTCTCTCTCTCTCTCTCTCTCTCTCTCTCTCTCTCTCTCTCTCTCTCTCTCTCTCTCTCTCTCTCCTCAACTTAAATCAGCTGATGAGGAGGAGGGCGTGGCTGAGTGATGAGGCAGGATCAGCTGTCTCTTCTGCTCGGTTGATCATGGCTATTTTTCTCATTTTGAGTGGTTTGTTGCTATTAGGTGATCGCCTGCTAGCGCTCAGATCACAGGTGTTGGTCCAAAATAGTCGGGTGACAATCGTACACAATATCCGTACCAGATACTTGTTTTGTCTGATCAGTCGGCTTCCTTACTTATTGCCCCTTTAAAAGGTCAAAGGTCATGACAAGTTCACATTGTTAACCCACAAATGCTACAACATTACATTCCATCCACTCAGTTCCTGCTGTTTGAGTTTGTATGGCAGAACAGTTTCATTTATAATTGTTATCTAGTCATTAATGTGAACATGTATTTCTAACTATTGTAAATATTAATGGAAAACTGAAGAGAATTAAAAAGGCAATTGTGATATTACGTATTGTTACATGTTGTGATTTTAAAACGATGTGCATTGTGTGGAATGGGTCACATTATCTGGCTTGGTAGAAACCAAACTAAATAGTGAAGTGAAAATGTCTCCCGCAGCAGATTAAACCTGACGGATCGTCCTCGGCTTCAGTCTCGTCTGCTGCTGCGTCTAGACAGCAGTGAGTTCAGTGAAAGAAAACACCGTTCTGATGGCATTTCTTGCATATTAGACTGCAACTGAAATCACAAGAACATTTTCTCCATGATGCATCAAATGTTGGTTTTGTGTCACAAACTTTCATTACATCCCTAACTAGTTGTAGAAGGGAACTGAAGTCCATGGTTGACAAAATGAGACTTTACAGACATCTGATTGAATGATGAACTTCAGGTTTTTCTCTAAATGGATATACGGCATTTTGGAAATGAACTCTTGAATGTAGTTTGGTGTTTAGCTAGAAACTATAGAAGTCATTTCAAGCTCCTGTCTAAAGTTTCATAGTTTTTACCAAGATGGGTGTGTTGAGTATTGAAATTGATCTATTCATGTAAAGAAGAAGTCCAATCAAATCACACCTGACATTGATCTGATCTCCTCAATGCTAACTATTAAAACGGTAAAAAGCATCTTTGGGTACTTTTTCCCCACTTGACTTATACACACCAATACTGCAAGGTGGCTGTGTGAGTGGCCATCAGGGCCTGGAGCTTCTTCCTGGCTTTCATGCTGGTGCTCATTGGCAATAAGGTTGTAATGAATCAATTAAAAATAACAAACTTCTATCGGACGGCTCGAAATAACTGGGTTAGTTAAAAGGTCTTCCCATCACTACTGCGTGCCTTGTGTTGGGTCCTGCCAACGCTGCTCTGCAGTGGCTGTTCCATTACACCATGAGTGAGGTAATAACCAAGGTCTCACTTTATTTTTTTCCTCCTCCAAAGCCCATCAGAAGAAATTCAAGTTGGCCCATTAGTTGAAGGAAGTCTTGGAAGCACCTCCCAAGGTGGTCAACTTCTTTTAGTTGACTGACCGTTAACTGGGAATTGCCAGACAACATTCTTACCTTTGAGAGTCCCCTGCTGCCATCCCAGAAATCCCCTAGCTGGGCATGTATCTATATCCACTGCCTTTCCCAACATTCAGGCCAAACCTAAAAAAAGCATAACGCCATGTGAAACTCAGGACCTCTACCTTTTTTGAACTGGTTAAGACCGACCTGGAGACAAACACGTTAAAATCGGAGCCAGAAAGTAAACTACACCTACCCATTTTCGTTGACACTGGTGGCTGCACCTCCACCACCCAGGCTCTTGCCTTACAGAGTGGACGAGAGGTAACTGTCAAATAATCAATTGACTCGTTTTGTCAAAACCGCATCATCAAGCAAAAATGTAAATAAATGGTTGATGAATAAACATTTGTCCTTACATTTATTTACCGTGTTTTTTTTTTTTTTTACCGCTTCTGGGCTTCCCCTGGTAACTTCCAGAAACATCCAAATTGTCAGACAAGACGCTCAAGCCCGCCTGCCTCTGAATGGCGAGTCACAGGAAGTAGTAGTAGATTCAGTTTGCAATATTTGAAACTGAAGCTACAACCAATTCAGGCCTTTTACAGCCCAAGCCAGACTTCATTTGGTCATTTAATATTTTCTCATACTTCTTTCTCAGACTTTGACTTATCTTTGGGAAAATATGCCCTTCAATCTTCATAATCCAGCATGATTAGATAGGCCTGTTACTTCAGTGTTCACAAATATTACCAGTATAAACAAATGTTTTCAACAATAAAGTTTATTATATATGTATATGATAGGGACATTATTTAGGCTTACAATGTCTCCAGGATTTAACTTTTATAGATCCTCGATATTTTTACAAACCAAAGAAACAGCCAAGTACCACCTAGCATAACCTCTTTTGTGGTTCGTGGTTATCTGATGTAGTTTAGTGTTAGTGACAAGTGGTGGTGTGTCAAAACAAAGAATGTACGTCAGGTCAACTAAAACCAGTTAAAACTACCAGCACCCATCCAGACTATAATTTCACTGCAAAGGACACACTTGCAATTTCCCAACAGCAATTTTCCAAAAACTGCTCTAATAAATAAATAAATGATAAATCTGAGTGGTGGGCCGCCGCCGGTAGTTTATTTACATTCATCAGTCCTGCTGATCAGATCCATAATGGGGCCAAAGTCTGTCTTCATCCTGCCGGCACCGAGCCACCGGCTCCTCTCTTGTATCTGTACACACATTATGTTATGTTTGTTCGGTCAGGAGAGATTTTATGTAAAAATGCACCAGGTGCCATAATTCCACACAGGAAGTGACCAATCCAGACTAAAGAGTGAAATTCCAAATTGTCTCCTAAACCGAGAACGCTGAACCTCTTCACCACCTCCACCCACCACACACTGAGAAGAACACATAGTTTACTGACATCATGTTACAGGAAAGCTGTCCTCCAAAGTCCTCCAAACTTTCAAGAGTCCAGTTGCCTCCTGTTGCCGCTTGGGGCCAAAGTGTGAAGTAGCCAGGTGCAGCTTTAACTCCCTGGAGTTGGTCTCTCCAGCGTCAGCGCCACAGCAGAGTCCTCCCCATTCCTCCAAACGCTCAGTCATCCTTCATAGCGAGTTTAGCCCCGCCCTCCCTGTCAGCCGAAGGCGTTGCCGTTGCGTGCGGCCTGGGCGTTGGCCCGGTTCCTGCTGCGGACGGGTCGGTCCCGGCTGAAGATGGTGTCCTGGTCGCTGTCCAGCTCCGACTCGGACATCATCAGGCTGGAGTTGTGCTCTGTGCTCCGGTGTTTGATACCTGGAGAGAGACAGCAAGACAGGGGTCAACATACTGACACACCGAGGATTAGATCAGATTAGACACAAAAATATACAGACAGACAGACTGATGTGTAGACGGATAGATAGATTAATACCCTGTGGTGATTTGGTATTTATTGATTTTCCATGTTGTGAGAAAGAGCTCATCATCATCTGCGTTCACAGCCAGCGTGTTCTGGTGGGTTTATTAATCTCTTCAGCTGGTTGGTCTCCAGGTGAGAACAACAACATTCACCAGATAACCGACGAGACGCCTGAAAACGTCTCAGTCCTCTAACAAGAGAACTGTGGTGGAGAACAGGATCCAACCAGCTACAGGAAACCACCCCAGAACACAAGGCATTATGGGTAGAAGAGAACTGTGGTGGTTCGTGGAGGAGATGAAAGTTTCATCTAATCTAATGTAATGTAACGTTCAAGGACCGTCCAGAGTTTTAAGCGCTGGTATGAAGTAAGTGTGTAGGCGGCGGCGAGGCAGACTCACTGTACTTGGGTCTGAGCTCCACCCTCTCCTGTTCGTCCATGTTGTCCAGGATGGTGTATTTGGTTTTCTTCCTCACCTTGGTCCGTCGTCTCCTGAACAGCCGACAGAGAGTTCACGTTAATATTCTGATATCTTTGGAAATAGTCTTGTTTACAGCAAATCCATGGCTGGGATGCAGATTTTAGCTTTGTTGTTCAGCAGCAGTGAATGTGTGTTCACCTCTTGCAGCAGCAGATCAGGGTCCAGCTGAGCGACAGGATGAAGACGATCACCATGAAGCTGGACAGGATCACGTACAGAACCCTCCAGTCTGGCAACATGAGACCAGACATGAGAAACACTCAGACATGAGACAGATTACAGGTTACTAGTGAAACAACGAGTCACTGACGTCCTGACGTTTGGTTGTGATTTTGAGGACAGAATCATCTGTGCAGTTGGAAATATGGAAATAGTTGGAAATATGGACTGATTGGTACAATCAATAAAAAATGTTCTATCTAGAACATCCTCCAGCCTCCACGCTGAATTTGTTCTTCCTCTGTAGCTTTTTCTGCTTCGGTCATCTTGGCTGTAAGGTGACAGTTCTGCTTTGGTTGTAAAACATTCAGTATCTCTTCTCAGACATTATGATGATTATGATTTTGTAATATGTGTCTTTGTACCTGGAGTATGAAGTATCTAGTAAAATACTATAGTTTTATAGCTGTACATTATTCTACACTACAACTGATATATATGACTGTCAACTAGACTATAACACTTTCACTTTTTTTCATTTCTTTTTTTCTTCTTTTTTCGTTTCAAGACTTGGAAATTATCGTTTTTCATCGGAATCCTCTGAAAACGTTGACGTATCCCCTTCTGCTGTAAAAAAAAACACTTTACCACAGTTGCTCTCTCCGTCGCCAAGGAAACGGCGAATCAGGTTCTCCGTCCAGAAGGGGTCGCAGACACACTCCTTCGTTATTGGATCACACTGGCCACGCCCCGAACAGTGGAGCAAACACACTGATGTCACACAGGATCAGACAAAAACATATTATTACTATATTACATTGTTATAGATTACAAGATTACAAGAGAGCATGTTGAGCCTCTTCTCTTCAGCCGTAGTCGCTAACCAACAGGCTGACATGATCCATACACAAAACCAATCAGCAGTATCAGGAGAGAAATGATCCCATTAATGGATTACCAGGTAAACACAGTGGAACACGTAGAAGACTTCGGCCCGGATCAAATCGAATCGCAAAAATCTTGATTTTGCCTTATTGCATTTACGGCTGTTACCAGGGAGAGTGGAAATAGAGGAATTACGTATCAACACTAGAGGTTCGCTAGTATCTGTTGATCGTGTAAGAAGTCGGACTGTACCACGACACGACGACGACCGGAGGATGAGAACGTCTCGGTAACTCACAGACGGTGTCGACCCGCAGAACTCTGAACAGCAGGTAGTCGGTCTTCTCTCTCAGCAGCTGGTTCCTCAGGAGCCCGACCAGCCTGGAGCCTGAGACCGGACCCTCGGGGCCCCGGACCGAGAACCGCAACACGGTGCTGCACACACACACACACACACACACGTTTATATGACTGTACTTATACTAAGCACCTTTACCTGAGGTGGGAGGGTCCCTGCAGGGCTCGCAGCTGGAGGTCGCTGTCCAGTCAGTCATTCAGTAAACCAGTCAGTCCGCCTGTCAGTTGGTTGGTCAGTCGGTCAGTCTGTCGGTCAGTAGTTCTACCTGAGGTGGGAGTGTCCCTGCAGGGCTCGGAGCTGGATGTCGTTGTCCAGGACGTGGAGGAGGGCGGCCAGCTGCCGGACCACCGTGTCCCTCTGAGCCAGACTGACCTGGGACACCGACACCAGCATCTCCAGCTCCACCTCCTCCCCCCCGCCGGGGTCTGCGGGGACAGAAACCTCACATGGAGACACCGCCACCCTCTGGAGCTGAACAACACCGGTGATCCCGCATAAGCCGCGATCACGTCGTGTCAGGATTTACTGTAAATTCATGGGAATCTTTTGTAGTCTGGTTTCTCCCTCACGACAAACGTGGCAGAAAATCCACCAATGTCGGCCACAGTGATAAATTCAAAAACGTTAAAGAAAGATGGAGAACCTGGTGTGAGGAGAACAGAACCTGGAGAAAACAGTCACCAGGTCTGAGTGGAGAAAGCCAAAGCAGACCTTCAGCCCAGGGTGTCTGGTGCCCCTCCTACCTGGTCGGACCTCCACGGTGGCCGTGGCGGTGCTGGTGTGTCCCTGGGCGTCGGTCACCCTCAGCTGGAACAGGTAGGTGCCCTCAACCAGGTTGGCCAGGTACAGGGAGGCCTGGGTCTCTGAGCCGTACAGCACATTCTGGAAACACAGGATCACACTGGATCACACTGGATCACACTGGATCAAGGTTGTTTTGGGTCGTCATCAGTCCAACGTCATTTCAGTTCCCATCTATAACGTTATAGTATCACTCATGGGAGGTAAAGTCCAGTGTGACTAAAAAATGGACTAAAGGTAAAAAGAAAGTACAAAAAAAGAGAGTCCAGTTTGTTTTCATCATATATTAAAAATGAATATAATTTTTACTCCATTGATAATTCTCAAGAAGACATTATTTAGAACTGATACAAATCACGGTTTTTAGATCGTATGAAATTGAAATATATCTGAACATCTTGTCCCACTATGCATTTCATAAGAGACATTTCCTAATTTAATTCAATTTAATTTAGTTTAATTTAATGTAATTGAATATAATCTCTGACCCCAGCAGCAGGGCTCTGGCTGTCTCGGACCCAGAGGTAGTGCACCTCGGCCTGGTCGCCGTCGGTTACCGAGCCCCGGAGGACCAGCGAGTTGTTGGGCAGGGTGAGGCTGTGGCTGCCGCTGGCGTGGGCGACAGGAGGAAGACTCCTGGCTGGAGGAGAGGAAGGACGGACAAGTCTGATTCAATACAGTAATAACACCCGATAATGTGAACAGCTATTGATGCACACTTGCACATCGTCCCCTATCCTGTAAATTGATCAACAAAGATTTATCTTCATACAATTTCATTCATTTTCTTCATTGACATACTAGAGACAATGTGCACTCATAGTGTAATCTCTGTACTTTTTATATGATGATGGAAGGATGATAGTTTATCTCATTTTCATCTATAGACACAATATCTATCTATCTATCTATCTATCTATCTATCTATCTATCTATCTATCTATCTATCTATCTATCTATCTATCTATCTATCTATCTATCTATCTATCTATCTATCTATCTTAAACCCAACAACACAAATCCCTCACCCTCCTGGACCCTGACGGTCAGTGAGGCGCTGTCTGTCGCCCCCTCCTGGTCGCTGACGGTCAGTCTGAAGGTGTAGCGCCCCACCCGAAGGCCTGTCGCCGTGGCTACGGCCTGGTCCACGCCCTCCATCTTTAGTCCCGGGGGACCGCTGGGAAAAACCGCAGGGATGAAATTGAAAGACCGAAGAGAAAAGCAAAGACTGGTGGTGTTAAATCCTTCATCAGAAAGTTTCATTCAATACATTTTCACGAGCAACGCTAGAACATTGTCTGAGTGTCGGAGAGTTTATTTGACATTTTGTGCGAGGGTAACTTTATATTAACTTTATATTATATTATATTGCTCTTTGAGATTGGAAAACTCATTGGACTGGACCTTCAAACTCTCCGACTCTGGGCAGGAAGACCCCCGTCTAGCTACCTGGTGGCGTCCCAGTGGTAGCTGATGACGGCGTGGTCATCGGTGCTGCCGCTGCCATCGAGCAACATGCTGCTCACCGGGAGAATCAGCTTCCTGTCAGGACCCACGACGGCCACCGGACCACGGTTTGACCCCCTGACCTCTGAGGAGAGGAGAGGAGGGGAGAATGAATAAACTAATAAACTAATAAAATGTGTATTTTAATGTACTTCCTATTGTGTGTACTTACCTGTGTTAGGGGGTGGGGGGGTCGTGGTGAGAGGAGAGGTGACGGCAGGGTCAGAGGTCACGCTCCTGACCGAGGGGGAGTCATGATGGTCGATGGGGGGTTCGCTGACCTTCAGCTGGACAACCGTCACTGTGGCCGTGGTGGAGGCTGACAACCCTCCAGCATCAGTCACTGTTAGTCTGGAAAGAATAGAAAATATATAATAATAATAATAATAATAATACATAAAAATGAGATAAATAAACAACAAATACGAAGAAAAAAAGAATCAAATACAAAACAGACTAGACAAGCAGAACCGGTCTGATCTGGATCGCGGACCAACGAGGATAAAGGTCTTGGTGTCACAAGACAGGAAACCTTTGATACTGTTGAGGAGACGGTGAGCACCGTCAACTCTGCTGGTTACAACTGATCAATAATTGATATCAGAACTGAATTATTAACTGAGTCTGTCCTGGAACGACCCCTTCAGGTTCACCACCACTCTGATCCAGCATGGAGGCTGGTCGCTAGCTGGAGCTAACATGTTTCACGTTTCATTCCTTGCAGAAATCAAACTTCTCTTGTCATCTAGTCAATATCAAGCGTGTCACTGAGGCTTCTGGGTCTTTTAAGCCGATTGGCTGTTGGGTGCAATACCTGAAAATGTATTCTCCTGCGTCCAGGTTGGACAGGTTGAGGATCCAGCGGTCGGTCGAGTCCCCCAGGTTGACCGGAGGTCCGCTCACCTGCTGCCACTGACAGCCGACTGAAACCCCGTCGGCTTTACTCTCTGGAGGGAAAACCACACGGCGGTAAAGCTGCACTGTTCATAATGTGGCGTTGTGAAGCCCTTTGAGACTGACTGGGATTACGGGCCATACAGATGAAGTCAAGTCGACTCGACTCGACTCGACTTGGTGACTCCAAGTGGCAGTCAGAGGTAACTGTATGAAAAATGGAAACTTCAATACCCATAATCCTAAACTGTGATGCTTTATCCCAAAGGAAACCTAAGATCTAACAGAGGGAGCGGCTCTACGGTTAGCCGGTACCACAGCCAATCAGGATGACGGATGAATACGTATTGATCTATTGATACCTATTGGAACAGACTGAACTAGTGTGATTGGTTGCGGCAGCAGATACGTACGGCTGCCGTTGATCAGAGCCCGGCTGGCCGGCAGGGTGACCACCTGGAAGACAGGAAACAACACAGCCTGGGGGGGCAACCGCAGCGCTGGCAGAGAAGAAGAACAGGGAATAAAAGGAAGAGAAGAAGAAAAAGAAAGGAATGAAACATAACAGATGAAGAGATAAAAATAAAACAGAATAGAAGAGAAAGAAGGAGAATAGAATAATGGTGTGTTCCCAGTAGATGTCTCCCTCCAGTGAATCCATTCATTTTCAGTTCAATACAGCCGACATCAATGCTGTTCAGTATAATGAACAAAGTAGAGCAAGACAGAAGAGAAGAGGAAGAACTGAGGAGGTCAAAGGTCAAACATTGCCTGGTCATGTGACTTGACCTTTTCTCTGTACCTTCCTTCACGGTGATGTTGACCGTTCCTTCTCCGTATGCACCTTGTCCTGATACAGCCGCCATCACCAGGTACCGGCCTGCCGACAGCTGCAGCCAAGGATCAATGGAACTATTGAATTCAGTTATTATATCAAAAGGAACAACGGTGGACTGCTGTGGAGGTTTCATAGTAAATAGTAGATCAGTTTTCAAACTCTTACTCTGCGGAGTCTGATGGACTTGCTGTGCTCGCCCTCTATCGCCTCCCTGTGGCCGTCAGTAGAATACACCAGATGCCATTCATAGTTGTAGGACGACTCTGGGAACATGGAGGGTTCGTTTTAATGCATTTATTTTGAATTAAATCAAATGATGTGTAATTCAGAGCATTTGTTTTAACCTGATTGGAATACCAGGTGGGTGGGGTTTACTGCATCATCATCACTGACCATCATCAAATGACCTGATACTATTCAGGTCCGGTCATTGATAAGATTACTAAATATTACTAAATTGACTTTCAAATACTGTCCTGTGATTGTCTTTAAGGCACTGTAAAGGTAAACCCACCCAGCCTGAACCACACCAGGCTAGGTCAGGGTCTCCTGGTCTGGAGGTTATCTGTGCAGCCTCAGTTACCATGGCAACGTACCCACTAAGTCGCCGCCATCGTGAGACCGAACAGCCAGAGTGAAGAACAGAACCTGACAGGCCTGTGTGTGTGTGTGTGTGTGTGTGTGTGTGTGTGTGTGTGTGTGTGTGTGTGTGTGTGTGTGTGTGTGTGTGTGTGTGTGTGTGTGTGTGTGTGTGTGTGTGTGTGTGTGTGTGTGTGTGTGGGTGTGTGTGTGTGTGTGTGTGGGTGTGTGTGGGGGGGGGGGGTACCTTTCTGGGGTTCAGGTTGAACTGAAGCTTCAAGTTCAACCGTATCCATGGGCAAGATCAACTCTACAGGGTCTCCCAGGGACACAATCAGGGTTTGAACTGCAGTTGGAAAGGAAGGAAGTGTGAGGCAAGGAAGGAAGTAAAGAGTAAGATTTAAGGAGGAAGGAAGGAAGGAAGGGAGGGAGGAAGGAAGGATAAACAAGCTGTGTATATTACAGACTGTAGGTTGAATTGTTTCTTAGCATTTGTTTTATGTTGCTTGGAGCACCACATGGGTGGGGCTTACTGCAAAAGACACAACGGGCACCGTAAAGTTACAACTTCACTTAACGTCACTTAACAAATTCACTTAACATCTCTGGGATGCTGTCTGAACTGTCCTGATAAACCCCGCCCCTCTGGTGCTTAACTCAAAACAAACCGCTATTTGACAGCGTCCTGGTGGACTGTGATCATCCATGCGGTGTATAACACGTAAAACCTGTGTCTCGTACATGTTCTCACCAAGACACATTCATATTGGGCCTACCTGGTGGTGTGGGGGCGTGGCCCTGAGCGTGGTCTACCTGGTGGTGTGGGGGCGTGGCCCTGAGCGTGGTCTACCTGGTGGTGTGGGTGTGGCCCTGGGCGTGGCCTACCTGGTGGCGTGGCCTACCTGTGGTGTGGGCGGGGCCTACCTGTGGTGTGGGCGGGGCCCTGGGCATGGCCTACCTGGTGGTGTGGGGGCGTGGCCTACCTGGTGGTGTGGGCGTGGCCCTGGGTGTGGCGCTGGGGAAACGGGACATGGCATGACTGGGAAGTGAAGTCGCCATAAGGTTTTGTTGGGTGGAGTCGGTAGTGGGTTTCCGTGGCAACGGTGGGAGTGATGTGGACTCAGAGCTGGTCTGGGTCTCGCTCTGGAAAATGAGAGAGTTCAATTACTACTTCTATCTGCTACTGTCTGAACTGCTTGTACTACATTTTTGAGAGAGAGAGTTGCTGATGTGTCACATGGTGTTATAGTGTTGTATGAAATGATGAAGCTCTGCTGACACTCACTGGTCTCTCTGCAGGAGTAGGAGCTTCGGTTGGACCGTCGGTGTGCAGGGCTCCCTGGCTGACATTCCCCCCAGACGAGGTGCTATTCTGGGCCACGCTGCTCTCTGTTGACCCCCCTTTTGCACCATCCAGTCTCTCCGATTGGTTGAGCCCGTCTCTTCCCTCCAAGTCCAACCAATCGGGAAACAGCTCCGCCTCCGAGCCATCGCTCTGGCCTCCTCTGACATCGCTGACCCCGCCTCTCTCCTCCGGACTGCCTTCTGAATACTCTACATCCAACATGCTTGGGTCAGCGAAGTCCCGCCGGGCCCCGTCGAAGAGGGCCAGGTCCTTGAGGGCCTCCACGTCTCCGGGGGCCTCGGAGGACTGGGCCAGGGGGCCCCCATCGGCCGGCATAGGGCTCGCCTCGGACCAGAGACTGCAGCACCAGGGTCTGGGGGGGCCCTCGCCGCAGGAAGGCCAGGTAGGAGTCGGCCCCCGGTCTCTCTCTGGGCCGGCAGTCCTCCCTCTGCTGGCAGCTGAGGATATAGCAGCGACGCTCAAACAGCCAGGCCAGGTCACAGCCCGGCAGGTTGCAGCAGGCTGCCACGCACCGCGCCAGGGACGCCACGCTGGGCATGCGAACGATACTGCTGGTCGTCACCGCCGGAGACACGACCGCCTCGGAGAACGTCGCCCCCTGCCAGCACTGAGACGCTACTGCAGCTGTAACACAACATGCCATTTGTATTTGTGCCGCATCTGCATGTGTCTCTATGAGACGTTGAGCTAAATGGTAAACGGACTGCATTTATATACAATGTATGCCTCTCATTCACCCATTCACACACCGATGGCAGTGAGCTACCATGCAAGGTGCTTCCTGACCATCGGAGGAGCAATTTGGGTCTTGCCCAAGGACACTTCAACATGTGGACTGGATCGAACCTACGATCTTCTGATTGGAGGCCAACCCGCTCTACCTCCTGAGCCGCAGCCACCCCAAAAAATAAAGCAGCTGTCAGGGTCAGGTAGGGCAGGTCAGGGCACATCTGTGACCTTGTGCTGATGGCATGCTCTCACTGGCCTCCAGGCCAGCCTAAAACCTTCGCGCTCCGACGAGGATGGGATTCGAACCCACGCGTGCAGAGCACAATGGATTAGCAGTCCATCGCCTTAACCACTCGGCCACCTCGTCTCCCACAAATGAAACCTGAAACCTGAAACCTGAAACCTGCTAGCAAGAAGATTGTTGTCCTATTTCACAACAATTGAAAAAACGAGAAATCAAACACAGACATGCAACCAGATCGTCTTTGGGTTTACAAGAACATCTGATGAATTTAGATACTGGTTTGTCTTGTGTTTCAGCAAACTGATACAGCGATGTAGTGGTTCTATCAAAAATTTGAATTTGCAAATTAATATCACAGAATTAATTTCCAGAATAAATAAAGTATCAACATCACATGTTAAACAATCAAATAGATGTTCATTGACCTGCATAGTACCATAACAATCACAACGTGTTCCCTAGTTTTAGATCATCAGATGATCATATGTAATATAATTTAGACAACAGAATTGTGTGTCATAATAACTCAATATCAGGATATGATTCTATTGGAAGACAATAAATGATAATATTGAACAAATACCTCAGTGGGAATTGAACCCCCAACCTGCCCTGCTCTTCCCTCTGAGCGACATGACGAATCCTGTCTAAGAGTCCTTGAGCAAGAAATGTCCTCTTGTAACCCCTAGCAACCACCTAGCATTGCCCTAGCAACCACTGTTTACCTAGCAACCACCGTTACTTACTTAGCAACCACCTAGTAAACCTCTAGCATCCAGTAGTAACAGCTTAGCAACCACCTTGGTTTTAAACATTTTCACTCACATTTAAAATACTTTTCAAGCATTACATCTGACGCAGCGTGATGAGCAGCGTCGTCAGCTGACAGCATCACAATGCCACAGCAGCAACAGAAGATAAGTGACATTAATTATTGAAAGACCAATCCACTGATCCCTTCAGCCAGAGGGGGAGCTGGCGATGAGCTGACGACAGGGTTAGTAGCTAAATCAGAGGAAGCAGGATGTGGACACAGAATACATCACATCCACCCTAAGTGAGTTTTACTTGATTTCAGTTTTTCATTTAACCAGCGAGAGAACCCTGGTCCGGAAAGCCTCTGAGTTATATGCACATTAAAGCTACAGACAAACAATATGATACTGAACAATATTAGACTCTCTGACCTCCTAGACCCTGAAGGACCAAACAGAGGAGAAGATGATGAGTTTTCTTCCACATGGTGACTCAGCCAAACTTCTCTTCAGCCTGGAACACAGAACAAACACATGAGAGCTTCCTGGGAGAGGGTTAGGGTTAGTCACTGTTGCTTCATATGTGAAATAATTCACGATTTTCCTTCCCCATAGCACAAAATAAACATTATATCTGGGGGTTGATCAGGTTGTTGATCAATACCAATGACTCATCGATTACTTATGGCTTTAAACTCTTTCTGGCCCAGACTGCCAGATATATATGAATTTAACTCATACATGTAACTCATACATATCAGACTAAAAAAGGTTCATCTTATATAAAAAGGGAGGTGAAGTGAGTGACCTCACCCTCCACAGCATCCCTGCTCACATCCTACATATAGATCAGGATCTTCATAATAAAGCATCTCCTACTGTATTGCGGTACAGTAGGAGGTATTTATAGTCTACTATATAGTGTGCTGATGTGTGGACAGTTTCAGCACCACACTGCTGGACAGCGCCACCCAGAGACCCGTCCGGCGGAATAAACACACCCTGCTCAACGGTTGGAAACAAACGCATCGTCATCCCTCTGGCACCAAAACCAAAATGTTTTTATTACATGGATCACAACATCAGAGACAGTTTAATGGAAAACAATCAATTCAGACGCCACAAATCCGCCATTGCAGCTTCTGTCTGGCTAGCCTAGATACGTGCTGTGTTCTCTCAAATAGAAAACACTAGACCAGAGTCCATTTAAAAATCAGTCAGTTTTACTTTCCTTTACTTATTATTAAGTGCATACCTGGTAGAATATAAATCAACGTTTTCTGCATCGGTATGAACTCCTTTTCAATGCGGCATACACCAGATAAACCAAACAGCATTTACGTGAAAAACTCCCAGTTCTATTATTGATTTGCGTGTTATTCCAGCTATCATCTTCTACAAAAACACACCGCGGTGGGCGGTAGAGAGCAGCGAGGACCACTTCGAAAAGTTGAGAATTTATTGAATTACAGAGCTGCCTGGTGGGTCCGGTGTATGCCGAATGGAAGAGTGCTTCTTACTGATACCGAAGACGTCTTAAGTCATTTCTAGCAGTTATGTACCTTTACCGATAAGCAAGGAAACTTTAAATTGCCATATTTCTGAATGGAGTTTGGCGTTTAAAACGTAGGAGAGCCGCGCGTATCTGGTTAATGCCTGTCTACATAACCTGCTAACAGACTGACCACAGCGGTCTGTAGAATAAACCTGTCTAAGAAAACAGAATAACTACCCGTTTACCATCCACACCTTCAGCTGCTGAACACACCCTACCTGGAGGTCTGTGGTCCGGACCAGCGCTCCCAGTGTCCCTCCTATATACCTACTGGTTTACCAGACTGAACCCAGGAGCTCCAGGCTACATGCTGGAGTCTAACTGGGTGGGGTTGGTTGGTTACATGCTGAATTTCTGCCGAGAAAAAAGGACCAGTGTCAAGTCAGCGAGAATTTCAATTATGATTTCCGGTCAACAACTTCAAAATAAAATCCTTATCAACCCTAACGGAACATGTTTCAACGTTAGTTTGAATCGTACACACTACCAAAATAAAGAATGTGGCGGATATTGTCTTTTTATTAAAAAACAGATCTGATGGGCATGATGATGTGTGACTGATTATTTATTTATTTATTTATTTTAGAATTGATCAATACTAGACTGGTTGTCTGTAGGAACTGAACTGAGAAATTTTGGTTGGATTCCACACCTATGTACAATGATGATGATGATGATGATGATGATGATGATGATGATTATTAGTCTCCTTGGTTTCAGTGGGAGCGTTTTGGTGTCCCATGATGGTCTAAATGTTGTTGAGATTTTTAGAGTCAACAGAGGAAAATGATGATGTCCTCTACGCCCGGCGTCATGTTCAGTGTTGTGGATGACCACATGCAACATAAAGATCCATCTGGCAGCTCCAGTAATAATAATAACGGTGACACCGGTGACATTGTGGCCATAAAACTCACAAAATATAGCAATGTGGCCGAAGAGGAGGTGGGCGACTTTACTGATTACAAAAGGTTGTGTTAGATCTGCTCCATATTTCTTTTTTTTGTCTGATCCACTTGAAAGATTTGCTGTGTAACACGGGATCTCTCTGTTGATGACATCACCGTCCAACCTGCCACCCCTAGGTGTCCATCATGACTGCTTCCTGTTGAATGGTCGTACTTGTCTGGTGCTGGAGCTCTTGGACACCAGAGGAATTCCACCCTCTGCACTTTAAAGACATCAGGTCCATCATCCAACAGGTCCAGATACCATCAGATAGAAAGTCAATTCAAAGCTTCAGAAATGTTCCACTGTGGTTCATAATAAAGGACCTACCTACCCATACTCATGTTCTATCACTGACTTTGTCCTTGCAGATGGCCACAGCACTGGAGGCCCTGAAGAGCGTTGGAGTGATGTGATGTTAAACTAGACAACATCATGCTGGTGGATCACCTGAAACACCTGAAGCCAAGCCAGGCTCTACACATCAGCCCTGTCTCTGCAGGTGAGATCAATAGAAACAAGGATCACTACTCTACTGAACAATTTGTTCGTTTTTAATTCAACAATTACTTACGCATTCAATCTATCAGCAATTCGTTGCCAATCTTTGTCTCTCCCTTTATTGATGGCAATCGTATTTCCCTTTTCATTGTAATATGGCTGAATTCTCCATAGACCTCCACTAAAAGTCGCTGTTCAGTGGCCGTGAATATTGCGGCTCTGTCTTTACCGTCATTTTTCGCCATGATGAATCGATCAGATCCACGATCGACCTCTCAGGCTGCTTTAGTAAACTGTGTATAAATGTGCAATTATCTGGATTGCTTGAGCCTGGCTCGGTTTAGCCCGATCACAGTAGCTTGACTTGGGCTTTGTGGAACCGCTTTAGCTCCGATTGATTTGTTAGGTTAATTCAAACCAGGCTTGCGAGGTTAATCGCCGCTTTTCTAAGCCTGCTTTGTGGGACAGCCCCCCGGTACCCCTCGCTGCAGTCTGCAGGATTCAACCTCAACACATTAAAACGTATGTCCAGTAGGGGGTGCTGTTAAACAGACAAACCTTCATTTGTTGGTTTAACTATTTCTTCTAGTTGCTCCACCAGCATCATTTACACATTTCCACCCTGACATGAATACAATTCTGAAGAAAACACTGGAATTTTTAGACATTTTTAGAAGATATTGTCCCCACAACGTATCGGCTACCAAAAACCCTAATATGTGAAAACTAAATATAATTACGCAATATTTTTGAGAAGTGAATATTTTACGTTTTTATTTTGAAGACAAGCTAGCCTCATTTCTGGTATGATCAGCGCAGTGTGATGAGGATGAGGAAGGATCTGGGATTTCAACCAGCAATGCTGATGATGATGATGCAACACTGATGTCTGTTTACAGCAGTTTGGTTTCAGTACATCATGACTCACTCTGTGTGTTCATCATGAACCAACAGTCCTGTGATCAATATGTTCTATAATAACCAATTCTGAATAAAAATGTAATTTGTTTTATTGATTATGAAACCAGGTTTCTTTAATTCAGCGTTAAATTGACCATAGTTACAGAATGAGGAAGTTTCATAAACAAAATAGAGAAAAAAAAGGATTAGGTAGGTTTAAAAAAATCTGTCTGTCTGTCGACCCAATTTCCAGGAACAATAAAGTTTTATTTTACAAACACAATGAAGCAACACAAAGCAGACGTTTAGGTAATCGGTCTGTATTTTTTTTTTTTAAAAACAAAACATGTACAACTGAAATCACAGTCATAAATTACAACAGCAAACACAGAAACCTTAAATGTTAAATACACACGTCGCTCAGCGCCGACCGTCGACCAAAAACCTTCTGACACGGTCAAATGGAAAACTGTAGCAGGTGAACTAGACGGTTTACGGGTCAGTGAACGCCCCTCAGTCGGCTGCCACATCTCCACCTGAACAGACAGAAACTAAAGACTCATGTTGGAAATTAAACTTCCTGCGAAAAACAACTTGGCAGGTAGGGGGTCAATGCAGGGCTCTTCCACCAGGAGCAGCATCTCCAGGACCTCCAAGACCAGTATCCATCAGAGTCTCTGTTCCAGGTCGTATTTCTGCTCCAACTATCTCTTAGGACCAAAACTATCAGGACATTTCTGATCTGAAGTGGATCAACAAGCAGCCAAGATGAGACATTCAACACTTCACTGGTTGGAGGGAAAGACCAGCAACACATTCACAAGATGTTTACTAAACTAAATGCATGTTACATTTTCCAAAACTTTTCCACACTTGGAAAACAATTTT
This sequence comes from Hoplostethus mediterraneus, assembly GCA_034670385.1. Classification (NCBI taxonomy): domain Eukaryota; kingdom Metazoa; phylum Chordata; class Actinopteri; order Trachichthyiformes; family Trachichthyidae; genus Hoplostethus; species Hoplostethus mediterraneus. Next base: position 1,267,866 of record JAXDDW010000061.1, read on the forward strand.
TTTGAAATTCCATGACATGACTCCAGGTTTTCCATGACCATAGGAACCTTGTCAATGTCTTGCTCAAGGGAACCTCAGCTTGCACAGACTGAACCTATGAACTTCCAGTTTCCAGGCCGGCTTTCCAGATCCAAAAAGGAACCCTGTAGAGGACCAAAGGTCAAAGTCAGAGTCACCTGTACTTGGTCCTGATGGTCTTCATTGGTCGTCTCTATCCTGTTCGATCTCTAACCATTGATTACTGCATCAGTTATTGATAGGAATGTTTTGGAACAGCGACCCGGCTAGAGGTTTCAGCCAGGACCTGGTTCTGGTCTCCAGCGCTTTATGGACTTGGACTTGGTCTGGTCAGTATTGGATGTCATTTTTGTAATTTTATTGATGTTTGGATGTTTGGATGATTTGAGATCAGCTGAGCTGTTTTAACTTCATAATGTGGATAATGGCAGAAACTAGATTTATATTTGCTGATAAGAAAACTGGAGAAGAAACCAGCTGACCTGCTGATCCACTTTTCATGAATCACAAGGTTTGGACCTGCTCTTAAACCTGCAGGAGGCGCTTTTATGGACTAGGGTACCTACAGCGCCCCCTGCTGGTGGACACCAGGTGCTGCAGCACAGTGCTGGTGAAATGGAAACACTACTAGTTCTATTTAAAGTAAATGGGGCGATGATGAGAACGGTGCCACCAGGCTTCAGAGAGGAAGAAACCCAGAAGAGCTGCTTTAGAGGCAGACCTTGAATCAGATTCAATGCTAGGCCAAACGGTGCGGGAGACTGGAAACTGACTTCTGACCTCCAAGTCGAACTTCCTGCATTATCTAACTTAAATCCATTTCAGCGACGCAGAACAACAAACAGGAACAGATAAATAAACCTTTTTTCTGGTGAATCTCAATTTCACCACTTCCTCCCTTTTAGCGGCCAAATGGATTGTTATAGATTTGGACGTCTGACTGATGGTTGGTATAGTGGACTAAGTTCAACATGTTTAACATGATACTCTCCCAACACAAGGATAAATCATCACAGCTTCACCTGTCAAGTCTGACAACCTCTTCCGGACCCCCGGTGGTCTCATGAAACCCTTTACTCAAAAACACACGACTGTCGAACTGAAAATGAGGCTGTTTTCCTTTCTGAAAAGCTGACGGTTTGGAGGTAGGAGGTTTTCACGGGACAGCAAGGATGTTCAAATAAAATAACAGTACTATTTAAAGGGGCAGTAACTTGTCCCATATCGCAAAATGATCATACCTGGGAGGTTGATCGAGTTGTTGCTTTCAAAACTCACTTTCCAGCCCTGAAACGACATTTCAGTTGGATCTCTAAGATACAATCAGCTAGCTTCCTGCTCTGGGAAATGTGACTGGTATTTGTGTCATCTACAGGCCACCGTAGCTTGTTTAGGAGATAAGCTCCATGTTTGACTCACTTCCTTTCCTCACGACTAAAGCACAGGCCAAGAGTTCAAGATCAATCGTTTAATATGATCAAGGCAGAACAAACCCAGAGGAATCCTGATCGATCATAAATCACCACGTTTAGATCATAGATCAGGAAAAGACGAATCTAAAGTTAAATTTTACCGGGTTGCAGCTACACTGGACAAAAACCCAGAAGGCTGAAGGTCACAGATTCAAACCCCTGGACCTGCTGGATAAGTAAAGTAACCCCACCCCCCCTTCAAGAGCTGCTGCCGAGGGCCCCCTTGAGCAAGGCACTGAGTGGAGCTGAGTGGAGTTGTGTGAAGCAGGGAGGGGCTGATAGAAGGAACATGCACGCTTCATAAAAAAAACCCTCCCTGGGTAAATAAAGATCAAATGAAATCAGGTCCTGCACGATGTGGTGGTCGCAATGCATGCTGGGAGTTTTCCAGTCCAACCTCAGACAACAACAACACAGATGGGACTTAAATCTGCATCAGGTCAGGTGAGGTGAGGTCGGACCCAGACGACACGGTCCGCTTCGACAGGATGAGTCATCTTCATGACGTGGTGACGAGGGAGGGTAAACTGTCACCGGCTAACCAAACCAAACCAAAACATTCATTCCTGCGATCACACCAGAAGGTCGAGGTCGTCCGTGACTTTTCCTAGATCCAATTTCTGTACCAACCAGCGTTAGAAATACTCTCCGAGTTCCTTTCCCAGCTTCATGTGGCAGCTTGTTGGTCCGACATCCTTCATCCTTCCCCGTGTTCATGTTACTAGCCTACATTAAGACAAGGCAGCTGAGTTCAGGTGGGTTCACTCTCCACTGCATCCCCTTTAAAATCAACAAATTATTTTATTATTTTAAAAATGTTTAATCCCAAACTAGACCGATTTATAATCCTGTTGAAAATGACTGGTGGTTTTTAAGAGTGTCCTTTCATAATATCAACCCGTCTGCCATCTGAAGTCTTTACATCCGTTTCAAGGTGAGAAGTTTCAAAATCAACACAAAACAAAAAAAAGAACATTAAAAAAGAAAAACCGCCACAATTCTCGTAGTGGTTTAACAACTGATAATGTCAAACGTGTCAAAGTGTAATAGAAATCTCCATCGACGAGTCGACGATGTAATAAACCCTCATAGTTTAGAAACATTATGTAGTAATATTCACTGAGACTGTGATCATTTGTAATTATTATCTATTAAATGGGATTATCTATCTATTATTCTTCTGATTCTGATAACAGCTGTTTAATGTTTATATATCTATATATCTGGGAACTTGTTGCATTAACAGGGTTTACTGCATCTGACCCATTCAGAGGGACATTGTATTACTTTTTGACAGGTCACTGCATCGTCCAGTAGTTCACATTACCAGCTGCTATAAGCCTGTGATGAAAGTCTCTCCCAGTCAGGGTCTCTGGGACGTTTCCCGTCTTTCTGTCATGGCCAAATCCTCGCTGCAGGCGACTTGGTTTCGCCTGCTGTCCAACACCCTGTAAACAACGGCCCTCTGGTTCCATCACACCAGGCCCCCGTCTTCCCATGTGGGTATCAAATGATATCAAATCCCCTCCCTGTCCTCCCCGACGGGAAGCAACACCCTCCTTTTGAGCATACCGTCTCCCTCCCAGATGAATTAGCCGTGATGGCGGCGCCCTTGCAAATCCAAGCTCTTCCAGAAACGCAACTTCATATTGCTGCAGCCTCAAGAGTTGATCTAGAAGATTCCTTACAAGCAGAGATGACGAGAGGTTTGAGGGAGTGAGACATCGCAGCTTCTCGTCTGGGGTTTCAGCTACAAAAACACGACACATCCGATCCCACTGGACATGCTCTAACCCGAACCATCTAGTCCTCTAGTCTTCTAGTCGCATGGATGCATGTTGACAACATATGCATAGATAACTGCACTATATTACACCCTTGTTGTGTTGCATGACGAGATGTCTAACGGTTAGATCATCATCAGGATCCTCAAAATGGGAAGTGAATGGTTCACACCAACAAGGCATAGAGAGGTACAGAGGGCAGGAGAGAGCGTAACAGCCCTAAATATCCACTAGGAGGCAGCAGACAGGAAGAATAAAAGCAGGTGAAGGCAGCAGAGATCCTGGTTTCGCTGTTTCTCCTCTTCCTAGCGGGGAAGGGCGTTGAGGCTATCGGAGGGGGGCGGGGGCGCGGGAGTCAGGATGTTGCGCTTCCTGTCCGTGGGCCAATCAGCATTCGAGCGGCGGGTGGAAGCTGCGGCGGCAGTCGGCGGCCTTGGGGCTGGGAGGCTGGGCTCGCTTCCTGCGGAGCTCCTCGCGACCCAGAGTGCTGCTGAGCCGAGAGTAGGCCGTCTTGTACTTCTTATCAAACGCAGCTACCAGAGAGAGAGACAAGACATGAGAGAGAGACAAGACATGAGGCAGAGACAAGACATGAGGGAGAGACAAGACATGAGAGAGAGACAGGACATGAAAGAGAGACAAGACATGAGAGAGACAAGACATGAGAGAGACAAGACATAAGAGAGACAAGACATGAGAGAGAGACAAGACATGAGAGAGAGACAGGACATGAGAGACAAGACATGAGAGAGAGACGAGACATGAGAGAGAGACGAGACATGAGAGAGAGACAAGACATGAGGGAGAGACGAGACATGAGAGAGAGACAAGACATGAGAGAGAGACAAGACATGAAAGAGAGACAGGACAAGAGAGAGAGACAAGACATGAGAGAGACAAGACATGAGGCAGAGACAAGACATGAGGGAGAGACAAGACATGAGGGAGAGACAAGACATGAAAGAGAGACAGGACAAAAGAGAGAGACAAGACATGAGAGAGACAAGACATGAGAGAGAGACAAGACATGAAAGAGAGACAGGACAAGAGATAGAGACAAGACATGAGGCAGAGACAAGACATGAGAGAGACAAGACATGAGAGAGACAAGACATGAGAGAGAGACAAGACATGAGGCAGAGACAAGGCATGAGAGACAGGACATGAAAGAGAGACAAGACAGAGAGAGAGACAAGACATGAGAGAGAGACAAGACATGAAAGAGAGACAAGACATGAGGGAGAGACAAGACATGAGAGAGAGACAAGACGAGAGAGACAAGACATGAGAGAGAGACAAGACATGAGAGACAGGACATGAGAGAGACAAGACATGAGAGAGAAACAAGACATGAGAGACAGGACATGAGAAAAAGACAAGACAGAGAGACAAGACATGAGAGAGACAAGACATGAGAGAGACAAGACATGAGAGAAACAAGGCGAGAGAGAGACAAGACATGAGAGAGACAGGACATGAAGGAGACAAGACATGAGAGAGACAGGACATGAGGGAGAGACAAGGCGAGAGAGAGACAAGACATGAGGGAGAGACAAGACATGAGGGAGAGACAAGACATAAGAGAGACAAGACATGAGAGAGAGACAGGACATGAGAGAGAGACAAGACATGAGAGACAACACATGAGAGAGACAGGAAGAAACAAGAGGATTAATAACGTTTCCTTTTGTCAGTTGTTAAATGAAACAGATGTGGTGTGAATGAAGTCCAACCAATCTACTGTGTATTTGTAAACTTGGAGACTCTCCGTCTAACCGAAGAGAAACATCCCTGCTGTTTCAGTTAGATCAGCTGCCAAAGTGTTTACATGTCATTTCCATACGTGTCTGGTTCTCAGGCTTACCGACGTGGTCTTTCCCCATAGCTGCCAGGGTGAGGAAGAGGATCTCTCTGTACAAACTCCTGTCAAACACAAACGACACACAATGTGAATCTGCAGTTTCACATTGCACAGGAAACAATATAGGACCTTGAACCATTACAAAACACTGCAACTCCACCACTCCACCACCAGGAATTCATTCTCATATCAAACTTGGCTGCTCTGGGGACCCGTAGTCATCACTGTCCACTTACTTTCATTTTGAAAACGTCTAATTCAGTAAAGTAATTTTGCCTGTTTACACATCCACTCTGAATGTGTATAATGTGAATAACGAATGATGCACATTTACCATCCTATATCTGCTCTTTGCTCTAGATGTGTAATTTTGTCAATCATAATTTTCTTTTTAGCCCATCGAAACTCTTCATCAACATCATGAAGACACTTTACAGAAGAATATATTTTATTGTATTTCTGTTCTGTTTTTTATTCACATTACTTTTTTACTCTTTAAAATAAAATTTCAGATTTATTAAGAACTTTCCAATGCCAGTTAGAATGAACTACTATTGGAATACAGGTCTGCATGACAGCTCACCAAGAAACCATTTTAAAAACCTCTAAAACTGAATTGACTTGACTTACTTTCCTTTCCTTAACGACTTAGTGTTATTTTTAAGCCCCGCCCCCCAGCTCCCCTCCCCACCTCTGTATCTTGGGTGAGCTCGGCTGCTTGGCCAGCGTTTCCATGAAGAGGGTGACGGCCTTGTGCACCTCGTTCATGCCCACCCAGCGTAGCACCTCCTCCAGGAAGGCCAGCGTGAACGGGTGGTTGTGCCTCCGCCAGCTGTAGTTACGCATCGGCACGCCACCTGGTGGAGGGAGGGGGAACAGCAGCCACAGTTGACGACACAAGCAGGTAACAGTCAGTGTGCGTTAAACGATGATTTGATGTCACCAAAAAAAAAAAAAAACAGAAAAATGAATCCAGTTTTGCATCAGAAACATCACAACCTTTTCTCTTCTTGGACGTCAAATTACTAAATTACTGCTCGTCACAACTGGTAACCAGGAAGCTAGTTAGTTAGCCACGGCTTTGAAGAAACCATTTCTGACAGTACACATGCATAATCGTTGTGTATAGAAACCATAATACTCTTCACTGTGGAGAAATTGTCACAGTAAAACCAACATAATTACAGTAACTTAAACCGTGAAGAGTACTGTAAACCGTGAGACATGAAGTCATTCATCTCCTCGTCCTAACGTGAGTGATGCAGTGAGGCAGTGGTGGGTCTTACTGTGGATCCTCCAGAGGACGTAGAGGGGGGGCCAGTGGTCGGTGTCGGGGCTCAGGGTGTCCCAGAGGAGCCTCACCCTCACCGCCGAGTTCTCCTGACTGGGCGACACACAGCAGATAGAGGAGAGAAAGACTCATTTAGCTCTGTGGCCATACCACTCGGCATTGTGGGATTTCAGTCAACCACGATGGCAAAGTGACTTCTCTTGGTGGTGATTTTGATACAAGAGGTTCTGCAATTCTATGTGCGCTGGTAGGGTAAACACTGGTCTTTTAAATAGCAGATATTTCATTTCAAAATGTCTAATAAATTATATTTTGAAATTCTGATCTCAATGTGATGAATAGGAGGCTGAGCCAGAAACCCACAATGTTCAGTCTTGCTCTTCACTACTTTATATCAATGGAAGTCAACACTAACAAATGTGAGTTCATCCATCTGGTTTGTCTTCATCACCGAGGCGGAAGGTAAAGGTCGTCTGTCTGCAGAGTTTACCGTCCAGCCTTACCGGTGTGAGCTGGCTGACCAGCGGCGAGGCCCGGACCAGTTGCAGCAGGTTACTGGGCAGGCCGAGGCGCTGGAAGTACCAGACCAGGTTCCAGAAGATGATGGAGTGGCTGTCCAGGAACTGGGCCTGGGCCAGAACCGCCTCGCCCTCGTTCTCCAGCAGACTCTCCAGCTCCTTCCGCAGAACCAGAGGGCTCAGATAGGCCACCGTCACCTGGGGAGCCCCGCCCACCGACGAACCCTGAGGGGAGGGACAGCGGAGACCGTCAGGTAGGCAGCAGCGTGCAGAGAGCCAAGGAAGACCGGTTAAAATGTCACCGGGTCATCGGCCGGACGGTTGACCGCCAAGTGGTCAGAGAAACTGTCCTGTAACTGGAAGGTCCCAGGTTCAATCTCCATGACCCTAATATGCTTTTCACACTACACTTAACCCCGGGCTAATGTCTTTCTTAACCCTGGGTTAAGGACGCATTTAACCCCGGGCTAAGCAGCGTTTCACACTTGCATTTTTGAAAGAGGGTTAACACCGCTTAACCCTGGGTTAACAAACCCTGCTACGAAGCAGTGTCAGCACCGCTTTTGTGGTGGTATCCCCGAAATGCAGGGCTAAGAACAATAGTGTGAAACGTTGTGGGGTTAGAATGTAACAGGGGTTAGAATGTAACAGCGAGTTAAACATTAGCATTAAACGTTAACCCGGGGTCTACAAGCTTACAGTGTGAAATCCTGAACACTGAATACCCGGGGTCAATTGTTAGCCCAGGGTTAAAGAAAACTAGTCTGAAAGGTGAGATAAGTTAACCCAGGGCTATTATAACCCAGGGTTAAAGTTAACCCTGGGCTAACATAGTCAAGTGTGAAAAGCCTCTAAGTGTCCTTGAGCAAGGCGCTCCAGGGCGCTGTTCTAACTCTTTACTTCATATTAATACCACCCACGTGTTATGTGAAGGAGAATGTTGACATATAAAGACTATGGTGATGATGGCAGGACGTTATGATGGCCACCATCAGGAGGTCATGGTTTCTCTCGCTTTTGATTCACTATCACGGCTACTAACCAACATAACAACAAACACAACCAAATATCAGCGTCCTATAGAGTGAGTGTGTGTGTGTGTGTGTGTGTGTGTGTGTGTGTGTGTGTGTGTGTGTGTGTGTGTGATTATGGTGGTGCTATGAAAATAAAAGCAGATACTGGAGAGATATACTATTAGACCAGACTGAAACACCACTATACTGGAATGGGATATCAGACCGAACACATAATGCTACCAGGTTAACAGATATACTGTCGAGTGTGTGAGTGTGTGTGTGTGTGTGTGTGTGTGTTTTACCATGGTGGTGTTGCTGTTCTCCGAGTAGCTGCTGGTCTCAGAGCTGGAGTCTTCACTCAGGCCGTTACAGTGTCGCAGGAAGGCCTCCTGGCCACCGGGGGGCCTCGCCACACTCTCCACCCCGTCCTCCACGTTCCAGTTGCTGCGCTCGCCGCTGAGCAGGGAGGATGAAGAAGAACGATTTAGACGACTGATGTTACAACAGATGTGTGGAGGTTGTTCTGAGAGCAGGGACTTAAAATGGAGTTCAACTTGTAGTTTTATCCAAAAAAAAAGTACAGAAAAAGAGACAAATTGTTTGTTTCTTTTTCAATTTTTCAATTTTTAAATGATTTGGAAAACGTTTTGCACCAATGTTAAGTAGGATTAAGTAGAATACAATAAAAAGGGTCTAACATTTATAAACACATTCAAAAGTGGTTAAAAAAAGAAGTAAAATCAAAACATTAGTAAACAAAAACAGGACAACATTTGTTTTCAACCATCGTGACTGAAATATACAAAGTGTTTTCTTTGTGTTCTCTATAAAGTGAGGCGCCATCTTGTGTGTTGTTGAGCGTTCGTACCTGCTGACGGGTCCCAGGTCGCAGATCTCAGCGTTGAGGAAGGGAACGAAGGAGGCGGAGCAGAAGGGACAGGAGGAGTTGAGGTTGGAGTCGTCCGACGTCCAGCCGGCCATGATCTCCTCGTCATAAACCAACGAGTCACAGCTCCGACACAGAGAGCAGCTGGACATCAGCACCTGGGCACAGAGGGGAGGGAGGGGTCAGCGGTAACGTTGACGTGAGGGGAGGGAGGGGTCAGTGGTAACGTTGACTTGAGGGAGGGAGGGGCCGAATGCTGACGTGAGGGAGGTCAGCGGTAACATCAAACGGATAAAACGGATATAAGTACGGTTACAATAAAAACCTACAGTCATCAGGTTTGTCCACCCTGCCAAGAATAACAATCTTTTTTTCCCCAGATTGTTTCATTTACCTCTAGCCCCGCCCCTTCTTGATTGGCATCCCAGGACCTGCGTAGCGGATAGGCTGGGCTGGGGGTGTCCATCAAGTCGATGTCACTGCCCACAGACAGCGAACTCTATGCAGAGATAACATGACACCATGTTAGTCATAGGTAGAAGGTCTAAAAGAGACTGGGAGAGATGGGGAAAGGAGACTAGGAGAGATGGGGAAAGGAGACTAGGAGAGATGGGGAAAGGAGACGAGGAGAGATGGGAAAGGAGACTGGGAGAGATGGGAAAGGAGACTAGGAGAGATGGGGAAAGGAGATGAGGAGAGATGGGAAAGGAGACTGGGATATGTTCTAGTTCAGTGGTGACTACAGGACAAGACTTATTTAAGTACAAACACTCAAAAAAAGAGATTTCATATCTCAGTGAGATCTCTTCCTCTCTCTCTATGTGAACAGCTAATGATGCACATTAGCACATCTTTTTCCTCTATCTCTATCTACCTCTATCTACTCCTCCCTAACCTCTGAGGTAGCGTTGACCAGCCTGTCCTTGGCTTTCAGCAGCGTTTCAGCCACTTGGGCCTTGCGGGACTGCCTCTGCTCCGACACCCTTCGGCCTCCTCCTCCTCCTCCTCCTCCTCCCGGCCGTCGGTCGTCCACGCTGGCGGCTCGCCGGACGGAGACTCGGTGTCGGGTCGGGGTGAGGAGCTGCTGGAGCTTCCCTGCCAGGCCTCCTCGGCTCGGGGAGGAGACGTTGTTGTAGTTCTCGTCCACGCCTTTGTTCCGGCCCGCCAAGTCCCGCGACCCCGGAGGTCTGGAGGTCAAAGAGCAGAGGAAGAAGAAACTGAGATGTATACCAATATACCAATATGTCAGGGTTGGCGCTTCCACGGCTGTAGCTCAGTGGGTAGAGCAAGGCACTAACACTGCCAGGGTTAGGGGTTCAATTCCCTCTGGGGCCACCATGCTAAAAGTGTATGTACTCATAGTCTACGTTTCAGACTGACATGTTTCTCCGTTGAACATGTGTTGTGAATGTCCAGGTCTGATTTCTGCTCCAACTATCTCTTAGGACTGAAACTATCAGGACATTTCTGATCTGAAGTGGATCAACAAGCAGCCAAGATGAGACACTCAACACTTCACTGGTTGGAGGGAAAGATCAGCAACACATTTACAAGATGTTTACTAGGTTTCCATGACCGTACGAACCCTGCTTCAAGGTGAGTTCCTGTCCAGACTGACCTCCCTTCTCTGTCCGCAGGCTGGCAGCTACAGTCCGGGTCCAAGTCGGCTGTCTCTGCACAGTCTTTGTAGAAGGTGGAGAGGCAGACCTGATTTCGTCGTACAAAGACGCCACCAGGGGGAGCTGGAGGGGTGGTGGAGGCATCTCGGGGTCCCAAGGGGGGCTTCCGGGAGGCGGCGCCGCTGCAGCCGTTGGTCGCTGCATTGCGGAGGACGGCCTTCCCCGAGAGTTTGACCTCTGTGGGAGGAAAAGGAGGGAGAGGTGGAGGCTGCCAGGACAAATACTGCTGCAGGACAGGAAGGTAAAGGGGAAGTAAGCGAGGGTTTTACTGCCCTATAGCAGAAATGAGCATTATATATCTGGGGGGGTTGATGGGGTTGTTGATCGATACAATGACTCAACTATTACTTGGCCAGCGGCTTTCAAAGCTCTCCACCCACTGATTCCTGATTCCCTACGATGCCAGACCCTGTACTTTACCAGCAACTAGAACTAGATCTCCAAATCATGGTTGTTACCTGCCAAAGCGTTAGCATGCTCATGTGCGAGGAGAGGAGGAAGGTCAGGAGGAGGAAGAGGAGGAGAGGTTAGTGACTTACTGTCAGCAGAGGCCTTCATGCTGTTCAGACTGTTGCTCTTCACCAGAGGGCTGGTCAGTGATTCGTGGCTAGAGCTTTCACTCAACCCACTCCAGCTGGACTGGCGAATCAGATTGGAGTGGGGGCGGGGCCTCTGAAGAGAGTCCATGGTGACGTCTTTTAAGGAAAAGTGAACACAACACAATTTTAGTCAAACTTGAAAGCAACAATACTCATGGCATCTATGGACTATGATAATACTGCCACAAACTGGACTGATGGATGGATGGATATAATCAGATAGAGAGAGAGATGGAGAGATGGAGAGATAGATAGATAGATAGACAGATGATACATGTTCATCACATTATTATTTGAAGAAATCATCCTGACCTCCCCGCGACCCCACCGAGTCACTCTTCTGCCGCCGTTTGATTGGCTGCCTGAAGTGGGCCACGGCCAACAGGACGTTCCGCAGCTTGGCCCAGCGCAGACGCCCACCCTGATTGGTGGAGGGCCACTTGCTCTCCAGCACCGCCTGAGGGAGAAGAGATCTGATGATGTCACAGCAAACAGCTGAGCGACGAGGAATCATCTACTGAAGTTCAGCTTCGGTCCTGATGGGAGTCCTGAGGCTTTATGTGTGTGTGTGTGTGTGTGTGTGTGTGTGTGTCTCTCTCTGTCTGTCTGTCTATCTATCTATCTACCTGTCTGTCCGTCTGTCCATCTACCTACCTACCTACCTGTGTCTGTCTGTCTGTCCATCAATCTACCTCTGTCTGTCTGTCTGTCCATCTACCTACCTGTCTGTATGTCCATCTATCTACCTGTCTGTCCATCTGTCTACCCGTCTGTCTACCCGTCTGTCTACCCGTCTGTCTGTCTGTCTGTCTGTCTGTCTGTCTGTCTACATATCCATCCATCTAATTCTTTATTGTTCATTTCATTGCAGCATATTTCTGCTCCACCTTCGGCCACCTGCAGGAAACTGAAACTGTAGTGAGGAAGTTGTTTTGGCCACCGTGGATTTGTCACTTTCACGGTGTGTGTGTGTGTGTGTGTGTGTGCTCTGACCTTGTTGTAGTATCCGTAGGTGATGGTGTTGGGGGTGATCCCAGCTTTCTTCATCTCCAGCAGGACTCGGACGGCGAGGACCGGCTGGCCGTACTGACCACACAGCTGCATCAGGATCCGGTAACACACCTGAACACACCGCAGGGTCACACACACTCTGACCTCTGACCTACATCAGACTAGACAGCGTTCACACTGACCAGCTTAATGAACCAGCAACTGGTGAGTCATGTGACTTTTGTTTCCAGGCCCTGGTTGGCTTGTGATTGGTCAGTGTGAACCTGAACCAGGTGTGGATTTAGTGATTTTGGGGCCCTTGGCAAAGGCAATGATGTCACTCCAACTGTCACTCCTTTCAATCCTTTCTATACGTGTTTCTATACATACGCCTTTCCACTCTGGTTCAGACCAGAGAACACCAACTGTAGGTGTGATCACACAGCTTGTGACCTTTGACCTGGTCCGTGTCTCACCTCGTCCGGTAGCACCACCTTGCGGTTCTCCATGTGCTTCAGGACGTCGTACGCCGCGTGCAGGGTGCGAACCTTGGCGCTCTCCGCCCGGACGAAGGTGGGCAGGTAGATGAACCAGAGGCCGTAGCAGTGACCCAGCAGGCACTTAGACCACATATCCGGAACCGTCGAGTACTTCTGGGCTCGCTTCTGGGCCAGCTTGATCTCCTGGACATTCAATTACAATGGTTACAGGGTTTCATTTAGACAGACTAGATACCTAGCCCCGTGTAGAGGAGACGAGGGAGACTAAAAGGATGCACCATGTTCAATAGAGTAAATGAAGAGCTATATATCCAATTTGGACAGCTAAGGTTTATTATTCAATATCTCTGAAAGGAGGAGGGTCAAATGAAGAGTTGTTTCAGCAGTAAACAGTTTTATAACCACGTTGGGAAGCTCATCATCCAATAGCTTTAAAGGATCCAGTTAGTAAAATCATCAACCAAGGACCTCACTTGGCCTTCAGAAAGTACAGACGGATAGTAATTTTGATCTATTTGTCACTTTGGTTCGGTTTAGTAGTGTCACTGCTTTGACTTTTTCAAATGCTGGAGATTTCATTCTGGAGGAAGACTCTTCAAATCCAGATGAACAGTTATGAAAGGAAAGCTGCTTTGAGTTGCCGGGTTGTCGACCTTTTTCATGTCACAGCGATCTGAAACCCCCGAACCCACCCACACTCGGTCTGGGGCTTCTGAATATTGGATAAGCATTGAAATATTGATAATCATTAAATTAAAATGGACAGTAGGACTGTCGGGGGGGAACTGGGTCAGAAAGCAGTCAGTAGTTTAGACACCCGTTGTTATGAATGTCTGTTTTAGACAGTTTAATATACGGTCCAATTTAGTTTTGATCAGTTTTCTTCATCTTCTTCTGATTTACCAGGAGATGAAACTATTGTATTCATGTCACTCAGTTCTGCTACTGTTCAGCTGAGTGTCACTTCATTAAAGCTACCGTAGGTCCCTCTAACGTCCAAACCTGCTTCCAGACTAAGTGGAGCAAAGAGTGATGGAGGAAAATATATTATTATTCATCATTTTAGAGGGAGATTTGGTCCTGAATGCTCCCCGATGCTTTTGGTGTTGCCGTACCTGTTTGGTGCGTCTGGGGGCGGGGCTACTGGGGGCGCTGCCCTTAGCCGGGAGGCGGAGCTGATCCTGGGGACGGTCGAAGAGCTCCGCCCTCAGGATGGGGAAGGTCTCATAACTGGACATACAACAGAGAAACGACACCCTGTTAGCGCTAAATCAATATGATCTAGATCTATAATCTTAAACCAGTCAGAGCGACGTCGTACCTGTAGGGGGCGGGGCTTTCTGATCCGTCAGGTTCCTGCGGTTCCTCAGGAGGCATGATGAAGACGGTGTGTTCTCCACTGTGACTCTCATCCAGATCAATCAGCCTCACCTCCTCCGGCTTCTCCACGTCCACCTGCTCAACAACACGGCAACAAAAAACAATATTTATTCATCCCTCTATTAGATAATGAAAATGTAATAATGTGAGATTCTACTAGCCCCGCCCCTCCACAGGGAGGTCAGAGGTACGCCAAAAAGACACGCCTCCTTCATGTTGGGCGCCAGGTGGAGTTATTATGAACATCTGAACATCTGAACATCTGAACCAGCCGACTGAAGACATAACAAACGTCTGCTTCTGACCTTTTGAACACACTCGTCGAAGAACTCGAGGCAGGCGTGGCGATCGCTGACGAAGGAGCACTCCTCCACGAACTGGGTGAACATCTGAGTCCGGGTCAGCTGGGTGTAGAACTTCTGGTGGGTTCGCTCTCGAGACTTCAGGAAGCCTGCAGGACGAGGAGGAGGAGGAGGAGGAGGAGGAGGAGGAGGAGGAGGACATCATCATTGAGCCTGCGGTTTGTCTCCCTCAGATTCAAGTTTGAGGAGTAGATTTTAAGTTGTGTAGAAGACAAGCATGTGACAGCAGATTATGTTAACATTTTAGTATCATATTCTTCTATCATATTTATTGATACAAAAAGTGATTAAAGTGCAGTTATGCTCTATTATCACACCCACACACCCATACACACACACACACACACACACACACACACACACACCCCACCCCCCCAGCCGTACACACCCTGCAGGTTGAACAGGGAGCTGCAGTCGGTGGTGGTGTCGGAGGGCGCCTGGGTGATGGGCAGCAGGAAGGTGCGGTAGCCTCGCAGCAGGCAGCTCATGAAGCGAAGGAAAGCTTCCTGGATCTCCAGCTCCAGCTGCTTCTGACGCCCGTAGATCTGGTCGTAGTCGGTCAGCAGGAACTCCAACGTCGCCTCCTCCTGGCCAGGAGTACAAACTGGAGGAGGAGAGGAGGGCAAGGAAAGAGAAGAGGGGGTTAGGTTCCCGGGTTTGTTTTAACGTCGGCCATCATTTTGTTGAGGAGGTTTAACAGATAAAACATGATGATGTTCTCAAAGGAAATACTGGGATCTGATCTGACAGGCTGGAGCTGTCACTCACTCTTCTCCAGGGTCTTGTGGAGGTTGGTGAGGGAGTTGAACAGAGTCTTGCCGTGCTTCCTGGGTAATGATCGCCATGACAACGGCTTCTTGTCCTCCGATCTGAGAGACAAGAGAGGAAGAAATCGCTACGGTGATTGGCAGCTCTCTTGATTGACAGTTGTCAAAGTCACGTTGGTCTGCCTGTTACTGTTGTTAGCGATGTTAGCGCTGTATGCTAGTCTCCATTTTAACTCACCACTAGAAAACCCTCCTGCTGGGTGCTCACTGGTCAGTCACTACCACTATATGAGACAACACATTGCTGCTGTAACAAACCGTCTTTGTGTTGAGTGAGTTTCATGACCCTGCAGCCTGTTAAACCCCCCATCATTTAAAAAAGCCTGTGCCTTGCCCAAGGGCACCTCAGCGGTAGTCGCTGAGAGCGTTTCTCATTCACCACTCCCCAGCCGGTCCGCGGATTTTAAACCAGCCACCGCCCAGTGACCAGCCTGCCCGTCTAACCTCCGGGCGTCCTGCACTCACTGGAAGATGGTGTTGGTGTCCAGGTCGACACACACCACGTCGGCGGGCGGGTCGTACAGGTCGAAGTAGCTGGAGTGGACGCCCACGATGAAGGGCATGGGGGCCAGCAGCACGTCGGCCATCTGCAGCGGGCACAGAGGGATGTAGGGGCACTGCCAGCGCAGAGGGAAGCTCATCTACAGACAGACAGGAAGGAGAGGGAGACGGGTGAGACCACCACCGGGCCACAGACAGGAAGGAGAGGGAGACGGGTGAGACCACACGGTGTGTGACGGGTCTGAAGGACGGACGGACACATTTCATTGTTCAATAAAATGAATTCCTCCGCTGCGAATCAGTTCATCAGTCTGGTTTCAGTGTCGGTGATGGTCCAGAGGCTTTTCACCCCGATGAGAAGAAACTCTGGAGGAAACTCTGGATACTTGGAATTGTTTTGAATGTTTTGACATGAAAATGGAAAAATGTAAAGTTACTGAATATCGGATCCATCAGACTCAGGTTCCTGGTGTGAAACCCTGGAGCAGCTTCTAAAAACAACCAAAACTACAGCCTGTGCCTGTGTCTGTGTCTGTGTGTGTGTGTGTGTGTGTGTGTGTGTGTGTGTGTGTGTGTGTGTGTGTGTGTGTGTGAGTGTGTCTTACGGAGACCAGGGCCTCGCTGACGGAGGTGAGGACGTCGGGCCGGAGCGAGTGCAGCAGCAGCTTGTGCTCGGTGAGGACGGCCAGCAGCAGGGTGCCGGCGTTCTCCGGACCCAGGTTCTGCAGCAGCTTCAGGAAACTGGCTCCGCTGTGGAGACACGGTGACACGGAGACACGGTGACACGGAGACATGGTGACATGGAGACACGGTGACACGGAGACATGGTGACATGGAGACACGGAGACACGGTGACACGGAGACAAAGAGAAAGGGTGACAGGGAGACACGGTGACAGGGTAACAAAGAGACACGGAGACAAAGAGAAAGGGTGACAGGGAGACACGGTGACACGGAGAGACAGAGACAAAGTGACAAAGAGACACAGTGACAAAGAGACACAGTGACAAAGAGACACGGTGACAGGGAGACACGGTGACACGGAGAGACAGACACACAGAGACACGGTGACAAAGAGACACAGAGACAAAGTGACAAAGAGACAGGGAGACACGGAGACAAAGAGACACGGAGACAAAGAGACACAGTGACAAAGAGACACGGTGACAAAGAGACACGGTGACAAAGAGACACGGAGACAAAGAGACACGGTGACATGGTGACAAAGAGACACGGTGACAAAGAGACACGGTGACATGGTGACAAAGAGACACGGTGACAAAGAGACACGGTGACAAAGAGACACAGTGACAAAGAGACACGGTGACAAAGAGACAGGGTGACATGGAGACAAAGTGACACGGAGACAGAGTGACACGGAGACACAGAGACTAGTACTGTTACGACTACTACTAACCTGAGTGGAAGAGGAGAGGAAACCGGCTGGCAGAGCAGCAAGTTGTCATATGAAGAGAGCTGGAAGACAGGAGAGAGGAGTCAATGACACACACACACACACACACACACACACACACACACACACACACACACACACACACACACACACACACACACACACACACACACACGCACACACGCACACACGCACACACGCACACACACGCACACACACACTCTAATTAAATGCCCCCATGCTGTGAGACCACCATCCACCTCCATGCAGCTGATAGAGCAGAATCACATCTGGAGCTGATCGACTTCCTACAGGCCAATCACTAGCGCCCTTACTGAGGATTGTGTCAATCAATCAATCAGATGATTGGACAGGATCAGAAAGAGACTTAGATTGGGTGCTGTTACCCAGTTCAGTCTGCAACCAGACCGCCACCCATCTCCTGTTGAGGGAGGAAGTGGATTACAGTGAGAAGCACACAACGCTGTCTTCACTACCTGACAACTAAACCACCTCAGCAGGATCTCTGCTCTTATTATCGGCTCTACAACTTTGATCCTTTTATTCTTTTATTCTTCACTATTTTATTGTTTTTACCCTCTGATCTTTTTCTCCTGTGGTGCCTTCTTGTTTTTACTTGCTTTATTTCATAGTATGATATTTCCTTCTATTTGATTGTTCTTCACTCTAAGTGGTTTAAAACACTTTATAAATAAAGTTTGTTATTATTATTAAATCTGCTTTTTGCTGGACGCTTTCATACACATTGTTACCATGGGTGGTTTGGGAATTGAACCTCTAACCCTGGCAGTGTCAGTGCTTCATTGGGAATTGAACCAGGTTTAGTGCCTTGCTCTGGGAAGGGAACCCCCAACCCCGGCAGCATCAGGACCATTGAGCTACACTGATTTTGTGTCATCAACTCCTTGATGCACCTGAAACCCAGACTGAACTTTAACCAAGCTGGAAGCTTCTTTGGTTTCTGAATCACTGGATTTACTTCATCTCTTCTCTGTGACCTCTGACCCTTCACCTCCTGATCTAGGGAGGTGAAGCTTGTTAATGAGATATGAGATGAACTACGCTGCTTGAACGGCTCTTATACTATTCATGGTTGACTTTACAAGGACCAAACAACACGCGCCGCAGGTTCGAGTCCCGGTCTGTACCTGGACTAGGATGCGAGGCCGCTGGGGGGAGGGGAAGGGTACGTTGTGCATGAAGCTGGAGATGTGTCTGGAGAGAGAGACAGAAACGTCAAGGTGAAGTGAAAACTATTGATCAGAATCAATCTAATATCAGGGATGAATGAAGTTTCATGTTATCTTATATATCGGTGTGTGTGACATTATCAACACATCTAAGACTTTAAGCACATAACATATCTAACTGCAATGAAGACCTTCTGAGGCAGATTGATAGATCGATTAATCCCAGAAATACCCAACAAACTTGAAACCAAATAAAAATAAGTAGTATTCCATAACCGGGTCCACTGACTTCTCCAGCGGCAGGACGTGGGGTCCAGAGATGGAGTATCGGTAGACGAAGGTGAGAAACTTCTGGAAGATGGTGAAGAAGGGCCAGTGTGAGAGCACGCAGACGCTCTTCTTCACCTGCAGGCTGCGGTTGGTGATCGGCCGGCGGTCGACCACGCTGAGCAGACCGAGCCGGACGCTCTGCCGCTCGGACAGAAACTCCCTGGAGAAAGACTCGTAGAACTGGATGGCTGCTCCGTAGACCTGGAGGAGGAGGAGGAGGGGGAGGGGGAGGAGGAGAAGGAGGGGGAGGGGGAGGGGGAGGAGGAGGAGGAGGAGGAGGGGGAGGGGGAGGAGGGGGGGGGGGAGGGGCGAAGGGTTTGGACTTTGGTCTGACTCATGATAGACTTTTATGTAATCTTGTTTTTATTTAACGCCTTTTATGGAATTTTCACTTGTTTGTTCTTAGTTTATTAAATTATATACTTCAAATAAATCACATTTAAGACCAATTTCCTCCTCAAAGTAAAAACAGTATCAGAGCAAACATCTGCACAGCCACCAAGAGATTAAAACTAAAACTTTCAAGGTCTTTTCTTAAGAGCCGACGGACTCAGGGACATGCAGACTGTTGTATCTGGTCCTGAGTTCAGTGCAGGTGTGTGTGTGTGTGTGTGTGTGTGTGTGTGTATGTGTGTGTGTGTGTCCAGCCCACCTTGTCCCCGCAGGCGGAGGTGAGGACGAAGGTGGAGAAGACAGGAAGTTGGTACTTGGTGTTGAGAGGCCAGCTCTCCACGGTGACGCCCATCGGGAGACAGAAGACCGGCACCGATTCCGGTAGAGGAAACGCCTCCAGGTCCTCCTCTGGGTACCGGCTGAGCAGACCTACACACACACGCACACGCACACACACACACACACGCACACGCACACACACACTTAGTCATAATGGGAAGCAGTAATCTGTACTGGATTACAGATTACATTGGGCAGCAGTAATCTGTAATGGACTACAAAAGGCAGCGGTAATCTGTACTGAATTACAATGGGCAGCGGTAATCTGTACTGGATTACATTGGGCAGCAGTAATCTGTACTGGATTACATTGGGCAGCAGTAATCTGTACTGGATTACATTGGGCAGCAGTAATCTGTACTGGATTACATTGGGCAGCAGTAATCTGTACTCACCTGCCTCGTACAGCAGGGCGTTGGCTTTGGCCACGGCTCTCTTGTAACACAGGAACAGAGCTGGACCCCACTGTGGACAAGACCACAACAGACCGACTCAGAACCAGTCCGGTTCCACCCATATGGACAAGACCACAACAGACTGACTCAGAACCAGTCCGGTTCCACCCATATGGACAAGACCACAACAGACTGACTCAGAACCAGTCCGGTTCCACCCATATGGACAAGACCACAACAGACCGACTCAGAACCAGTCCGGTTCCACCCATATGGACAAGACCACAACAGACTGACTCAGAACCAGTCCGGTTCCACCCATATGGACAAGACCACAACAGACTGACTCAGAACCAGTCCGGTTCCACCCATATGGGTTTCTGACGGCGGATGATGAGATCTTTAGACCGATAACCAATAATATTTATTAGAATCTAACATCTAGATTTATCTTTGGATTGAACACTTTTAGTATTCAGTGATTCTCCCAGAATGCTTTGTTCTTGTCAGGGTGGAAACGCCTTGATAACATTTATTATTATTATTGTTATGATTATTATTAGTAGTAATAATATATTAAATAAATACACAATAATAATTATTATTATTATTAGGATCAATTCAGGTGAAGGACTTCCCCCTGACAACCAGTAGTATTGATCAATTCTATAGAAATAAGTAATCAATCAGAGGTGGGCGACCCTGACTGGACCGGTTTAAAAAATTAAGAGAGAGAGAGAGAGAGAGAGAGAGAGAGAGAGAGAGAGAGAGAGAGAGAGAGAGAGAGAGAGAGAGAGAGAGAGAGAGAGAGAGAGAGAAACCAGGGCAGCAGGAGGAGAGGAGTACGAGTCAGAATGACCGAGCAAGACAGAGAAAGAGAAACTGAAAGAGCTCATGGAATTTACACACACACACACACACACACACACACACACACACACACACACACACACACACACACACACACACACACACACACACACACACACACACACACACACACACACACACACACACACACACACACACACACACACACACACACACACACACGCGGTATCCCACCATGCCGGTGTTGAGGTTCTTGTCCACGCGGCAGAAGGTGTGGGGGGCCACCTCCCCCTTGCTGGGCAGCAGCAGGGCGATGTCGGTGACGCCCAGGCTGTGGAGCCCCTGGGAGTCCAGGGCCCGCCGGTACGTCAGGAACACCCGGTGGGCGGTCGGGCCCCCGCCGGCGCTCAGGCTGGCCGAGCGGCTGTAGGGCGTGGTCTCGATGACGTACCAGCCCTGCTTCAGCAGGTCCTTGCCCTCATACAGCACCCTGGGGTGGGGGGGGGGGCAGTTCAGTTAGTACATGTACTCTCAGGACTGAGTATCTCTCTGGTGTACTCTGTGTTGAAGTACTTACTTTTCAGACCCCACAGCCTCTTTCACACCTGCAGAGCAACCCTGAACTCATCTAGACACTCGGAGGTTTTATGTGTGAACGACTTGACCCACCCAGCACCCTGGTCCTAGTGAGGTCCTAGTGAGGTCCTAGTGAGGTCCTAGTGAGATCCTAGTGAGGTCCTACTGAGGTCCTAGTGAAGTCCTACTGAGGTCCTAGTGAGGTCCTACTGAGGTCCTAGTGAGGTCCTAGTGAAGTCCTACTGAGGTCCTAGTGAGGTCCTAGTGAAGTCCTAGTGAAGTCCTAGTGAAGTCCTACTGAGGTCCTAGTGAGGTCCTAGTGAGGTCCGAGTGAGCCCAAGGGTGAACGGAGCAGAAGATTCTCTAGAGCGAGTGGGCGTGTTGATGACGTATTGATCATGTGACTGGCGCCAAACCGGGATAAGACAAACATCCAAGGGTGAGGAAGAAGACGACTAGATCAGACCAAGAAGACAACGACACTGCGGACACGTCTGACTACATTTAGTGTTGAGGTCAACGCTGAGAGTGAGTCAAGACCTCCAGGACCTCCAGCAGCATCTCCAGGACCTCCAGCAGCATCTCCAGGACCTCCAGCATCTCCAGGACCAGTATCCATCAGAGTCTCTGTTCCAGGTCTTATTTCTGCTCCAACTATCTCTTAGGACCGAAACTATCAGGACATTTCTGATCTGAAGTGGATCAACAAGCAGCCAAGATGAGACATTCAACACTTCACTGGTTGGAGGAGAAGATCAGCAACATGTTTACAAGATGTTTACTAAACTAAATGACCATGATCCATTTTCTATAACTTTCACAGGCTTTTTGAATTCCCTGACTTTTCCAGGTTTTCCAAGACCGTAGGATCCCTGAATGTTGCAGATGAAAATAATAAATCACTTCTTTGGTTTCCAGCTCTGAAAACCAGCAGGAGAAGAAACTCAACGCTTCCCTCGTGTTGCTGCTTTACTTTGTTTATCCACTTTATTAAAATCTTTGCTGTATTTTATCACCTTTCTATTTCGATACGTCATCATTTGGATGGAACCTGATTGAATCTGACGAGCAAAACTGGAGGAAGCAGAACATTCATCTACAACACAGTTTCACTTCCACGTCAATGAACATAATCAATAAGTTACAGAGTTATTAGTGCGTTTGCTGGCGTGTTCCCATTCCACCAGGGGGGGTCAGAGGTCAGGAGGCGGCGGTAGGGTTGTTCCAGTGTGGATAATCCATATATCGATGAGGAGCAGGAGTCACATGACGCTGCTGCTCCACGGCGTAGTATCGACCTGGCAGGCTGACCGCGCGTTGGGGTGAAACGTGTTGAGTAGGAACCTCCACGCCATCGGAGGTGGACGCCATGACGGTATTTGATAAAAGGCCATTATTGTCCCGATATGTCAGCATTAGCCCGGCGTCATAATCAATAGTGTCTAAAGAACGACCGGAAAGAGCCATTAACACAGACCACATTATGGTGTGTGTGTGTGTGTGTGTGTGCGTGTGCGTGTGCGTGTGCGTGTGCGTGTGCGTGTCTCACCCCAGGTCCAGTATGGGCGGTTTGTCCCGTCCTCGCCGGTAGCAGAGGTAGAGGTGTGGGTTGTTGATGAGTCCGGCGCTCAGCTCGGCCGGGTGGCCGCCGGGCGTCCTCTCGATGCAGGTGAAGCCCTCGGGTACTTCCTCCCCCAGACCGCGGGCGATCACCGCCAGGTCCGTCACCGACTCCACCGCCCGGCCCGACGAAGACGAGGACGAGGAGGAGGAGGAGGAGGAGGAGGAGGCGGGGCTCTTGCCGTCCTCATCCAGGGGCCTCCAGGGCCCCGCGGGGTCGAGACCCGCCACTACAAAGTAGTCCACCAGCTGGGGACATTTCTCCTCTGTCATGCCGCCTGTCTGCCCTCCACTGGAGAGAGAGACAGGTAGGGAGAGAGACAGAGAGAGAGACAGGTAGAGAGAGAGAGAGAGAGAGAGACAGGTACACTTTAAAACAGCCTATCTGCAGCTTTCTAAACCATTTCAACCTTTGAGACCGTTGAAGTGAAACAGAGTAATGAAACATCCAAACAGCTGCAGGTGAATTCTGAGTTTCAGTTTTCACACCAGGCGTGTTTGAAACGTTTCCTCTGTCGGTTCAGTTCAGTCAGGTGAGAACAACGCAAAGAGACGCCTGAATGCCTCAGTCCTGCCAAGAGAGGAAACGCCTCCTGACTCCTCCTACAACCAGGTCTTGCAGGACGGTCCAGCTCTCAGCTGCCTGGGGTCTCGAGGACTTCAAACCCTCGTATAAAAGTCTAGTGAAGTGGCCTGTACCTCTTCACCCTGTCGGAGGAAAGACCGTCCAGAACGCTTCCCCTACATGACAACTGGGGTAGAAACCATTTCCAGTGAGGCCTCCCAGTACTCCTCCCAGTTGGGACTCCCTCGCTCTTCTCCCGGTTACCTTTGGCAGATGATTCCTTCTTAAAGAACCGCAGACTGTCAACGTAAAGGCCCTTGAACGCAACACCACGAACTGAGACCGTAGAGTCTCCCTATTGGTCCAAATTACATCCTGGTGTCAGCTGAATGGAGACAAAACAGCAAGGAGAGACAGACAGACTGATCTGAGAGAGAGAGACAGACTGATCTCAGAGAGAGAGACAGACAGACTGATCTGAGAGAGAGAAACAGACTGATCTGAGAGAGAGAGACAGACAGACTGATCT
The DNA here is from genome assembly GCA_034670385.1 of Hoplostethus mediterraneus. NCBI lineage: Eukaryota > Metazoa > Chordata > Actinopteri > Trachichthyiformes > Trachichthyidae > Hoplostethus > Hoplostethus mediterraneus. Next base: position 1,291,753 of record JAXDDW010000061.1, read on the forward strand.
GAGAGAGACACAGACTGATCTGAGAGAGAGACAGACTGATCTGAGAGAGAGACAGACAGAGTGATATGAGAGAGAGACAGACAGATCTGATCTGAGAGAGAGACAGACAGACTGACCTGAGAGAGAGACAGACTGATCTGAGAGAGACACAGACTGATCTGAGAGAGAGACAGACTGATCTGAGAGAGAGACAGACAGAGTGATATGAGAGAGAGACAGACAGATCTGATCTGAGAGAGAGACACAGACTGATCTGAGAGAGAGACAGACTGATCTGAGAGAGACAGACTGATCTGAGAGAGAGAGAGAGAGATAGACAGATCTGATCTGAGAGAGAGACAGACTGATCTGAGAGAGAGAGAGAGAGATAGACAGATCTGATCTGAGAGAGACACAGACTGATCTGAGAGAGAGACAGACAGATCTGAGAGACAGACAGACTAGGTAAAGGTTATCTACTAGAGCAGAGTGAGTATTATAAAATAGGCTGTGAGACAGGACTAGTTAAAACACTCTTATATAACCTCAATGTCTCTCTCTCTCTCTCTCCATCCTCCATTCTGTCAATATCACTGCTGATTCTCTCTCTCTCTCTCTCTCTCTCAAACTGATCCTGGAGCTGACCAACCTACAGCTTTATTAAACATGTGTGGAACTGACCCTGAATCAGAGAGAACGCAAAAACAAAGAGGCAGCACAACTTCATGCAAAGTCAACAGAACGAGGCAAACAGAGCAAGATCAATCAGTGTGAAGCAGCAAAAGATCCAGCGGATATTAACAGAGGTTAAACAGTTGTTACCAACCTGCTACCAACCATCTGATCCAGGATCAGTCTGTTAGTTAGTTTAATTGAAAGTGTCATTTTATGGTACAGTACATCAATAAAAAGAGGAGCATTTCTGGTTGGTATTAACGTGATGTGCCTGGTCAGCATCCAGAACACTCCTGGACCTTCTGGTTGAGGATATGAAGCAGCTGACCATCCAGACCATCACTCATGTACTAAGAACATTTCCTCCATCTTCAACCGCTAATCTCTACACTTCCTGTCCAGGCTGTCCACTCTTACACCGTTATGTCAGATAACTGATGCATTATGGTGAATCCCTACGGCTCACCAACGCCCAGCAGGCTGGGAAATTACAACCAGATTGTGGTAGATTCAGTCTGGAGGGTTAGTTCATTCAAGAGGGAACCAAGCATCATCTAGAGGCATCGCCCTGAACCAACGATCTAACTGGATGATAAAATGGTCGAAGTGGTTGATGAATTTCAGGATCTAGATGCTGTGGCTGAAGGACAACAGCAGTTTGGTGGGTCTGTTCTCTCTGGACTACCTGCGGCCATTTGTGTAGTTGTGGAGATCGTCTGTGATTTTACTTGCGTGAGTTTTGTCCAGTAAAACATCTTAAATGACCTCCCATATCTATAAGCTCCCTGTCCAATCAAACTCTTGGTCATTTAGGGGGCATGTTGTGCACACAGGTTGTTACTTTGGTAACCACCATTTATTTTCCTGTGACTACGGATTCAGCCCGCTAGTTTCCTTCCTCTAGTTTGACCTCCAGTGGCTGGTCAGCCGCCAAAGAGTGAAAGTGAGAGAGAGAGGAGGCAGGACGGCCTGGAAGCCAGCGAGAGGGGAGGAAGTGGGCCGAGGCCTGGGGTTCAGAGGCTATCTGGCAAACAGGAAGTAGACTGGCAGACTGCTTCCTGTTCATCAAGCACTTCCTGGTGACACAGCGGCACATGTGACAGTGGTGCAGGTCCCTGAGGTGACGAAACAACCTGCTATCTGTTGCTGTACTAGATCAGGTGTCTGATCTATAAACTGCAGCATCTTTTCTATTATATGTAATAATCTGACTCTTCTCTTTGTTCTCCACCCTACTCCTTTATTGATTTAGATCAATAAAGTTCATCTTATACATCCGATCTGGTCAGCAGGGTGGTGTAGGGACAGAGACAGGACCCGGGTTCAAACCCCCACCCTGCTGAAGGGTCCTTGAGCAAGACACTGAGTCCCTACCAGCTCCAGACCCTGACCTCTGACCCCCTGTGGAGAGCGGGATCAATAAGGTATGTTGGTATTGTCTTATTTTTATTTTATCGTGGGGCTGGAAGGTGTCACATTCATATCAATACTGCAGAACGCAACACAGACAGCAATGAAGGCATATAGAAATCTACTACTAGATACTAGAGATACTAGATACTAGAGATACTAGATACTAGAGATATTAGACACTAGATACTAGAGATACGAGATACTAGAGATACTAGATACTAGAGATATTAGACACTAGATACTAGAGATACTAGATAGTAGATAAAAGATTCTACAGATACTAGATATTAGACACTAGATGCTCTTAGTCAATAACAGACTATCAGTAGTAATCATGATCTGAGTAGCATTTTTCCCATAATGCCGTTGGTGATGCTAGTCCACGTCACGTCTTCTCATCGGGGAGAAACACCAACAACTTTATACTAAATCAACTAAATGATGAAGAATGTTTCTCATATCACACAGAATTTGGTAAATGGGGTCCTGGAACTGTCAAGGCCTCAAGGGTCCATGAGGGTTTGGACCCCTCTACCTGGTAGACTTGGGGGTTTGGACCCTCTACCTGGCAGACTCAGGGGGTTGGACCCCTCTACCTGGTAGACTCGGGGGTTTGGACCCTCTACCTGGTAGAGTCGGGGGTTTGGACCCTCTACTTGGTAGACTTGGGGGTTTGGACCCTCTACCTGGTAGACTTGGGGGTTTGGACCCTCTACCTGGCAGACTCGGGGGTTTGGACCCTCTACCTGGTAGACTTGGGGGTTTGGACCCCTCTACCTGGTAGACTCGGGGGTTTGGACCCTCTACCTGGTAGACTCGGGGGTTTGGACCCCTCTACCTGGTAGACTCGGGGGTTTGGACCCCTCTACCTGGCAGACTCGGGGGTTTGGACCCTCTACCTGGTAGACTCGGGGGTTTGGACCCCTCTACCTGGTAGAGTCGGGGGTTTGGACCCCTCTACCTGGTAGAGTCGGGGGTTTGGACCCTCTACCTGGCAGACTCGGGGGTTTGGACCCCTCTACCTGGTAGAGTCGGGGGTTTGGACCCCTCTACCTGGTAGACTTCGGGGGTTTGGACCCCTCTACCTGGTAGACTCGGGGGTTTGGACCCCTCTACCTGGTAGAGCTCGGGGGTTTGGACCCTCTACCTGGTAGACTCGGGGGTTTGGACCCCTCTACCTGGTAGAGTCGGGGGTTTGGACCCTCTACCTGGTAGAGTCGGGGGTTTGGACCCCTCTACCTGGTAGACTCGGGGGTTTGGACCCTCTACCTGGTAGAGCTCGGGGGTTTGGACCCCTCTACCTGGTAGACTCGGGGGTTTGGACCCTCTACCTGGTAGAGTCGGGGGTTTGGACCCCTCTACCTGGTAGAGCCCGACAGGAAGGGAAGGGGTCAGTGAACTGCTGAAGGGACACGAGCAGCAGGGTGAACGCTGCATTTAGCCAAAATAGCTGATGTCATCACAGCCATTTCCCTTTTTATGATTGGCTAAGGAACAAGGAACACACACACACACACACACACACACACGCACACGCACACGCACACACAGACAGAGTGGAAAGCCCCAGTCAAATGCACCAGATTGCTTCACTGACACTGTTTCTATGTTAGTATCTGACTTGCTGCCATCCAGATGAACAGGGACACACACAGACACACAGACACAGACACAGACACAGACACACACACACACACACACACACACACACACACACACACACACACACACACACACACACACACACACACACACACACACACGAATATCAAATATAAAAGTCTTCAGACGTGAAACCAAGAAGCCCCAGCAGCTCATTTATCATCACAGTGTTTAAACCAGTTCAGGGAAACCTTTGACATTTGTGTTTATAAAGTGTACACATATTAGTATCATTACGTTAACAGTGAATGCTCTTGTATTTACAGTCTTAATAAAAGTGAACTGAATGTCAAAATGTACATTCAATATCAATGTTTGAATTTAGAAATAACGGCATTATTGTGTTTATTATGTCGGAGTTCACGATGAATCTCTGCTGCTCTGTCGGTACCAACATCACCACCAACACAGTAGTGGTGTTAGTTAGTTAGCAGGCTGACACAGACGTGGAAGTGGTATAGTTACTGCTGGATGATGATGATGATGATGATGGTAGCTGATCTGTCAGGGGAAATCCCCCCCAGACACAGAGACAGAGACAGAGACAGAGACAGAGACAGAGACAGAGACAGAGACAGAGACAGAGACAGAGACAGAGACAGAGACAGAGACAGAGACAGAGACAGAGACAGAGACAGAGACAGAGACAGAGACAGAGACACAGACACAGACACAGACACAGACACAGACACAGACACAGACACAGACACACACACACACAGACACACACACACACACACACACACACACACACACACACACACAGACACACACACACACACACACACACACACACACACACACACACACACACACACACGGGAGCTGGCATGAATGGGAAGTAGAGCATGACCAGAGCAGAGAGCGTGGAGAAGAGACGGTCAAGTATGTATGGAGGACAAACATATAATAGACAAACATGTCTAGCCGTCTGCACGCCAGCAACACGCCAGCAACACGCCAGCAACACGCCAGCAACACGCCAGCAACACGCCAGCAACACGCCAGCAACACGCCAGCAACACGCCAGCACTACTGTCCAGATAGTTTAAGCTAGCTTCACATCACTAACACTTGATTGGCTGCTGATGGGTGATGTCACCCAGCCAACTTTTCCTTTTCGACAAACGAAGAAACAAGGCAACCGACATCAGCCTGGTTGTGCTGCATGTATATTACAGGACAATAATGCAAAAATCAAATCAATCAATCAACAAAACAACAGCAAGTATTTTACAGATTTGTAAACGAGGCAGATTGAATCTATTGATCAGGTTTTCATTCCATTAGCGCTCCCTAAACCAGAGGAACTAATCTGGGAAATAAGCTGCTAGTGATCAATAAGGTCTTATCAGCCAGACCAGCTCTGGAGGTGATCAGAAACATGATTGGTCACACTAACAACAAAGTCTACATGCTTTTACCTCTCCAGACCACAAACAACTGTGAACTGTGAAGTTAGCAGAAAGCAGCTCAGATAGTAAACTAAAACTACACACCAAGTAGACAAGTAGCAAAATGAGACTGGAGGACTAGAGGACGAGAGGTCTAGAGGACTAGAGGTCTAGAGGACTAGAGACACATTTGAGAGACAGACAGGCTGGAAGAGAGAGACATGACATCAAACCAGTCGTCCTGTTGGATCATCTCAGCCGTCTAATGGTTCTAGGTGATGCTGCAGCAGAGCGTCTCCCTATTGGTCCAACTGGCTCCGCCCACTGAACCAGCTGAGGCTAAAGGTAATCCACCAGCTGATCTTCTCACACCGTCACGTCCCCATCAGGGATCCTGGCTTCAATGCAAAATAACAGCAAAAACCTGAAGCACCGGTCTGGACCTGACCGGCTTGTGACCCGCTGCACTATGAGGCGTGACGAAGAGGCAGGTGGAGAAAAGTGATGTGAAGAGGAGATAATAAACACTGAGGCGTCACCACTCAGGTCCTCAGTGAGTTCTGATGCAACACTATCTCAAAAGGAAGATATAATCCAGAAGACTCCAGTTGGTCAGCCATGTCTGTGGCGGATGTTGAATGTGGTTGCTATGGTTCTGCTGTTGCTATAGCAACACGTGTACCTGGACTGGGTCTCGTGTTCAAAACTGCAGAGGAAAACTAAAAGCGTACTGATCCCAGTACAGCACGGTACTACTGCAGTGCAAACAAACCTACTAGTGAGTGTCAGGGCTCCTAGTCAAACTCCAGGACTAGTCCAGGACTAGTCCAGGACCTGCAGCAGCATCTCCAGGACCAGTATCCATCAGAGTCTCTGTTCCAGGTCTTATTTCTGCTCCAACTATCTCTTAGGACCGAAACTATCAGGACATTTCTGATCTGAAGTGGATCAACAAGCAGCCAAGATGAGTCATTCAACACTGGTGTGTGAAGGCCCAAACGCACTGGAAGCGTCTGAGGTGCCAAAATATAAAATAAAGACGAGAGACACGGTGTAGTAACATGTTAAACTACAGGCTAGCAGGTACCAAGGTTAGCTACAGCTAGCACTCAGGTCAGATAGACACCCGATAGGAATACTAGCTGGTCTCCAACTAGGTTACAACAACTGACTCTAGAGCAGCTAGAAAACTGTGTTGTGATGTCAAAATCAGCAGTGAGAGTGACTGTGTGTGTGTGTGTGTGTGTGTGTGAGAGACGGGGGAGGGTTGAGAAAGAGTGAAAGAAAGTGTGTGGTGTGTGTATATGTGTGCATGTGAGAGAATGATAGAATGAGTGTGTGTGTCAGAGCTGTGTGTTAGCTGGTACAGGGTCACCGTCACCCACTATGAGGCCTGAATGGACCACAACGAACCTTTGTCTCCCCTGGGTGTCACAGCATACATGTCGTCGTCGTCGTCATCACACACACACACACACACACACACACACACACACACACACGGTTAACTTTCCTTTTCACTTTGTATTTTCTGCCACAAGCTGCTCCACTTCTTAAACCACAAACTTCCTGGTCAACCTGCTTTCCAGGCACACAACAAACACACAACCAACCTGACCGAAGTCTTTCAGTTTCGATATCGGTCATCACCAGTGTGTTGTTCTCTTGGCTGCCCGGCGCTGAGAGTCTTGTACTGGGCTGCAGAGTACCACGGGGAAACGAACGGGGGCGGTCCAGCCACCCAACCCTAGTGCAGCAGCCTCGTCTCGCTGTCCTTCACCACCGAGTCCACCACAGTCTTCCTCTCGGGTTCCCAGGCCAGTCAAAGCCAGCGGGGGTCGACAACAAACCCCCGGGGCCAGACTGCATCGTCACTCCCCTTAAAGAAGCAGCGTCACGTTATTGCCACCGGTGTCGAAATTCAATCCCAGTGTTTCCTCCTGGCGTGACGCTGCTGCCCAGAGGACCCGAAGGCTCTGGAGGGTCCGAGGCCCCGGGGGTTCAAGCCCGGCTCCGTCGGAGGCCCTGGGGCCCGGGACGGGGTGCTAGGCCCGGCTATTTAAAGCCTCGGGGCGGCTACTGGAGCGCCTCGCTGTTCCCTAAACTCAAACGGAGGTCAAACGCTTTCCCAGGTACAATAACTGGCAGCAGTAAACAGTAATCAGTGAGACTGAAGAGGATTATTACTGAGGCAGCAGACAGACGCTGAGACGAGGCACACTGGAAGGAGGTTTAAATATCTGGAGGCTATAAATACACGGCTCACCTCATCACCGGAGCGCCAGGAGGGATTCACCGAGCCGGCGTCGGTTTTCAACATGAATTCGGATGTTGTGATGCCGCGGTGGTGACGTGCACATCAAGGAGAACGCCAACGGACAAACTACATGACTCAACTGTCTGGTTTCTATTCTCATTCTCGTCCATATATATATATATATATATATATATATATACACACAGTACTGTGCAAAAGTCCTAGGCACCCTAGATTTGTTAATATGAATTTGGCCCTAGATTTTTATTTATTCTTTGTTTTTTCTTTACATTACTGCTCTTTATAGTCAAATTTTGATATTTAGGAACTTTTAATTTCATTATTTCTGAAATCAAATCAAATCACAATTATTTGTATAGCCCTTAATCACCGTTACAGTCTCTAAGGGCTTCACAGGCCCAACATGTGAAAATAATAAATGATTAGTACACGACATCCCCCAGCCTTAGACGCTCACAGAGGACAAGGAAAAACTCCCACAAAACCTTATTGGAAAATTGGGAGAAACCTTGGGAGGGGCTATTCAGAGAGGGAGGGGCTACTCAGAGAGGGAGGGGCTACAGAGAGGGATCCCCCTACCAGGACGGTTGGGCTGTTTGGGCAAGCAGAGTATACACAATATATGAAAGTTCATTTTGGTGGGACATCCAGATCTGATGGGGCATCACAGCATCTTCACTGTACGGATTTGTTTTATACGTGCCTAAGACTTTTGCACAGTACTGTATATTGATATATATTGATATATATTGATATATACTCTGATACTGCCTATATTTCACATCACCTAGATCATTCATTTCTCCTTTGCTTCAGTTTGTTGTTCATTAGTTTCATCGTAGGTTGTGATGTTTCATTTCCACCCACTTGCTATATTTCTATTTCCTTGTGCTGTATCCTTTTACTATTGGCTGCTGAAATGTCGCCGAGGTCATTGAAGTTAACAGTTGTAACGTCTCCAAAGTGAAAATGTTTTCCACCAAATCATCAAGACTAATAATCGATGTTCAATTATGCTGATCACAATAACTGATAACTGGGTGAGGCTGAGAAAAGGAGGCTGCAGGATGGACGACCTACAGACAGCAGAGGGATTTCAATGGACATCCTGAAACTGGATCTCAGCACGTACCATACAACACCTCTGTGTGTGTGTGTGTGTGTGTGTGTGTGTGTGTGTGTGTGTGTGTGTGTGTGTGTGTGTGTGTGTGTGTGTGTGACGCAGGTCAAGGTAGCTAGCAAGGTTTGCAACATCAGCAATAAGCTGGGGGGATGAAAACAGCTCAGCTAGACAGAAGAGCAAAAGAGAGGATGAAACCAGACAGGATCATCATCATCATCATTATGATGAAGGCCCACAGTGGCTGGAAATCCACAAATTCACCAGCCAACTAGAGGCTTAGAATAAGGAGAGAGAGAGAGAGAGAGAGAGAGAGAGAGAATCAACAGTGATATTGACAGAATGGAGGATGGAGAGAAAGAGAGAGCGAGACAGAGACAGAGAGACAGAGAGACAGAGAGAGAGAGAGAGAGAAATCAACAGTGATATTGTCAGAATGGAGGATGAGAGAGAGAGAGAGAGAGAGAGAGAGAGAGAGAGAGAGAGAGAGAGAGAGAGAGAGAGAGAGAGAGAGAGAGAGAGAGAATCAACAGTGATATTGACAGAATGGAGGATGAGAGAGAGAGAGAGAGAGAGAGAGACAGAGACAGAGACAGAGAGAGAGAGAGAGAGAGAGAGTGTCCATCTGGGTGACCAAACTTGGTCCAAGTGGTTGTGACGCAGTTGAAGCTGAGTTGCGCAACCTCGTGCACATTCCTCTGCAGAGCGCCGAGATGGGAGGACAGAAGCCGATCGGTCCTGGAACAGCAGAGAGACACCGGAGGAGATCCAGACTAGACTGGTTTCAGTCTACATAGACCAGCATTAAACCAGGCACAACGCAACCAAACAGCCAGGCTGGGAAAGGACCACCAGCCAAGCGGCCTTCCAACCACGATGCATGAACTAGAAGAAGCTAGACAGGACATAATGCCTTTATTGGTTGATCTGCACCAGGACCTCCATCATCCTCCAGGCTGGATGTAACCCAGCTGGTTTCAGAGACCTCAACACGCTTATTCATGACAGCTGGAAACGTGACGAGCAGCAGAAAGAAACTCAGTTTGAAGAACTGAAATAACCAACTATAGCACATTTCTAGCTAAATATCTCCGGCGTGTGCTTCCTCTGTTCACGTCACCTCCTGGTACAACAGGTTTTCTATCTAGAAAAGTTCCTCTGAACGACGGCGGTTCACCACACTTCTCCATTTCATCAGCCACCTGGAGGTTTGGAGCTCCACCTGTCCACGTGGCTGGTGGAGCAGAACAGGGCTCCCAGCTCCTCCATGTCAAGGACCCCAAGTGGATCTGCATTAGACCACGGACCCCCACTTGAGGTGTTCTTGTCCTAAGTAGTGTTGGTACCAGATTCAATACCATGACAAACAACAACAACAACAACAACAACAACAACAACCAACTGATGCCACAGAACAACGGCCACGTTGACCCGACAGCTTCAGCTGAGGGTTTATTTCTTTCTTGGTACGAGTTTGTCAACCGGTTGAGGTGGACTGGGATCCAGACGTTGGGGACTTGATGTGATTTCAGCTTCGAACGGTTATAAACCTTAATATTGTTTTCAATTGTTGTGTTGTGAGTAGAGCCGCATCACTCAACGCTGCAGGCAGAGAGCAGGAAGTGAAACCAGTGATCAAAATAACCATACATTCACTCCTTCAGAGCGGAAACACAGTGAAACCCACCTGTTCCTCTTTTCACCTCTATGATAAACCAGTCCTCAAAGAACCGTGGAGATCCTTGGACTCCAGGAGGTCCTTGGACTCCAGAATTCCAGGACTCCAAGAATCCAGGCCTCCAAGACTCCAAGACACCAGGTATCCTGGAGTCTGGGGTCTTGGACTCAACCTCGACATGCAGCGACAAATTCTTTACAAGAGGTGACACGTCCTGATGGTATCTCAGGCATCCTGCTGCCAAGAGAAATATGTCTTACCCTGTTCACTGACACTGTCCTGGTGTGTCAGTAGCTACTGTACTACTATGTTAAAGCCAATATGTCTTTTCCTTGGGGACTAAAGTGATTGTGGTTGTGAACAGACGTTGGTCTTGAACCCCCGAGAGTCACAGAGCGGTACATGAGCAGGGCCTGATGAAACAGGCTCCCTGCAGCAGACGGTCCCAAATCCTCCTTCAAACATGCGGTGGTTTACAGCCGCTATACACATACAAACATCTTGAAATGTAGGAATTTAGATGACAAAACCACAAACATACAACCACGTTTCACCAGGGGGGTCAGAGGTCAGAGGGGGCCGGGAGCAGGTCGGGGTTCAGGAGTAGAAGGAAGGGCTCATGGAACCTTCTGGTGTCCGACAGCTTCATTTCCCAGCTTGTTTGACGGTACGATGCAGTCGCCACTTACGGAGGTTGTAATGAAAAAGTAATATAACGAGTAGTGTAACAAATTACTGCTGACAAGGAGTACTCAGTGAAGTAATAATATTCCTCCTGAAAGGAGGAGGAGCCTAACACTGGTGGAGGTGGAGAGTTGAGTTGATTCCTGCTCTGCTGCTAAAAGGCCTCAGGAGGGAAATAAAAGCCCCGTTTCTGATGGCCGGGGGGCCAAGGGGTCAATGGGGATTAGGGTTCACTGATGGGCTTTTCAAGGTCAAAGCTGATATTTTGGAGGATTGAAGCTGCCGATAGCTGATATGGTGTCATGTGCCACCATAACTTTGGGCGTTGTGAAGCCCTTTGAGACTAACCTAATGAAGGGCTGGACAAACACAGGATTTGATTTAGTTTGTTTTTCAGATCTTGAATCACTTTTGTATTTCTTTGAATCTTTTTTTTATTTAATCTATGTACTTTTAGTTTGATTGATTCAACAACAACAACAACAACAACAACAACAACTACTACTACTACTACTACTAAAACTACCAGAACTACTACCACTACAAACATATTCATGTGTAGTATTTAGGAATCTGATCAAAATGTCTTCAGAATCAGTTCAGGTCATCCCATAGACAACCACCAAATATGTAATCAATCAAACTACATCATATCAGAGGTGGACGATACTGACTGGTCCAGATATCGGCCCCAGATATCGGTCTGACCCCAGTAACACCAAGATCCACATCCATCAAGTTGGAAATCGAAGGGAAGCAACTTGATTTTTCTCCCAACAGAGGGGCGGATGGGGAGGGATGGATCAGAGACGAGGCTCGACTGGAGAACAGGGGAAACAGATTTCCAAGGGCGAAGGGTTCGAACCCACGAGGCCGAAACGTGACGACGGGCCTACAGCAGGTTTGGGTTCAACAGAAGCAACAGGAAGGTTTCAGGTACCTCAGGTGACCGGCTAGTTGGTTTTATTTCATGGTTTTAGTCGTCATGACAACAGCGCTGTGGGTGCAACGCTGAAGACGTGTGAAGGGGAAACGCCCAGAGAGCTGACAGGAAGTCGATCAATCAACCGTCACCCCCGGCAGCAAACCGCGACAACACACACACACCAAAAAACTTTCCACAACTTTACTTCCTGTTTATATCGTCAGTCAGTCATGAACCCACTGTCTCCTCGACCTGCCTCTACTTCAGTGGGTGATACCCTACGTTTCCCAGAATGCCTTTTGACAACCTCCAGAGAACGTGAACTTGCTGCTGTCAGCTGTGGGGTTTAGGGACAGCGTGAGAGTGGCGCCCCATAATCCATAGTTCTTACTGGTTTCTTTACTAGTTATGAACATTTTATTCTGCAAACAGCGTCATTTTAAAAACAGCAGAATATATTAAATGTTATTACAATCAATACAACTATCAATACATTTGTGTGTTAGAATGACACATTGTAGCTTTGAACCTGAAACCATCAGAGGTTCTCAGCAGGCTGCAGCTAGCTGTCGGTCTCCCACCTCCTGGTCTCACCTCAGGAGGTCTCTCCCACCTCCTGGTCTCACCTCAGGAGGTCTCCCACCACCTGGTCTCACCTCAGGAGGTCTCTCCCACCTCCTGGTCTCACCTCAGGAGGTCCCCTAGTCGGAGCAGAGCAGGGCGGACATGACGCTTCACCTTTTCACTCGGTCTTTCTTGCTTGTTTGTTCTCGTCTGCAGGCGACGTCAACGTCAAAACCTAGCTATGGCTAAACTGTGAATTTAGCCACCATTAGCCAAAGGTGGGCTAATGTCACGTCGCCTGGATACAACAACGCCGGTAGTGATCGGCTGACTGCGAAAACAGCTGTCACACCAACAACACCGCAAGGTATCGAAATTTGGTGCCGTTTTTCCCAACACTTTTTCGATACTCAGTCGGACCGACATATTTCGGTCGGTTTCCGATGGCACCGTTTTCCGATACCCAACCCTACCTCTGACCTCTGACCTCTGGGAGCATTCTACCGTAATTTGAATCCCCTGAATCTCGTGTTTCCCTGGCGCCATATCCCCGCTTTGTGTTTGTGTCGTCGCTGCACGAGGAAACTATCGCTGGGAGATGTGCTCAACGCCTGACTCAGACAGCCAACACAGACTAGACTTCTGATAGGACCGAGGAGACGCCATGGGCAGGCGGACTCAGACCACCGAGGCTCCCTGGGTCTTACTCCTTGTACGTGAAATGTGTTGGAACAAAAACAATGTGACGTCTTGTGTTGCTGGTCATCCCTGTCACATATCAATATGGGATGTGGTTACATCCTGGAGCAGATATGAACAGCCAGTCAGATTTGAGCACCAGGACCAGGACCAGGACCAGGACCAGGACCTGAGGGTCGAGGCGGGTCGGTCTGAAACCCTGCAGATTGAACAACCAGCCAGGTCGAGTCTGCAGGACTCCAGGTGAACTGGGTCGATATGAAATTGCATTGGAGAAGGAAGATGCAGTTTCATCCATAAACAACTGTACACCCTAAATGCATTATTGTGTTGCAATATCACACACACACACGCACGCACGCACGCACACACACACCTCTGTTCTTGTTAGCACAGCCAGCTAATGTTAACCTACTGCAGCTCTTTTCACCTCCTGCCGGCTGCGGGTTTTAAACCGTGCCTTCAGGTTGACCGTGCAGCTGACGGTGTTTGGTGCGTTGTGAAATACGAGCCGCTCAGCTGTTGGTCATTTAAACCCCTACCACAACACAAAATCAACCTTACCATGCCGGGTTCCATGATCGGACATGGTTTTGCTGGCTCTGGCTCGATGTCAACCTTTCCCGTCTCCCTTCCAATAAGCTCGTGAATTGAGCGAGACTAACCACAAACCGAGCACCGGTCCGTACCGTCAAAGATGCAACTGCCGTCAGTTTATGTAACCTACGTCTATTTATCATGTGATGGATGAACACCGCTGCGGCGCATTTGACATTACACTAGTTCCATTATCGGACACACAGCCAAACCCGGCCTCGGGTAATGAACGATGCCGGGTATTGTATTGCATCGGTCCCCGTTCACCCCCACAGCTATCAAGGATGCAGGTGGAGAACTGGACTTGAAGCATTAACACTGATACCAGGCGTAAAGCCGACAATACTCTAGGAACCAATAAAACAAAATGTTCGTCCAGCGCTAGCATGGGAGGAGGCATGGTAAGCAGAGATGAGATTGACTTTGTAGTCCACGTATGTGCGCATCGAAAAAATAACTTCCATATGCATCAGTAAAGCTGTTTAAAAGCCGTGGGGTGACTCGCTGTGGGGGGAGGGGGGCGTCGCCCAAGAAATGCGGGGAAAAGAAAGACACACATCGGACGGAGACTTGTCCGATAATGGACGCATACCGTCAAACGTTACCCTGCCTTTTAACGTCGTTAACGTAGTCCCGATGAAAGCTAGCTAACTGGTTTCCATGGTTAGCTTGTCAGTTTGCAGGAAAAATAAAAGCGGGAAAGTGGAGTAACTTCCTGCTTACCTTGTTGTCTCTGCTGGTGTTTCCCACGGAAAACTAGAACGGTCATGTTCAGCTCATTCTCACACATGTAACGTCCATGTTTGCTTGCCTGGTATGGAGAAGCAGCGCCGTCAAACGCCTCAGAATAAGGCATGGGACTTCCGGCTGCGACTTTCAAAATAAAGTTGGCACACTCGCGTTGTCAAGTACCAATGTACTATTTGCGATTTCTTAAAACATCTTTCCTGTGTGTTTTGTTTGACCAAGCAAATCAGCCAAAACTCAGATGAAGACTAATCCCTATCCCGGTTCACCTGGGGGACAAAAAGCGGACTTTATTGTTTTCAGGTGACAAACGTAACATTTTTATTTTGAAGACGAGATCGCCTGTTTTCCGGTGTGATTGTGAAAGCTTTACGCAGCTGCAGCTGTCTGGTCTGTAGGCTTCATAACCTCATTGGCTCGGTTATTCATTATCTTTAAATACAGTCCGCAAGTCTCTCATAATAATGATACAAATAATAACAATCATTGTGTCGTTGTTTATTTCCAGGTTGCTTCTTTTCTTCTCCACCCGCCGAGTTGCAGCTGTTGCTTTCTGTTTACAACCAGCAAGTTGCCTCTTCTGCACCAGTACAAATACTATACGTATACTACTACTGTACTGTATACTGGTACCGTACTGGTACTGTACTAGAAATACAGAGAGAGAGAGAGCGAGAGAGAGAGAGAGAGAGAGAGAGAGACACGAGGGAGGACTACATGAATTAGTGTAAAAAAAATCAATAACTGCAGCCTTTCAACGTTTCATTTCTTTATTTTTTGTAAAATAATGTGAAGGTACAGTCTTTTAAAAATCTTTTCATGTTAGGTTTAAGAAGCACCTATGGTTTAAAACATTATTTACAAGACTCACGTTCCCTGGTTATTACAAGTTTCAAATAAAAATTATAACAATGTCAATTTATTACTCAAATAAAAAGCAAGATGCATACGTTCATTTATTTTCTTGACCCTAAACATGAGGCAAAAAACTACCTTGTAAAACAGAACAATAACATTATGATAGCAATTAATATAATACATCAATAAAAATAAAAATATGGCCGCAACTGATCCCTAGTCCACACTCTACCTCGCTGGTCAACAGCAGCCCCTACCGGCAGAGTCTGGAACTGCACTTTACTGCTGAGCACATTTACTCACTTTATTGCATAACGGCAAGATGCATTTAGTTCAGGCTGTAACACGCGCACGCAGCACGCACGCACACACCAATATCAAGATGGAAAGGATAAACTCGGCTTAAGAAGCACGACACAGGTACTCAAGAGGAAATACAGATGGGTAAAGTTGGAGTAATTATCACCAACAGCAACCAAAACGTGTGAACCAAGAAGAGTGACAGGACAAGATTAAAACCATTATGGAGCTTTTAAAATGATAAGAGGGGACTTAAAGGAAAAACCCACCGGAAAACTCTTTAACTCTTGTATTTCTGGGTCTATTTAGTTGATTGGTGTATTGGTCTTCCTGTGGATATCTGGCCACCAACAGTAGCCAAGATAAACCAGAATTCAGGCAGGTTGAGGGAAAGTGGGTAAATTCATTGCTAAATAACATCACGTGGAACAGTGGAAGAGGATCTATGGTGGATTTGTCCTTTAAGTCTTTGGTTGTCAAAATGATAAAACGTCCAGACTGAAAAACTGACTGATGAACTTCAGGTAATGATTTTATTTTCTCCAAAATAACGACACAGCAATTTTCATCCTATGGTTGTTCATTATATCCCACTGTTATCCACATCGACTTCATCCTTGTTGCCTATCCCTGCTGAAGGCAACTTTGTCCGTGTGCATTGCCGCAACAAGTTGCCCATCTATCTCATCTGATGCTGAGGACAAACTTTCCTCCACCTTCAGTAACAAACTGCCCTGAAAATACGCTTCACATGGGGTTCCTACACAGGACTTCAATATTCCAGACCTTCAATTCTTGATTTGATTTGAAGAGTTGGGTGTTTCTCTCTGCTAAATCATTCTATTATATATATATGTTATATAAATTACTAAATGTATTTCCCATACATTTCCACACCTGTGTAGGAACCCTGCTCTCACTGGGTACAAAACCTGTCAAAATGTCTGATCAACCTTTCTGTCTCCAGGCCAGCAGGCTGGTAGGACCAGAGATTCAAGAAGCCCCTCGATGCGGAGCCACAGTGGGTGGGGCATGACCTTGTGGGTTAGGCTAGACTAGTCAAGCCCCGCCTACACAACGTTGTCATTGATCTACTAAACCACGGCGAATGTCAAAACTAGCAGGGTCAACAGGAAGGAGTTATTCAGATCAAAGGTTTACGATTGATTGGAAAATATCTGGGAGCATGAAAGAGTTTTTTCACCTTGTAGGTGAAGAAATGAATTATTTCATAAGAAAAGTCACCATGAAAGAATCAAACATGACAAACCAAACTGAATGGTGGTTGATCTTCGTTGACCTGCGAAGGGAACCTCCCACTTTTACCTGGAAAAGATTTCTGATGCTGCACATCATGAAAGGGCTGGAGTAAGGAGCTAACGTTATCAATGTTAGCTTGAAATTGTTAAAGCTGTTACTGTGACCTAAAATCAGCCCAAGACAATGGAATGACTTTTTCAATCAGAAACAGCAAAATCTAATAGATAATCCTCAAGACAATGAAAACTACAAAATACCATGAAAGTGCGTCGTGGGCGGGGCTTGACTGGTCTAGCCCAACCCAGAAGGTCATGCCCCGCCCCCCGTGGCTCTGCATCGAGGGGCACTTTCCTGGCTGAGTGAGAGTGAGCCGGCCTCTAAATCACCTTCTGGTTCAACAAACGGCAAAGTGCAAGATGATCAACAACTACATCACCTTCTCTGGTTTTCAAGTTGTATTTAATCTCTGAATCTCGTCGGCTACCAGCGCCGACCTTGACTGACCTTCTATAGAAACACCACTAACACTAACACTCCCCCAGTCTCTGTCCTACGTCGTCGCCTCGCCACGATTGGGTTTAAATTTCACAGGAGTGGATAATTCAGCTTTTTACGTCTTTTATTCTGGGAATGATCAACAGTGCAGCACATCAACAGGAAATCAGGGAAACAAGAAGACACACGAAGCTTGGTGTAGCAACACAAACTATCTGGTAAAACTTCGGTTCAGTTCCCAACGAGGCAGGAAACCAAACCTTTCATCCACCGGTCACACTAAACTGACCAGTGTTTGACTGGTGGCTGGTGGTTTCCCTGGTAACCCCAACAACAACAACCACCAGTAGCTTGGTTTGTCCTACAGGGGGCAGTAGTGCACGGCTTGGGTTAACTACATAACCTGTAGCCTGCACCCCACTCATCCTCCATTCTGGCTTTCACATTAAGAGCTCCATAGAGAAAATAGCCCTCTGAGTTTAGTTGGTGTCTGTAATTTAAAGCGATTATCAATAATTATCTTTGCGTTATTCACTCAAAACAAATTAGAGGTGAGCTTTGTCTTCAGATGCTCCGGGGAACTCCATAAACTCCTGATAAACCAAACCCGGTTATCGACGGATTCGGACCCATTGCACAGGAAACGGCTTCTTCTACTCAGACTGACGGTTTCACATCACGTCAGATCTACTGTGAATACGAGCTGCCCACTGGGAAGAAAACGTTCACGTCCGCCTCCTAGTGGCGAACACAAGTAAGACACGTGAGGATGTTCTGTCTCCCGATTTCTCCGACTTGGTGTCAAATTGTGGAACTGTCAATATTTTCAGAATCCTTTCCTGATTTCCATCATCAGAACAGTTTTCCATTTTAAAGTTGCACACTTTTCCAGACCTCAGACATGTTTTACACATTTGACTGCAGGTCACTAATATCACCACCCTTAGTGACATATAGTCTCTCTCGGGGGGAAGCAATTTGACGTGGTGGGGAATTTTCAATATTTATCCACTTAAATTTGAGCAATTTTGTGTTTTCCATACTCCCCAGACCTGCTTAGTACTGTGTCATAAATCATTGCAAAATGTTTACGACATGGATTACAGCACCGGAAATGTTCTCTGGTTACAGTTTTCTTCATTTTTTGGACAAATCAAAACAATTTTCTAGAGAAGGAAAACAACTGTGTTATCGGCAAAAGTGAAATCAACAGCACCTTTCCCTAACTTTAATGATGGTTGGTTACCTGTAGACTAACTTACCACCAGTCAAACCTTACTAGTATTTGGCTGGTGGTGTAATTTCCTACCCCATTGAGAGCAACTGAAGCTACAAACAGCAGACAGTGGATCTAAGGATCTTCACACAGCGGCGATGGTTTCACGTTTCACCAAATCAACAAACTCTGTTGTTCCAACGTGCAGCTGATGTCAGGGTACTGCTTAAACTTCTATAGACTTTACTTTTCTTCTTAAATATATTTTCAAGATACGTCTGTGAAATTATATACATATAGATTTAGACCACCTTTTAATTAAAAAATAAAACTTTTTTATAGTAATAACTACCTTTGTTACATAAAAATACGTTACTATACTCTGGCTGTGGCCTTCGCTGTGGCAAGACAGAGGCAGCAAGTGCAGGCAAGAGGGCGGGGCTAAGGGCTGTCAATCACAGTGATTGGGGTTAAAGGGTAATCCCACCAAAAATACTTTTGTGTTGTTATTCTAACAAGAATAGTAGACAAAACCATCAGTATAGGTTTTCATGAGTTTTGAGTTAATACCTCTTAACAACATTGCCAGTTAACTGCTACTTTTTCTATTTTGTAACTCAAAATGTTTGACCTAGGTACAGTAAAGTGACTCTCTTTGAACCAATGCAGTTTGATGAGGCAGTTTCCTTGACCTTGAGAACTCAAAACACATAATACAATTGGAAAAAAAACAGTGGGGTACTTTGGGAAAATGTCTACTTTGCTGAAAAACAACAGTCAGAACTATTTTGGTGGAACTACCCTTTAAAACCTGATCAGAAGGGGCACTAAAGCTCAAAGTCCGAGGGGTTGCAGCAATCATACATACAACAAGAAACAGGGTCCTACACATTTTACATTTCAATCTTCCAGTCTGTCGTTTCTTGACTGGATTTGAAGATGTTGGTGTCTCTTTAGTACGGCAGTGGCTGGGCAACAGCTGAAGATCATTCTCCACAAAGTGGATCTTCAACTACATAAATGTGCTGCCACATTTATCAGAGCTGAAAGGTTTTTTCCCAGACCTGCATAGGACCCCTGCGTCTGGCCTTGACCAATTCAAAGCACTCAGTCATTCCATCATTTAAGACATCCAGTATGATCACTGAAATGCATAAGTTCTATTTAAAACACAGCCAATCCACACGACTGCAGGCAAGTGCTTTTTTGCATCCAATGCATTGTCAACACATTCTTTAGTGACATATACAGTAATCCCTGCTATTCGCTCTAAGGGAAACGGGGACAAGTGCACAATCTAGTAGGCAGCTACACAGTATAGCAGGCACACAAGGCAAGAACAGAGCAACAAGACCCATAGCTCAGAAACACCATCCACAGCCTGAGACATGCTGACAGACCGGGTACTGCTGTTAGGATACAGCTTGCAATGATGGACACTACGCTCTGATGCAGTAACGAGTATGGACACCCGTCTAGCTGGCGTTGATCGAGTAACCGAGAGTTAACAGACTGGCTTAGGCTGTGATCAGACAGGACGCTTTCTCACTTCTCAGGTTGTGAGCGACGCTAATAACAGAGAGAGCAAGAGCTCAAAAGGTGTTACATCATTCTTGTTGCAATGCAACACCAAGTTTGACAATGCCATGCCAGCTAGCATGAGCATTAGCTAGCAAACCTGAAGTAACAAAGGGGATTGTTGAAAATGGACAAGAGAAAGTTAGCTCTCTGCTTGGATGAGTCCATTCTGATAGGACAGAGCAGCCACACTTTTTTTTTTTTTATCATTTTGTCCAAGAGCTCTGACTAGATAGAGCATAGAGCCAATTACACACTGACTTAATACCTAATGCAGCTGAAATTGAGACATGTTCGAGCCCTGGTGTCCAAATGCCAGGCACATGGAGGAGACTTTTCCTGCTGCCACCAAACCACCGAAAATAAGATAAGGCACAGGCGCACTCACTTAAGCGTCCTATGTGATCATGGCCGTTTTGGGCTTGAGCTGCTTCACTTAGGCATCTCTGTCTGATTGAGGTTAACATGAGCATTCTGAGTGACATGAATAGAAGCAGCGGTATGAGGGTTTTGAACATGGCGCGAATCCTACACAATACTCACTACATATCCAGACACAAAATGGCCACTGGTTTCTTCTCACCATGTACACACTCCTGAGAGGGCTTCACCCCGACCCAGGAGAGGGAGACAACCATTAAACCTGCTCCTACATAGTGGCTAGTTTCTGTTCATTTCTGCTACTGAGGAATGGACCGACGTGGCCAGCACAGAATCTCACACACTTAAGATAGAAACTGGCCACCAGTGACTGCCAGGGCAGGACACAGTGGCTGGTACATCTCAAAATCACCAGCCACATTTTAATCAGTTTGTTTTACCAACACACTAGGGTCTTCAAATACAATACAACCTCCAAATGATGGCTAACTACCTGCCAAAGTGGCTGGTAAAGTAGAAAAACTTAGCAGCCAAAGCCAATATATACCAGCATGTGGCTGGTGGCTGGTACTTTCCCACCATGCAGTCGGTGGTTTGGGGTAAAATAATCCAAAATGGTCTGTGCTGCGGAGTGATTGCCAATATGGCCACAGGATGGAAAGGAGAAAGCCCAGAGAGACAACAGTCAGAAAGCTCGGGGAGGTCCGGGCGTATCGGATGCATATGCTTTTCAAGATGGCGTCTTCTTCCAAGCGTCGACTACCGACGGTTCATGACATAAAGCTGATGTCACATGCGCGATCCCTGCGTGTTTGCATTAACTCAAGTGCATTTTTCATGAACATGCAGATAAGACTCGTACAAGCTAATGCCTAAAAAAAGAAACATCTTGCTTTTCCTTGACTTCAAGCATTGCAAGAGCATTCTCAGTTAAGTGCCTTTGATGCAGCGGAAAAGCTCCCCCTTCTTCAGTTCCTTCTGACCACCGGACACATCTTCAGTCCTTCTCTCCAAGCCTTCATCGCCACCCGCAACCAAGAGAGGTGTGAGGATTCCCAGTCAGAATTCACTTAACTACTTCCAAACCTCTGCAGACCCTCTAGATGGCTGACCTCCAGGGGAATGGTGAGGGGTGGCTGTCTCTTCGCCGGTCCCACCCAAGTTCCTGGAGGGGTGGTGGTGGGTCACTTCAGCCGGTCGGATCGGAAGGAGTCCTCCACAGCTGGGTCGGCGAGCATCAGGTCACCGTCCAGCATGTCCAGGGCCAGGGGGTCCATCCTGAGGGGGTCGTCCAGGGAGAAGGGGTCCATCTCAAAGCCAGGGACGTGAGACAGAGCGCTGGCGATCTCCTTGGACAGGCCTGGTGGAGAGTCACCTGGAAGGAGGGAGGGATGGCTGACATGTTAAGACTTCAGGAAAAGCCACTCAGAAAAAAACCCCAACAGTACACATCATCTCCCACAAATGATGCAGCCCCCCTCTGGGCCAATCAGTAACAAACATGTCACCCTGTTTTGACCTGTAATTGTAGCACTTTGGGTCAATCACTGTAATTTATAAAGTGCAGGAGAGAGATGCATCATTTCCCCAAGTTTCTTCAAAATCCATTCAGTGTCTGAGATGTTACAGATGAACAGATGAATGAGACCGATCCATTGTCATTTCATTATGAGTGGAAAGACGCACTGAAGATCCGATCACCCAAACCAGAGGTGGCCAGACATGCATTTGGCCACATTGACAACCAAGTGAAAATGCAATGCATCCAATCCACAAATATCAAGTATGGAAATGGAAATAGGCCTAAAGTTGATCACACATAACCGACCAGGAAGTGCATGCAAACAGCTGACAGGCGGTTTGGATAGCAACATACTAGTCAACAATGGACTAGAACAAGCAAGATGAGGTGTTAACTGTCCACTTTAAAGGATGTAAATGTTCTGGTAGTTAAGTGTGTGACCGTCTGTGTTGGGTGAGGGAAAAAGATTTCAATGTGTGTACCTGAGACATGTCTCAATGTAAAACTAATCCATCTAAAGCACATTTCTATAGAAGCCAGATACCAGATGCATGTTCATGCCGAGGGCGAAGGAGGCCGTGGCCAGGTTTGGCATGTTGAGCAGCAGCAGCTATGGCCTCACCAGTGAGAATGATGTTGGGGACGTTGTGTCGTCCCTCCCCACCGCCGTAGTTCTGGTTCTGGTTGTTGAGGAACTGCTGGTCCCCGGGGTCCTGGAACTCAAAGGACCCCTGGGTGTTGGAGGGGTACTGGCTCTTGTCGGCAGCGCTGCCACAGCCCAGACCGCCGTGGTTCAGCAACAGACCGTCGCCCTGGCTCTCCATGGTGAACTGGAGCAGGAAGAGAGCGGGTAAATGGGTTAGACTGGGAGGGACACTAAAGTCCGGATATCAGATATGGTGTGTTCACCCTATTCTGCATTTTTTTAAGAAAACTGCTGCCTCAGCTGCATTTTGTGCTGATAATGAACAGCAGGTTTGTTTCCAGTTGCAGTAGCTGCCACCATCAGCAAACAGCATTAATGAACAACTCAAACTCTTCTCACACAACAGAGGAACAACTATTAACAGATTTGCTACCGTTCTTTCAATTTCCATTCTTGTTGTTGTCCTTAACTGTCAGCATATGTAGTGTGAAATCCCTCCTCCTTGTTGTGATTGGTCAGTCCACATCTGTTGTTTACTCATTCATGAATGAACTTCAATCAGAGAACCAAGTGTGATGGAGGTGTATGTACAGGCTACAGGCTGAAGGGGTCAGCAGAGTACAGAGGCTTTACAGTTCCATCACAAATCTCCTATCAACCCCGTGGCGCCATCATACTTAATATAAACCAACCAGCTAGAACCAGTTGACTCTCTGAACCAGGTTGTTGTGGTGTGTCTGTAGATCATCCAGTAACGTGTGTGATCAGGTAGATTTGTCTCCAAATGTAGGTTACTGTGACTCAGTAAACTGTCTTGTCTTTAGCCCTAGTCTCTACTCCAAAACACTCTGAGTTGGAGCTCTCCTGGTAGATAGTAAAACTCTAAGTTTTGTTAACATCAGGTTACTCTAGACCTGGAGTGGTAAAAGGGGTTAAAGTAAACAGAGGGGGCGGGACTACATCAGGTGAAAGCCTCTATTACCTGTTGGTTGGATCTGCCTGTAAGCTGGAAACTCAGGTAGGGGTCCTCCAGGAGAGAGTTGAACAACGAGTCCTGAGAGAGAGAGGGAGAGGGAGAGAGAGGTTAAACTCAATGATGTAATCACTTCTTCTGAAATCAGTAATCTCATCAACATTTTTCTCTCAGTAGATTTTCAACCAAATCAACTGGACATAAATATGGCTGTAACAATAGTAAATAATATTTATCATGAATCAGCCAATAAATCAGCTCAGTATCTAATCAGAGAGAAAAAAAAGGATGAGTGGTATGACGAGGACTGCAGAAGAATCAGAAAAAAACTGATTTTGACACCTGCCCAACCAAAAACAAAACACAGACCTGCGTCAGAATTATGTTCAAACACTGAGAAAATACAAACAGATCCTAAGACACAAGAAGAGAGAACATTACAATCACAAATTAAGAGACATTGAAGAGTCCATAAACCAAATCAGTTCATGGAGAGATGGAACAATAACAAAACTGAGAATTTGTCCCTATAAAACTGTAGTATTTGGAAAAATCATTTTGAAAGACTATATGTGCAAATTTCACCAAACTGTTGAAAACATGAACAGAAACAAATCCAAGAAAAGTTTAAATCTCTTGAATCAAGTATCAAAAACAATCAGAATCCTCTTGATTATCTCATTACAATGAAAGAATTAAAAAACTAAAATCTGGCAAAGCATGTGGACCTGACAGCATCAGGACCGAGATGCTGAAACACAGCAGCCCTGCTGAAACTGTTCAACCTTGTTCTCCAAGCTGGTTGCTTTCCTGAGATCTGCTTTCCCCAATACATAAGAGTGGAGATAAATTGGACCCCATCAACTACCGAGGCATCTGTGTGAGCAGGAACCTAGGGAAGGTTTTCTGCAGCATTATCAATGCCCGAGATTTTCAGGGAAACAGCTTGTCACCAACTCTCTTTAATATCTACATAAATTAATTAGCAGTACAGTTGGAGTAGTAACCCAACTGTAACCCTACACAATAAGGAGGTCAAACTCCTGCTGTACGCAGATGACCCCGGACTAACCCTACACAATAAGGAGGTCAAACTCCTGCTGTACGCAGATGACCCTGGACTAACCCTACACAATAAGGAGGTCAAACTCCTGCTGTACGCAGACGACCCCGGACTAACCCTACACAATAAGGAGGTCAAACTCCTGCTGTACGCAGACGACCCCGGACTAACCCTACACAATAAGGAGGTCAAACTCCTGCTGTACGCAGACGACCCTGGACTAACCCTACACAATAAGGAGGTCAAACTCCTGCTGTACGCAGACGACCCCGGACTAACCCTACACAATAAGGAGGTCAAACTCCTGCTGTACCCAGACGACCCTGGACTAACCCTACACAATAAGAAGTTCCCTAACCCTAATCAGCGGAGAAATTCCGCAGCTGGGCTGAACATGGCGTAATGAGGTTAAAGCTTCATGGATCTGTCTCTGCTTTGCATCTCTGACAGTGAAGAGATAATGTGCCGGTTTGGATTAGGAGTGGGTTCCAATTCAAATCGATCTTCATTTGAATGATCCAATATCGATTCATAAAATCCCAAAATCGATACTTTAATGTATGATTTAATGACGACACAACAAGTCCTGGCTTCCCAAAGAGGAAAGAATATGACAGATGAGTTGGAGATGCACTTCCTCTTACAATGTGACAAATATCAGACTGTAAGAATGGAATACTTTAAAAACCTAGATCTGTTAATCCACAACTTCACCAAACTAGACGACAGGAAAAAACAACATATCCTACTAGGAGACCTGCAGCAAACCTAGCTGCCCAATATGGGACTGCATGACACAACCTGAGGGACAGACCGGCTGAACAACCAATCACCTGAGGGACAGACTGGCTGAACAACCAATCACCTGAGGGACAGACCGGCTGAACAACCAATCACCTGAGGGACAGACCGGCTGAACAACCAATCACCTGAGGGACAGACTGGCTGAACAACCAATCACCTGAGGGACAGACCGGCTGAACAACCAATCACCTGATGGACAGACAGGCTGAACAACCAATCGCCTGATGGACAGACAGGCTGAACAACCAATCACCTGAGGAACAGACAGGCTGAACAACCAATCACCTGAGGAACAGACAGGCTGAACAACCAATCACCTGAGGAACAGACAGGCTGAACAACCAATCACCTGATTATCTTGACTTCTTTATGACTTTCAGTGAGAGTAAGAGAGAGAGACTTTAATAGTCACACTGATGGTCTAGGGTGCTTCATAGATCTCTAAGATAAAGCATAGCCTCAAAATGACGATGCCAATACTCCAGTCCTGAAAGAGACAAACGTCAGTGTGGTCGAGTCACCAAGCTGTTTTCAACTACGTCACGTATCCCAGGCTGCCCTGCAACAGTTCAGCAGCCACTGTTGCAATTCACATTAGTTTCACATTAGCTCAGAATTCATAGAGTTAATTCCCATCCTGGTTACACAGCAACAAAACACATACTAAAGCCTTTTCTTTCAATCCAGATGAGGAAAATTCAAGAAGACAAGAAATAGAGAATCAGATTAAAGATGTGAAGCAGGTGCATAGTGACAACTGATTGCTTGATATAAGGCTCCGGTTTCACTGTCAGAGTTAAAATTACTTGTGTCAATACTCTAAAAGCAAAAAGACACTTTAAATCCTCTTTAAATCCTTGAAGGTGCACCCTAAGTCGGCAGGGAGACTGAGGCCTGTTTTCCTGCTGAATGGGCGATCTGATCCGTTGACTCAGCAGATCTCCACACCAGGTACTGCATCACCTCCACATCACCTCAGACACAAACACCTCAAAGCCCCTGCTCCGAAGTGGTCAGAGGTTCAAAAAATTTGGAAATGATGCTTATTTTCCTACTTTGTGACCAGGTATCAAAATATTTTACAACAGCGGTTTAACAGGTTTCAAGCCCAAAACCATGAAAGGTTTAGTATTACTGACGCGTGATGAAGTGAAGTTAGCCATTTCAGCCCTTTACTTACAAAACAGCATAACTTTAGCGCAAATAATCATCAATCATGTGCTTTTTAAATAAAATCTGGTGACATATCTGTTCTGTGTTTTGGAATGATGGCCTTCATTTGTAACCTCACTTTCCTGGCCTTTAGATATTTAATTTGAATGAAGTCAGAAGCGCTGGTTCTCAAATGAAGACTCATTTCTGGCCTTAACATCAGACAGCTCCACCACAAAGAGATTCCCCAGACCGGCTCAGCGTCAAATCAAACATATTCTCCAGTGGAGGAAATCCCCAGGAAACAGACTCATCAGACCTGAACCACACTGCTCTGCATGGCGGCTGACTTCGGCGAAGTTGACGATGAGTAATTACTGATCCTAGAACATGTCGTCAATATTATGGTTTCATTTTCGTTAGTAACGCCCTTCACTACTGTAAAACTATTGCTCCTCAAATCATCAAGACTAGTGATCATGATTAATAATCGGAATCATGACTTTTTTTAGGCGACAGTGTGAAGCAGCACCCCCGCCCCCTGTCTATGGTAGCTACTTACATTGTAGAGGCCCAGGTCAGTGGCCAGGCTGTGGCTGATCTGCTGGAGCTGGGGCAGGCCGCCGAGTCGCTGCTGGTCTGCCTGCTGCTCTGGGTCCGGTTTGACCAGACACTGGAGGTTGTGACCGCTCTGCTCCAACACACTCTCACTTTTTATCAGCGGCGTGTCGGCCGAGTTGAGCTGCGGCGCTGCTGGCCTCTGCTGCTACCAACAAGGACAACGGTCATCAGTGTGGTGGCACTACCGGAGAACCTTTCCTCTCCATACTGTACCGAGCTACACAATGCTGTTTGTGGTGTTTAGCAGCTAACCATCACTGTCTTGTTAACACATCTGATTAGCACGCTAGCTAACATATCTAGTAGAAGCTAGCGTTAGCAGTGGCTAGTAGTCCCATGTTAACAGTAACTAAACTAGCCTGCTGGCTCGTTAGCTAGCTACCAGTTTGTTCAGGTTAACTAGCTGACTCTTCTCCAGCTCCAACTCAGAGTGTTTGGAGTAGAGACTAGGGCTAAAGACAAGACAGTTTACTGAGTCACAGTAACCTACATTTGGAGACAAATCTACCTGATCACACTGATCACGTTTACTGAGAACGTTACTGGATGATCTACAGACACACCACAACAACCTGGTTCAGACAGTCAACTGGTTCTACTTTACCGTGCCAAAGTGCTGCTGGATATGCTGGTTGTGGGCGTTGAGGAGATTCTGCATGTGGAGGTGCTGCATGGCCTGCGACTGCTGCTGCTGCTGCTGCTGCTGCTGCTGCTGCTGCTGGGTGTTGGCCCGGGGCTGCTGGAGGCGGTGCAGCTGTTGGTGGTGGTGCTGGCCCAGCGGCGAGGGCTGATTGCCAGCTTGGGAGCTGGGCAGGCCCGGGTGAGGCTGGTGGCAGCCTGGCTGGTGCTGGTGGGACTGGCTGAAGGGGTAGGGAGGCAGCCGCTGGTCCAGGGGCAGTTTGCTGGTATCCAGAGGAACGCCCTGTGGGGAAGGTAGCAGGGTGGGGCATTACTACCAGCAAGATACTGGGAAATGTAAGTTAGGGTGTGTCCACACCAAGCATGTTTAGGGCAGTTTAATCAAACTCGGGAGGGTTTCTGACTTTTGTTTACAAGCCCGGAAACAAACCAAATACCGTTCTGGTTCAGACCAAAGAAAACTAACTGGAGGATCGTCTAGTCTACAGGTTGCTGACCACCGTTTAGAGCTGCAGTTACCCAGGAGGTGTCTATGCCCCTCCAGGGGTCCTTGAATGGGTTCCCCAGAAAAACGTGAAGGAGAGTATTACCTGGGTTATGGAAAAGAGTATTACCTGGGTTATGGAGGAGAGGGTGGGGGAGATGGTGGGGGAGAACTGCTTGGAGTGATGCCTCCGTGACTCCCCTCCCATGGGCAGGATCAGAGGGGAGAGCTGGGCTCGTCTCCGTGGCGACGTGCTGAGTGGCGGCTGACCCTGGCCACTGAGCAGCGGCGAATAAGAGGAGGAGCAGGAGCTGGACCCGCCCACTCCACTGCTGTAGCTGGGGTTGCTACTGGCTGCCGACTGGAGCGACTGGCCACTCAGGGACGAGTTGCTGAGGGAGGAATGCAGCGATTGGCTGCTGAGGGAGGATGGCAAGGAGGGGGTGGAGCTAAGCGAGGACTGCAGGGAGGGGTTGCTGAGTGACGATTGTAGGGAGGCGGAGCTCAGGGAGTTTGGGTAGGAGTGGCTGCTGAGCGACGATTGGATGTTGGGGTTGCTTAGCGACGACTGCAGGGAGGGGTTACTGAGTGTGCTCTGTAGAGACGCCAGGAGGCCTGGGGGGGGAACACAAACACAGTGTCAACATCCAACCAGGCTCACCACAACCATGTAAAAAAAAAAAAAAAACCCTGTCTGAGCAAGACACTGAAGTTGTTGCAAGGGACTCTGGGTAACAGTGTCAAATGTGTGTGTCAAGCTAAATGCCTTAAATGAAAATGTGAAGGGAAGAAAATGCAATCACAAGCTTGAAGACTTGTTGCACCTATGAGAGACGAGACTTAACACCCTAGCAGACAGTGAGCCGCAGTGGAAACAGAGATCCTAGCGATCAGGTCTGCTGTGGGATCGATTCCCTGCAGAATCACCATCATGAAATGCGTCGTTAAAAGCAGCTCAAAGTCACTGAACAACTTTGTGTTGTTGGTTATTATCACTACTCATTTTCCTGTGAAACCCCAGATGTGTTTCCCTGATTAAGAGTATACATTATAAGGGGCTGATCAGAAGCAGCTCACAGGGCAGCAGAGCGATGGTCCTCCTAAACAGCCATTATGGTAAAACATCAAAGTACAAGCCCTGGCGCTGTATCAGGACCTCTAAATACATCTGACCTCTGATCCAGTCTGGAAAGTGTCCTCATTTGGTTAATACCAGGACTTTAAAATGTACAATAAGAAGTTTAAAATTCTTCAATCATTTTGTCAGAGTCAGACATCGATGAACTAAACGGTGAAACAACAGGGCTGAATAGCTGATGGTGTTTAATCAGAATTTTAGGTTCCACAATTAAACCTCGTAAGAATATCAGCAACACAACATGAATACATCTTGACCAGTTTGGTGTTTCTTCATCCAACAACACTGCACACACTCTTCATCTCTCTGGCCTCGGTGTGAAAATAGGTTGTCTATGTAGGGAATCCGGTCCCAAAGAGAGCTAGCCTGTTTTCACCACAGCTTCTCCCCTGGAGATCCCAGCAGGTGAAAACATCTGCTCCGGCCACAAACAAACCTCCTACCATCACCTGCTTCCACTCCATCCTCGGTTCCTTTCCTACTTCACCTCCTTCCTCCCTTTGCCAGGTCGAGGGGTGTTAACGAGCCTAACTAGTTGAAACTCGACATTCGTCTTCCCCCGGTGAGTCGAGTCCATCTGAGCATGTCTGCTCTTTGACATTACAGATCCAGATCAGAGGCCTGGAGGTTGAGCTGACAGCAGCTTCCTGCCTGCGGTCGGCCTCGTCACCTCATGACAGATAAGGGACAGCTACATTTTCCGACAGCACATCCACCCACCGAAAACCTCCATTTCTGTGTCTTTCTGAAGCTATATTTAGCGCGCCCCCCCCCCCTCAGTACATCCCCCGCCCTTCCTTTCATCTCCTCCATTCTCACCCACTTACTTCCTCTCCTGTCTTTTACTTGTGAGGTGTTTCATCTGGGGAGGCTAGAGAGTGGTAGGGAGTTCAGCGTCCTACCCAAGGACATTTCAACAGGACGCACTGGCTGCTGCAGGGATCAAACCTGTGACATTCGGTGTCTCTAACTAGGCCACCGGGCCCCCTAGCTTTAACAAACACCAGTGCTGCAGGTCTGACCTGACCCAACACAGAAACAGAGAGCCGACTGGAACAAGGTCAGTCCACCAGAACCAGTCCACCAGAACCAGTCCACCAGAACCGTCCTGCTTCAGATGAAGAAAGAGAGTTTCTAAAGGTTTCAGACATTTAAGACTTTAAGACCTTTTTAACAAACCTGGAAATACATTGAAGAAATGCATCATACATCCTGAGACAGAGGACACTGACTGAATATAAGGTCAATATCGACCCCATGTATCGGTCTAACCATACACACACACACACACACACACACACACACACACACACACACACACACACACCCCCCCCCCCCCCCCCCCGCCCTACCGGGTGTGTGGTGGGGGAAGGATGCCGTTGCCCCCCGGCCCGGTGGCAGGCATTGATGCCCAGCTGGGTGAGGGTGGATGCCAGGTTCCCCGTGCTGCTCCCCCCGCTGAGAGAGGAGGATCCTGGGTAGCCGGGCTCGTCCTGGTCCAGCGGCGTGGGCAGCGGAGAGGGGAAGTGGAGGCTGGACAGGTCGGGCAGGGAGCCGCCGGTGTTCAGGGCCGAGGGAATGCCGTGGGCCGGCGTGGACGGCTGCTCCGGGGAGGAGAAGATACTGGAGGAGAGGAAATGGAGACTTTCAACTGGGAAGCTTGTTGAGATTTCAGTAATAATATCATCATTACCACAAAATAAGTCATCACGCCCTGAAAACATCAAACTGTTCTGTGTGTGTGTGTGTGTGTGTGTGTGTGTGTGTGTGTGTGTTTCAGAGGTGGTAGACTTACTTGATGCCAGGGACTTCACAGGATTTGGGTCGTGACGATAGCAGAGGCAACTGGAGAGAGAAAACAGTCGTACTGCCTCAGTTTGTCCTCCAGTACAACACTAAGACACTCAGACACTCAGACACTGAAATAAAGACGAGTCACTCGTCTTTATTTCTCTCGTTCTCGGCGTCCTGTTCCCTCGTCTGCCCTCCCACAACATTTAGACGCTTTGGTACAAATTCCAACGTCTACCATTTGAAAAAGTGACACATATTCTGATAAAATTAAAACAAATGATGATACTTTTTACAGTATTCCCTAAATGGATATCTGACTTTTTGGATGTTAACTTCCATTTTTGTTAATGTATTTAAGGGTAATGTTAAAGTTGATTCAATAAAAATATATTTGCAAGAAGGGGATTGAGGTTTTAAAACTGAAATTGTAGTTAATTGTAGTAATAATAATAATAATAATAATAATAAACACTAATAACTAAAAGCCAATAAGAGAACTAAAATGCCAGACATGGATTAAAAACAGAGTGAAGCGTCTCTCACCTTCTTGGTGTCCCAGGGCTTCAGGAGTTTACCTTCATCCAACATGTTCTCCTCAATGGGGGGAACCGGGTACGGAAACACTGAGGGACAAAAAACATGGAACCGTCAACTCTGTATTTAAAATGATCATATACAAGTCTTTACTACTGACACAGTAGTACACAGTAGTACACAGTGTAGTGTGTGTGTGTGTGTGTGTGTGTGTGTGTGTGTGTGTGTGTGTGTGTGAGAGAGAGAGAGAGTTGGGGTCAATTACCAAAGTAGATTTTCTGCTAAAACTCAAACCTGAATCTAAAGCATTGCCATAATCTTTCCATAAACAAACTGTTGGGATATGAGCTTTGATGTCAATTTATATTTTGTAATATAGATTTATATTTAATTGATATTGTGTTATATTATTTATGTGTATAACTTACTTCTTCTGCCCTCTCCCTCGCTCTGACCTGGAGGTGCAGACAGACAACAGATTAATTCATGTTAGTTTGGGCTTTTGTTGTCTTGCATCATCATCCACTTTCACTGTTTCAGCAGCAAACTAGATCAGGACTACCTGGAGGGCAGACTAACCTAGCAGCCAGGTCACTACTCTACCAGACAACTCACCAGTACGTCTGGTGGGCTGGGGGGTGAGGGTGGGCCCCCCTGTGGTGAAGGGGTCTCCTGTGGGGGGGTTCATCACACTGGTGTGGAGGGCGGAGTCAGAGTTGGTCCTGTGGGTCGAGAGACAAATACAGTATAAGGAGGGGGGAGGGGGGAAGAGAGAGAGAGAGAGAGAGAGAGAGAGAGAGAGAGAGAGAGAGAGAGAGAGAGAGAGAGAGAGAGAGAGACCTGATGAGACAGAAATCAGAATCCATCTTCATTCTATGTAATGAGGCTGGAGGCGTACCTGACCTCTGACCTCTGACCTATGAAGTGTCTTGTGAATCAGAAACAGACGTCAGGCTGAAGCCAATCACTTGAAGAATTCCCCCAGTAGCAACTAAATACAACCCTTGACCAGCAGGAGGTCGTCCCTCTCATGGAGAATCACAGATTAGATTACCAATCTGGATTTGACCTCCCAGACCCTGACTCCAGACCCTGACTCCAGACCCTGACTCCAGACCCTGACTCCAGACCCTGACTCCATAGTGGAATCTATAGAACACCTTTCAGTCCAAACTTCAACTTTTACTTTGCTAAAGGTTATATAACATATAGAACATAAAATGTTCTATATGGTGTAATTAACTACCTGGTTGTAATTAACTACCTGGTTGTAATTAACTACCTGGTTGTAATTAACTACCTGGTTGTAATTAACTACCTGGTTGTAATTAACTAGCTGATGTAATTAACTAGCTGATGTAATTAACTACCTGGTGTAATTAACTACCTACCTGGTTGTAATTAACTATCTGGTGTAATTAACCACCTGGTGTAATTAACTACCTGGTTGTAATTATTACCTGGCTACCTGGCTGTAATTATTACCTGGCTACCTGGTTGTAATTAACCACCTGGTGTAATTAACTACCTGGTAGGGTAGAAAACTAGCAGCACTCTGGGTCTGCAGGACCAGGACTGAGAGCCTCTGGTCAATCTGGTTCAGTAAAGGATGCGTACTGGATGATGCTAACATCTTCGTCTTCAGGACCACTGACAGTGAAGAAGAGCATCAGCAGCCGCTGGCCAGATCATGTGTCACTATTCTGTCTTTAGTAAACACTAAACATTTATTATTTATAGAGCAACCTGCCTGGAGAACAACATTACTCAGGACGCCTCAGGTATATTCTTCTTCTTTTGTATTCTGTGTGTACAATATATATTATATGTGTATGTTCATATTATGGTATCAAAGATAGAACGAGTGATCTGTATGGACTCATAACATCCTCAGAGATCAGAACTGATTTCAGAACAGATCCAGTGAACGAGACAGAAGCTAACAGACTAAACCACAAGAGAGATGAAGAGTGATCAAGACGATGACAGATCATTTGAATAAAGAAAGTAAAGAACATGAAGAGAAATAAGAGGATGGAGCGGATCAGGAAGGAGGAACAGAGATTCAGACGGCTTCAAAGCTTTATTGAGGTCACCATGGGAACAAACGGGACAAGCTCGTTAAAAAAAGGCCTCAATTCGTCTTCGGATGTCGAGTCTGCTGACACACTTGATTCACCCACTTCATTTCCACTTGGTGTAGGACGCCCTTCACATGTCAAGGTGGGCAGGAGAGAGAGCCAGGTGATGCTTGCAGAAGGAAGGAAGCAAGGAGGGAAGGAAGGAGGGAAGGAAGGTAGAGAGACCGAGAGACAAAAGCGAGAGAGGAGGAGGGGAAGTGGATTCACCTGTTGAGTGCAGTGGTGGGGAGGCGAAACAACTGGCTTTTATCCCCGGGGAAGTTTCCGGACCAATTCCTTTTCGTGATCGACAAGAACAAAATGGCTTGTTATTTTCTTTTCACCAAGGATGAACAGAAAAAAAAGGGGGGGTAGGAAAGCAACCGCAAGCGAAGGAAAAAGAGGGAGGGAGGGAGGGAGGGAGGGAGGGAGCCTGGCGTTAGGAAAGAGTTGTAGTGATGCTGACGTTGGTCTGTGTGTGTGGATGACAGCCTTCACCTACAGAGGCCACAGTTCAGTTGGTTTGCTTTCTTTTGAACAATTTTCTTCAGACGAGTCATTTTGTGATCACAACTCTTAAAGAGCCACGCCAGGATGACACAGCTACTTGTTGGATTTCTGGTTTGAGGTTGAAATTGAAACGTCTTGAAGTGTCGAGTGTGGAAAAGCCAAAGCCAACGACTAGAAAACTTTGATCACTGTGTCTCCAGACAAGTTCCAAGACATGAAGACATGTAGCTTTTAAGAGTAGAGTCATTCTGATGGTTTTTCCCATGTGACATGAACGCAACGTATCATCACATACAAAGAATTTTGCCAAAGGAGCCCTTTGTGTGTGTGTGTGTGAATGAATATGTGCTTGCACAGCAAAGTGCACATCATTGCTGTTGGGTGAAACCCTGTAACTTAACTTTTTTTTTTAATTTTATTTTAACTTTCTTAATGTCCAAAATTTAATTTTCATGTTTCACAAGTTTCATGTGTGTGTGTGTCAAGCTGTCAAGCAATTTTTTTTGAAATGTCGAAAAGATTAAATTCAAGTTTGGTGTTTGGTCTCCATCAGCTTGGCTTCCTGCAGGTCAAAAAAACATCCACATGAAAAATGAAGAATTGATTGGTATTGCTTGGTATCAGGCGAGTTGGTCTTGGTCTTTAGTGTCAATATTGTAATGCACCAACTAACGGCCGTCCAACCACAACATCATGAACATGTCCGACTGATGGTCACACAACCATGACAGGTCAGAAACACGTTACATCCTGATAGAGATCATTTAGTGAGTCTGAACCACGGGTCTGACCTCCATCAGCATTTATGTGATCAATAGGTTTACCTCACTATTTATCACATATTTGTAAACCCAGCAGGACTTCAAACACTCGACTAAATCTGCCAATTCCATTCATCCTTTCTAATGTTGCAGCTGCTGTGTGTCTAACTCCTGAATCAGTGAGTTACTCTGTCGGTTACGCAACAGGGATAGTTTGATTCCAGCGACCCCTCAGTCCAGCTGACTGTTGGACTCTGCAGTCTTGTGTATTTATGAGGCCATTTGACACACACACACACACACACACACACACACACACACACACACACACACACACACACACACACACACACACACACACACACACACACACACACACACACACACACACACACACACACACACACACACACACACCTTCTGCTGACACAGCCAGATATACACACACACACACACACACACACACACACACACACACACACACCATCCGTCTCCATTCACCTGATTGATGAAGACCATTCTCAGCAGCGTTCAGCCTTCACAGAAGAAAAATGATGGCTTCTGCGCTTTCTTTTTGCTTTCTTTCTTACGTCACTGTTTGGGGTCTGGATAAGGCTTGTGTCAGTGTGGGGATGGGTGAATAATGTGAGGAGGCGCCGTCTGTTACACCGTCTGGTGAGGAAACGTTAGTGTGTCCAGGCCACTGCTGCTGGCCTCTCTCTGAACGCTACGCTGGACCGAGGCCAGCATCTCTCTCTCTCTAGGGTTGTTGACTTGTTAGAGGAAGACCAGACAGAAGGCAAGGCAGGCAGAAAGGAAAGCACTGGATCGTTTCAGCAAACAGAAGACAGAGCCAAGAGGTGTGTTAAAGTATTCACAGAGGAGAGGAGGGGAACCAACAGGTCAACTAGTCATCCTGCTAGTCCTCCAGAGGGTACAGTCAACTAGTCACCCTGCTAGTCCTCCAGGGGCTTAAGACAACTAGTCATCCTGCTAGTCCTCCAGAGGTTATAGTCAACTAGTCACCCTGCTAGTCCTCCAGGGGCTTAAGACAACTAGTCATCCTGCTAGTCCTCCAGAGGTTATAGTCAACTAATCACCCTGCTAGTCCTCCAGAGGGTAAAGTCAACTAGTCACCCTGCTAGTCCTCCAGGGGCTAAAGACAACTAGTCATCCTGCAGTCCTCCAGAGGTTATAGTCAACTAGTCACCCTGCTAGTCCTCCAGGGGCTAAAGACAACTAGTCACCCTGCTAGTCCTCCACAGGCTAAAGTCAACTAGTCATCCTGCTAGTCCTCCAAAGGCTAAAGTCAACTAGTGACCCTGCTAGTCCTCCAGAGGTTATAGTCAACTAGTCACCCTGCTAGTCCTCCAGGGGCTTAAGACAACTAGTCATCCTGCTAGTCCTCCAGAGGTTATAGTCAACTAGTCACCCTGCTAGTCCTCCAGGGGCTAAAGACAACTAGTCATCCTGCTAGTCCTCCAGAGGTTATAGTCAACTAGTCACCCTGCTAGTTCTCCAGAGGGTAAAGTCAACTAGTCACCCTGCTAGTCCTCCAGGGGCTAAAGACAACTAGTCACCCTGCTAGTCCTCCAGAGGCTAAAGTCAACTAGTCATCCTGCTAGTCCTCCAAAGGCTAAAGTCAACTAGTGACCCTGCTAGTCCTCCAGAGGTTATAGTCAACTAGTCACCCTGCTAGTCCTCCAGGGGCTTAAAGACAACTAGTCATCCTGCTAGTCCTCCAGAGGTTATAGTCAACTAGTCACCCTGCTAGTCCTCCAGGGGCTTAAGACAACTAGTCATCCTGCTAGTCCTCCAGAGGTTATAGTCAAACTAATCACCCTGCTAGTCCTCCAGGGGCTAAAGACAACTAGTCATCCTGCAGTCCTCCAGAGGTTATAGTCAACTAGTCACCCTGCTAGTCCTCCAGGGGCTAAAGACAACTAGTCACCCTGCTAGTCCTCCAGATGGTAAAGTCAACTAGTCACCCTGCCAGTCCTCCAGAGGTTATAGTCAACTAGTCACCCTGCTAGTCCTCCAGGGGCTTAAGACAACTAGTCATCCTGCTAGTCCTCCAGAGGTTATAGTCAACTAATCACCCTGCTAGTCCTCCAGAGGGTAAAGTCAACTAGTCACCCTGCTAGTCCTCCAGGGGCTAAAGACAACTAGTCATCCTGCTAGTCCTCCAGAGGTTATAGTCAACTAGTCACCCTGCTAGTCCTCCAGGGGCTTAAGACAACTAGTCATCCTGCTAGTCCTCCAGAGGTTATAGTCAACTAGTCACCCTGCTAGTCCTCCAGGGGCTAAAGACAACTAGTCATCCTGCTAGTCCTCCAGAGGTTAGTCAACTAGTCACCCTGCTAGTCCTCCAGGGGCTAAAGACAACTATAATCCTGCTAGTCCTCCAGAGGTTATAGTCAACTAGTCACCCTGCTAGTCCTCCAGGGGCTAAAGACAACTAGTCATCCTGCTAGTCCTCCAGAGGTTAGTCAACTAGTCACCCTGCTAGTCCTCCAGGGGCTAAAGACAACTAGTCATCCTGCTAGTCCTCCAGAGGTTACAGTCAACTAGTCATCCTACTAGTCCTCCAGAGGTTAGTATAAGCCAGACAGCCAAATGAACGAAAAAGTGGAAATCGAATGAAACCCTTTGTGAAGCCTTCGTACCTCGTATGTGATTTTGATTTGAATTAGAGTCAGCCTGGAGCTCGGGGGGGGGGGGGGGGGGGGGGGGTCTCAATAAACCACCATGCTGACCTTTCCTACGATCTTGTATGTTTCTTGTCTCTGTGCTGCTTTCTTGGACAGGTCTTCCTTGAATCAGATTTCTAATGTCTATGAGATTACCTGGTTAAATAAAGGTGAAATAGCACTAAATACAGCGTTGCAGGTTTCTGAAGTCAGTGTTTAAGACCTTAAAGTTAGCCAGAATTCAATTTGAGACCAATTAAAATATAGAAACAAAGTCGTCAAAACCAGATTATTTCTGATTGAAGATAGCAAATGTTGTGAAACTATAAATGTGCAGAATAACAAAAAGGACACCAGGTAAAGAACAAGAAGCCCAACAGTGTTTAGTAAATCAGACAGGATGCAGATTGGACTACTAACCTGTTCTGATTCATCTAAGAGGGAACCTGGTGTCACATGGTGGAACAATAAATCCTCTCAGACTTCTGGACACTTTCATGCCAGAAATTTAGACCATTTATCTTAAGACTTTTAAGGACCTGTGGAGACGCTGGAAATAACTAAAATATGACATCAAATAAAAATCATTTCCATGAGGAAATCGCCAAGTCAATTTGACCATATGTGGATTAAAGATACCAAGTTGATTTGCTGTCCAAGTTAGTTTTTCTCACTCTATTATTATATTCTCTTATATCATATTCTATTTTTTTGAGGTGAGACATGTTCATGAACAACAATTTTTATGTCCTCTCCGCTTGTTTCTTTTCAAATAATTTTACATGTGTAGACACACAAACTCAAAGGCATCACAAAGGCTTCAGAAAGGTGGTGCAGCGGGAGCCAGGAAGAATCAAACAAGATGCTTTGGAAATAACAAACAGGCATCCCCGCGGACAGCCGGGTCTCCGAGGAGACCGCCAAGGGGGGTCCTGATCATTACCTTCTCCAGCTGGGGTCGGGGGGCGGGGACAGGTAGGCCGAGTTATACGGAGAGCTGTCCACCTGAGGAGACGACTGGTCAAGGCAACAACAGCAACAAATGGATGGTTTTGGGGTGGGAGAGTAATAGATTACATGTAATTGAGTATTCTGTGGTGAAATGTGACTTAAAAAGCCCCACAGAGACATTGGATTACATTCGAGCCATTGAACTCTCCTGTGACCTGTTCAAGCAGAAGAGCTGAAGGATACTTGTCGGTTGCGGTACGGTCGGACCGGCGAGATGAAGCGGCGGTCTCTCTGGACTCGCTCCACCAGACCATGATGCCGAGTCGACCGATTGGACTCCAGCGTGGAGGGGAAGGAGCCCTGAGGGAGGGAGGGAGGGAGGGAAGGAGACATAAGGGGTTAGTTTGATTTTTACATGGTACTCTTATACCACTACTCTGCCTCTTAGAGACAAAGAGACAGAGACAGAGACAGAGAGAGGGAGAGACAGAGAGAGGGGGGGGGGAGAGAGAGAGAGGGAGAGAGGGAGAGGCAGACAGACAGACAGACAGAGGGAGAGAGAGTGAGAGAGAGGGGGAGAGAGAGAGAGGGGGAGAGAGGGAGAGAGCGAGAGAGAAGGAGAGACAGAGAGAGAGGGAGAGGGAGCGAGAGAGAGAGACAGAGAGAGGGAGAGAGCGAGACAGAGACAGAGGGAGCGAGAGAGAGAGAGAGAGAGAGACAGACAGACAGACAGACAGACAGACAGACAGACAGACAGACAGACAGACAGACAGACAGACAGACAGAGGGAGAGAGACAGAGAGAGAGAGAGGAGACAGAGACAGAGAGAGAGAGGGAGAGGGAGCGAGACAGAGAGAGCGAGAGAGCGAGAGAGAGAGAGAGAGAGGGAGAGAGAGACAGACAGACAGACAGAGGGAGAGAGACAGAGAGAGAGAGAAGGAGAGACAGAGACAGAGAGAGACGGAGAGGGAGCGAGAGAGAGAGAGAGAGAGACAGAGAGAGAGGGAGAGAGAGAGAGAGAGACAGAGAGAGCGAGAGAGAATCAGCAGTGATATTGACAGAACGGGTGTGGAAGAGAGAAGAGATGATGTTGAATAAAAACTTCCATTACAAAATGAGTCAATGACTCATAAAGGAAACAGCAGCACCAACAGTCACAGTAGTAGTAGTAGTAGTAGTAGTAGTAGTAGTAGTAGTAGTAGTAGTAGTACTATAGCATTAGTGGTAGCACTTGATAAAATAATGAGTACATGAAAATAAAAACAGTCAGTAAAGTAAAGAGGAGGTGAGAGGACCAGAGTGGAGTCGGTCACCTGGAAGTCCTGAGGACTCCTGCCGATCTGGTTGACGTTGGGCAGGGAGCCGCTGTAGTACGGACCCTGGTTCCTGGCCAGGAGGACCTTCTGGGCCTGGAGCTGATCGGGCGAGAGACAGAGACAGAGACAGAGACAGAGACAGAGACAGAGACAGAGAGAGAGAGAGAGACAGAGACAGAGACAGAGAGAGAGAGAGACAGAGAGAGAGAGAGACAGAGAGAGAGAGAAACAGAAAGAGGAGCAGTGAGCACCACCGAACCATCTACAGCTGCATGGGAAAAGCACAAATACACAGCATGCTATTTTTCCCTATTTATAATCAATACTGCGTGTTAAACTGTGTTAAACAGAAATATATTGGCCTTTAATTAAAAATGTGATCTGGTCCAGTCAGTATCATCCACCTCCAAATGGGCATGATGAGAACTGATTGATTACATATTTGTTGCAGGAGTGATCATCATGAGCAGCTTCAGTCTGGCATCACCCTTCAAAACCCATTTGAGTCGAGCCGTGTACGGAAGCCTCACCTGGCCAAATTACGTCTGCTCAGTAGGAATGGCGGGCGCCTTTAAGCAGCGCCTGCAAATCTCAAATGTTTGGATTGAAAACAAAAACATGACCTGGATCAAA
Organism: Hoplostethus mediterraneus; assembly: GCA_034670385.1. Taxonomy (NCBI): domain Eukaryota; kingdom Metazoa; phylum Chordata; class Actinopteri; order Trachichthyiformes; family Trachichthyidae; genus Hoplostethus; species Hoplostethus mediterraneus. Next base: position 1,332,607 of record JAXDDW010000061.1, read on the forward strand.
GTGACTTCCTCCGTGAGCTTGGACAGTCCTGTTAATATACTGTAGTAACACGACACATGCACACACCTGACCAACAAACAGGGTTCAGTGTGTTTCCATGCTATTACCAGTTATTTCACCACGCCGTACGGGTATCAGTTTCTTGCTCAATTCCCCCTAATCAATAATGATGTGACAAACTAAAACTAACTAAACTAAAGCTACACTTGGCGTTGTATCCTCTTGACATTACCCAGCCTGCCAAGCGCTAACCACGCCGTCCACTGTAACTTGGCTGGCGGACCGAGTGCCTTTGGCAAGGCACACTGGAAGACCGGAGTCCTGCACAGAGAACTCCCAGCATGCACTCCATCAACTCTGGCAGACAGCTAGTGTAGCGGGATTTGGCAACGTCACCAAGCGGTGAAGCAATGAGAGAAAAGGAGCTTCCTCTGGAACCATCCTTCAGGTTTTACCTTGTCCCTCTTACCCAGAGAGACAACGGTAGAACGAGGTCAACATTACAAGACACCGATCATTAGGAGGTCAAGGGTCAGCGGTCACAGCACCCTGACAATACTCAGCATTCAGCACCACCCACCACCACCACCACTGATAGAAGATAGGAGATAACAACAGAACTCAACCAGCTGTTAGTGTGATCATGACGTACGTCTACTCTCCGGGTATCCAACCATCATTTGGAGTCCTTTTGTATTCTAATAAATGGAAATAATGAAAGTGGCTGGTGCATTATGGGATGTGCTATAATTTGAGAATTGTTTCAGCACTGCACGCCGAGCTGCACAGTTTCCATAGTGTAGTGAGCATCATGTTCAGGTTTCTGGTTCAACACCGGAGGGAAGCAAGCATCCGCCCTGCTGAGGTGTCCTTGAGCAAGACACTGAATCCCTACCAGCTCCAGGGCTGCTGCTCTGTAGCTGACCTCTGACCTCCTGGTATCAGTCTGTGGTACACGGTGCTGCAGTGATTTAGTGTTCTGTGGTTTATTTTAAACCTGCTGTGAACCAGATTTCCTTCACAGAACAAAGATTTGAAATGAATTGAACTGGGAAAAACTGTTGAGGTTAGCAAATCTATTAATATAATGTTAGTGCATGTGGAGACACACACACACACACACACACTGACCCAGTTTCTTGGAGTTTGTGATGTACTTGTTCTATCTCCTGTTTTATCCTTGTTTTCTATCGGTATTTGTGCCCTTGGTTCTTTGTAAAAACACTTCCTGTTTGTTAAGTGTCTTCATAAAGAAACTGCCCAGCAGCCATCAAAACAGACCAGTCTGAACTAATAATAATAATAATCATTGTCCAGCGAGAAGAATCATTCCCAAGGTATAGACTGGTGACCAGGTTAGGCCTCAGTCGGTCTCAGGGTTAATTATTCTCTTAAAGGAGAAATGAGCTTTGACTATGGAGACATAGTGGAGACATGTTCTGAAAGGACCAAGAGAAAGGGCAGAGCCATCGCTGATGGAGTTTCATAATCAACTTTCAAAACTGAAATTGAACTCATCTTGTCCAGACTCTCATTGCAAGAAATATTTAACTTCTTAGCAGGAAATGCACAAACGCTGTCCCCGTTAACACGAGCTGATGTAGCTCACTTGCATCTCTACATGCTAAAAGGGCAAAAGGGGAAACAAAGGATGAACAAATCATGCAGCTGAGACAGAGAAACCCCCTGAAACACATTCTGAAAACATCTCACCTCAAAAGAAACCAAAATCACGGTGAGCCGGACGAACCTAGCAACCGCCACCGCGTCGGTCGGCTCTAAACGGTGCTAATAGGCACGCTGCATGCTGAATAACACCCACAGCACAATAACACCACACTTAAAGGTGACCAGCAGCTCAGAGCGCATCACGCCGTCACAGCAGCTTCACGACGGACGGCGCTAATCTAGAGGGTCAACAGGCCGGCGACTGGAGGGCTGCTGGTTCTAACTCCTGCACCCGGCACGTCACCTGAACACACCAACTGGTCCAGGGGAGCTGCTCGGTGGCCACCAGTAGAAGACTGTGGTTGTACTGGTCAGCTCCCGGTGTGAATGTGCAGCAGGGTGGAGCTAAATAAATGTTTTAAAAACTCTACTTCCTGTTGTTCGGTGTCCAGCAACCTGTTCTGTAAGCTAGCAGCCGCACAACAGACTTGAGTGCTAGCGGCACACACTCATTCTCTCTCTGTCTCACACACACACACACGATGTTCCATTACCCTGTTGCTATTAGCTGATTGGACCACCCACGCACTTCTGCAGTGAAATATGTGTGTGTGTGTGTGTGTGTGTGTGTGTGTGTGTGTGTGTGTGTGTGTGTGGTGGGATGGGGGGCACAAAGGGAACAACCAAAGAAATTCCCCGAAGAGACCAGAGCCATGACTGGGCCGGGGGTATTTGTGTGTGTGTGTGTGTGTGTGTGTGTGTGTGTGTGTGTGTGTGTGTGTGTGTGTGTGTGTGTGTGACAGAATGAGACACTGGGTCGACCCAGCGATGGCACCGAGCCTGACTCCTGTGCCAACCTCTCCATTAGGAGCAGGCCGCCGTCGTCCCTCCTTCCTGCTCTGCTCGTCTCCATCCTCTCCGTCTGTCATTAGCTGAGGCGACGCCTCCACAGTGCTGGCTGTCCTTCACGGACATCACAGCTGTCAGGACTTTGACGCAACTCACACTAGTGGAACAACTTCTTTGCAAAAGCTCGATATGGGAGAACCAGGCAGGCCCTGCTGTGGAATCCATATTAAAAGGACTAAATGAACAGTTTCACGAGGCGGGTCTGAGGCTCCACTATCTAAGTGATGGTTAGATTCGGTCAAAGCGAGGACTAAACGACAGGCTGTAAAGTAGACTGCTGGTGCTGCGGCTCTGAGAACACTTTGACATTAGACGGGGGCTGACTGGTTGAGGTTAACTCCAGTAGTTAGTGAGAGCCGGCTGCAGCAGCGAGCACCCGTCAACTAAGTAACAGAGTCGGACACTTTCCTGCTTAGTGTTGTGAGTTACACCTAACTAGCCAGCTTTCATTTCAACTAATGATCATGTGAAGCTAGTTTTCCAAAACCTCAAAGACATCCAGATACACTTTAGATCAGACTCCCTTTTGAGAAGGTTTAGTACCTGAGAGCAGGTGGCTGTCTGTCACAAAACATTCTTCTACATTCTCTCCTTGTGTTAACTTCTAGTGAATGAGGATATTCCTTATTCTCGAGGATCCCACTGGACCCCTGCTGAACCACTCCAGGACTCCTGCTGGTCCCTGGGCTCCAGTTTGGGAACCACTGACTTAAGCTAACGCTAGCTGACTTAGCCAAATAGCTAACTAACAACTTAGAAACAACGTAAGCATTTGGCTCAGTTTAACTTCACTAAAGGCAAACGCTGAATACCTAACGTTTACGTTGGTGACTAACTGATTGAAGTTAACGTAACTGCCCGTTGGTACTGTACGTAAAGAACTCCCGTTTAAAAATCTGCCCATGTAATATTTCCTTGCGTAAGAAAACACGCTTGGTAGAACGCAACTTAAAACGTTTGACTCATCGTTGGGGTCCGCTCTTCAAAACGCCACAGACCCAAAACACCCAGCAGCAACTATTTCACGAAAATTGTTTCTATAAAGCTTCACAGCCTTCTGACGGTAAAATAAAGGTGGTGGGCGGTAACGTCAGCGAGCGATGTGAACCGATTCTAAAAGTTGCTCTTTTATTTCACCAAAGTGCTTCTTGGTGGATCACCTCAATGCCGAATCCACCAGAAGATCGTAACGATCTGAAAGAGGTCCTAAGTCATGTTCTACCAGACGTGTACGTTTACCGATAAGCAAGGCCACTTTACACTCACGGATTTCTGAATGGAGTGTGGTGTGACTTTCTCTCCACACGAGAGTGAAGCGGAACGTGTCGGAGATAACAGGGTGACAGCGACGTTAACGTAACATAGTAAACAAGCCAAGTTAGCCCTTCCAGCTAACGCTAGCTAGCTAGCTGCGCTAACGACGTATCGGAAATGGACAACAACCAAACAGCATTTTTGATAGCACTAGACAGCCACCAACAGTAGACACTTTGCCGGGGGTCCTGTTGTCATTATAAGCGCACAAAGTCTAACCAGAGCGCCAGGTATGAGCGGTTGTTAACGTTATCTTGGAGCCTGACAAGCCCAGGCAAGGCCTCTCTTCCTCCGGGCAGCTCTCCTCCTCCTCCTGCCTCCGTCTGAGACTTACCCTGGTAGAAGTGATGTCCATCATAACCTCCTGGAAGGCGGCTGTCTCCTCGGCCTGCCGCTGGGTATGGAGCGCTATCTTCTCGCTAAACTTTCGGGGGTTGGAAGCCCCGGACCCGGTGCCCGAAGTGGGTCCGGGTCCACAGCCGCCTGCACCCGTCGCAGACATCTTCACTGAGCGGACGGGACGACTTGACGTAGTGGAATGATTTTACTAGAGGAGAGAAAAAACCGAGACCTCTCACTCTGCTGCTACTTCCGGGAACCTCATACGTCACCCAGAGTGCTGTCAATGTATTTGCGTTATTTAAACGTAGCGAGATGTGGTTTACATTGTCATAGAGGACCCGTTAAAACATCTTTGATTTATTTGGACTAAATTCAATTGGAGCTAATTGGAGCTAAAACCACATGTTCATGTGGAGTCGTTTGTGTTTCAGGTCTGTACCAGATCCGTCGCTATGGTAACAACTTGTCTGAGGCAAAATAGTATCAGAGCGCATGCGTGAGGTGTGAACGCCCAATTGTCCAGACCAGCAGGTGTACTCATTTTATTTTAAAGCTATTGAGTGACCGAGTTAAAAAGATACGATCTTTGGCTTTCCTCTGGCTGGAGAAAGTGGCAGCGCCCCTCCTGCTGGCGATATTCGGGTACTGAAAAACAGAGAATTACAAACTCGAAGAGTGAGTTTAGTGGAGAAAATGTGTGGCCTGTCTTCAATAGCAGACGTCCATTTCTGATGATGCTCTCCTCGTGTCCTGGTTCCTTCCTGGTAGGAAAGGAGTGGTGGTGAGGGAGGGAGGAAAGGAGTGGAAAGCTTTGGGATCAAGTCGGTGTCTTGCTCAAGGACACTTCAGCAGGGCAGAAGCTGGCCGCCACAGGGGTCCGAACCAGCAGCAGGACGGTCGGTTTGACCTCAAGGCCAGCCTGCGACCCCAAATGATAATACAGTAATGATAAATACAATAATCAATTTCCTGTAGAAAATGTGTTTGTGTTTGCTTGTTTCAGCTTGAAAGCAGTCAAGCCGACGATTCAAAAAGTAAAGGAAGACTCAGGCTCGGTAAAAAACAACAACTGTATGGCTCTTAAATCTCCAGAATAAACCTAATAAGCGAAGTCAAAGTCATGGCTGACATAAACAAGGCAGAGAGGAGACCGATGAACTCACTTCAAAATAATAATGTTTTATGGTCTTGACATCACCCTTTTATTCTTTGCAAGGAAATTCATTTTACTGTAAATGTGAAATGTTTAGTTTTATATTATCTATCTTTGTGTGATACATTTTGACCCAAATCCTGAATTCATCGATTACAAAGTTTAAAAAATAAATAATTATGTGTTTACAATTTGACCACCAGGTGTCACTATTGATTCTTCACCATTCATTTCTACGAGATAAAATTTTTTTTAAAAAAGACTACAAGTTTTGTATGGTAAAAGAATGAAGAGAAAAGAAAACATCACAAACACACAAACACACATCTTCTCAAGTACCTGAACATTTTAAAGGTGGAATGAAAGAATCAAGATGTACTTTGAGTCCAAACGTTTGATGATGATAGTAATAATAATAATAATAATAATAATAATAATAATAATAATAAAGAACTAGTGGGGACGTTGAGCTAACCCACACATTAATTTCAGAAACATTATTTAAGATGACATTTAAGCCGTCAGGTGAAACAGTTTGCACTTTTAATTCTGCAAACCAAAAACCTTTCAACACTTGAAATCTGAAACCAGCAAATTCAGAACCACTCACATTATGATTTGAAAAAAGCGAATCTACATTTCATGCAGCGAAGGTCATTTTTCCCGTCGTAGCCGCATCGTCACGATACATAATAAACTGTGTATTATATACATTCAACTAGCTCAATGAAACAGTGCTTCAAATTACTTTGGGTCAAACCACTTTGGTGTCACAATTACAAAAATACATTTCAAAGTGCCGTTGCTTAAAATACTTAACACGTTTAAGTTTCAAGCCCGGTAGTAAATTCTTCCTCATTCTAATTTCCGAACAACAAGCAGCCTGTTGTGTTGGGTCGACACAGCGTTGCATTCAGAGCGTAGCAAATAAAAGGCTTCTCTTCAGCATCAGTTCTTCCCGTTCCACAGGACACAATGTGCTTTCTGTTGGAGGCCTGAAGAAGATCACACTGTCAGCCAGACGGACGGGGGCAGGGCTCCTACACAGGCTCAGTACTGCAGACCTTCATTTCCTGATTTGATCTCTACTATCTGCCACGTCACTCTGCAGATGAACATTATTCTTCACGGCAACAAACAGAATAAGCGAGGCGGCTGGGAGCAGTCGTACGTTTTAGAGACCTGTGTAGGAACGCTGCGTAACCACTCGGACATTTAGCATCGAGATGTTGGGCGTTCGCTCTGATCCGGAGCTGTTGATGGACCCTGTGGGATTGAACCTGCGATCTTTCGGTAACGAGAACCGATCACGCTACAGTTTGATGAACAGCACGGCCGTGACCACGGCGAAGCCGAGCAGCAGCATGGCCACCTTGGGGATGCGGTTCTTGGTGTTGCTGAGCTCGTGGGGCAGGATCTCCATGAAGGTGATGTAGATGAAGGTTCCCGCCGCCAGCCCTTCCAGCGTGGACCGAGCCAGCTGGTGCTGCGGGGAGGCCTTGGTCACGGTGAGGCCGATGCCCAGGCCGATGCCCAGCGGAGACATGGCGGCGAACAGCAGCAAGCAGCCGGCCACCACCGGCCTCCTCAGACGGCCCTGGGCCAGCTTGAGGGCCAGGCTGAAGGAGATGACGCTCTTGTGGATCATCAGCGCCAAGCAGATCTCCAGGACCTGCTTCCCGTCCTCCAGGAGCCCCACGGCCAGGCCCTCGAACACAGAGTGCAACGACAGGGAGAAGACCAGGATGAAGGCCCGCAGGGCGGAGTGGGAGCTGAAGTCCACGTGGAAGTGCCCGCCGTCGGACTCCTGCGCCCCCTGGTGGTGGGAGTGTCGCCGCCCGCTCCTGTCGTTGGATTGGACACTGGAGTCCACCAGTAGAGCGCGCCGTTCCTCCGTGGGGAAAGACGATTGGTCCTTGACGGCCAGGACGATCTGCTCCAGGACCAGGACCAGGAAGAAGCCCATGGCCATGATGAACTCTGGCAGAGGGAACTGGAGCTGCAAGGAGGCAGAACAAGTTCAGTCCAGGTTAACAACCAAACCATGAACGACTCCAGGCAGAAGATTGTTCCTATGAGAGACTAAAATGATGTCATATTACTTTGTACAGCAGCCAATCAGCAGTCAGAATCTGCTGTTAAAAGACAGACAAATAGAAGAAATACAAAAAAAAAATTTTTTTAAATTTAATAAAATAGTTTAATAAAAGTCCTCTTCCTCTTTTGGGTGAGGCACTTCCTGTTTTGGGTGAGGCATTTCCTGTTTTGGTTGAGGCACTTCCTTTGTGCCGTAAGCCAATCCTGCAATCCTGGAAATCGTACCCGGACAGAATTAACACATAAAGAGAATAACAGAGAATAAACCCATTTTCTCAACAACGGTCTGATTGTTCTACACCGTTACCGAGCAGCTTTAACTCTCTTCACACCAAGTGATGTGTCTGTACATGTATAAATGATCTACCGTCACCATCTCCCGGCAGGAAGCCAAAGCAGCTGAGTAATGAAACCACCAGATGTACAGAAGAACAACAGAGATAAGGATGAAACCTGAATCATCCAGAGGCAGATCAAGTTGTTTGTGCATGAAGCTACGAGTCACTTTAGTTAGAGTTTATATGACTAAGTTGACTTCATACCAATAATATGAAGGGAGGTCAGAGGTCACGGTCAGCTACAGAACCAGACCTGGTAGGGCTTCAGCGTCAGCAGGGTGGGTTTGAACCGTCTGGTTGAAGGACGGTCTGCCTGCTGACTATAGAGGCTTTACAGTGGCCTAGTCTCCTATTAGCCACAGCTAACTTCTAGCTAGCTAGATAATAAAGCATAAATCTATCAGAACCAGCTAGAACCAGTTGACCTGTCTGAACCAGGTTGTTGTGGTGTGTCTGTAGATCATCCAGTAACGTTCTCAGTAAAAGTGATCAGTGTGATCAGGTAGATTTGTCTCCAAATGTAGGTTACTGTGACTCAGTAAACTGTCTTGTCTTTAGCCCTAGTCTCTACTCCAAAACACTCTGAGTTGGAGCTGGAGAAGAGTCAGCTAGTTAACATGAACAAACTGGTAGCTAGCTAACGAGCCAGCAGGCTAGTTTAGTTACATGGGACTGCTAGCCACACACACACACACACACACGCTTTCTAGTGTTATGTTTGTCCGTTGAAGCAGCAGGGGGTTAATTCAATAGTTGTTATGAGAATGAGAGCTATTCCCGTTAGCCAACACCCCCCCCCCCCCCCCCCACACACACACACACACACACACACCAGGTTTTCCCAGCAGCCTCCTCCCAGTCACCAGCTCCCTCCTCTCTCTCCCTTCCTTCCTCCCTTGAAAATGGGCACTAAAAATGATAAAAATAAAAGTAGAATATCTAAATGACTGGTGTTGTTATATAAACACACTAGACAGCTGGAGGTTTGGATTACTGACCATTGGGGTGATGTAATTCCAAAAACTGGAGGAGTAATCGTAACCCTAACCCTAACCCTAACCCTAACCCTAATCGTGACTCTTATTTCTAGAAAAATGCTGAAACAAAAGAAACTATGAAGAAAGTGGAATTAGAAATCACAAAAATAAGATTATTATTCAGCAAATCTCTCGTTACGTTCTGAAACATTTGAACCGAAACGTTTTCAGATGCTGTTGCCATTTTGTCGTAACGTGGACTATCGCACACGCACACGCACACGCACACGCACACGCACACGCACACACACACGCACACACACACTGTTGGAGGGCCCTCTGTCTCTACGCCCTCTACGCCCCCCCCACCCCCCCCCACCCCACGGGCCCCAGTGCAACCACACTGCCTGCACTGTCTATATTTACGCCCCTGATTACAGGAATATCTGCTGTGACCTCTGACCCTTGACCTCCTTACTATCGGTTGTTTGTGATGTTGCTGATCTGGGAACAGGAAGTCGCTCTGGAGAAGAAAGTGTGATAAACTACCTGCTTCTCTCTTCTGGTCCAGATCCAAACCTGAAGTCTTCAAATGGAGCCGAGAGATTAAAGTCTTAAAGGGTTTCAGTATTATTCTGATCAATAATCATACTGGGAATACTGGAGCGGTCACTGGTTTGGTGAGCTGGGATTTAAACTGCTGATCCAACTAATGTTGGTTGGGCTGCTACAGAGTTCCAGCCTGCTTCCAATCTGACCAGTAAGACCACGGGCCTCCTACTGGTTCCACTGGGAGCACCATGCACCTGCCCAGAAAACGTTGAACTGGTATTTTACCGTGATTCCGGCGCTGCTGAAGGCCTGGTTGATGCCCTCCAGGTAGTCGGGCAGCAGGTCCAGCAGGCAGGTTGCCAGGAAAACTCCTCCGGCAAAACAGCTGATCAGACCCAGCAGCCTGCGGCGCAACTCTGCACAACCAACACACAGCATGGATCAACAGTACCAACGGTCCTCTGAGGCAGAAATAATCTCATTGGCTGAGATAAACATCAGTGGGCGGAGCCAAAGAGACACTTTTTCTGTCTAAGTAACGTTAGATTGATGCCGCGTTCATGCGATGTGGGAAAAAGCAGAAGAACCAAATCTCATGTCGTTACTACAACTTGGAAGTGTTCACGCGTTTAACTGGTCAATGTTTGTGATGTTGCTTTTCATCATTGTAAGATACATTACTACCAAGTGGTTGTGATTAATAGTAATAATTTGCAATAACAATATTTTTCTTACCTTCAATCACTGACATGGCTGCATCTTTGCTGCATTTTTTTTCCTGCGTTTGTTGCCTTTTTTTTTACTTCCGCAATTCGGAAGGTCAAGTGGGATCGATGATAGATGGAGGTCTACAAATAAATCCCAATTCACCTACTTGTAATTACCACTAGGGACCTGTGGTGAACGGGTTCTCCCAGTGGGAAGGTGGAAATAACGGTCTTTACAAGAGGCTAGCTAATATCATGAAGCCTAGCGCTCCAATGCTAACTGAAATAATACAGTCTAGCCATACTATCTAGGTTAGCTAGTTAGCTGACCTACCAAGGCTGGCTCTCTTTTCACTAATGTTACTTAGTCAGAAAAACGGTTTATTTGGCCCCGCCCACTGAGGTTTGGCTCAACCAATGAGGTTATTTCAGCCTCTGAGAAAGCTCCAATCTGTGGAGAGCATCACCTTCCTATTCCAGCCCCTGGTGTAACCCTGCAGCCTTACCTGGGTCTACGTTGCACCTGCCTCCCCCCCGGACGATGCAGAGGGGGGTGAAGCCGAACAGCAGCGTGGTGGACAGCAGCACCACCAGCGCTCCCAGCTTGATCTCCATGGCCGGGACGTCGGCCGGGCTGGCGTGCAGCGCCGACACCACCCCAGGAGACAGGAGGACGGGGGAGGAGCTTCTACCCCCCACGGACATTTTCAATTTTGTGTTTGACACTCCCTTCTCACTTGTGGATCAGGCAGCAGGGGGAGGAGGGGGAGGAGCTCAGACTCCCTCCATGGATTCACACAGAGGTTGTAGAGGAGAGTCTGTCCTGGAGAGACGGGGAGGAGGATGAATCCCTGCAGACCTTCTCAGTCGTCCGTGATCATTTCAGGGACAGGAATATTTGAGGGACTACAAGCCACTGCTAGCGTTAGCTTCTACTAGCTACGTCAGCTAGTGTGCTAATCAGATGTGTTAACAACGTCTATCAGTTTTAATAAAATCAAAACAAACACATTACTAAACGTATATACTTGAAAACACCAAACCTTTAGGTACATTCCCTATACTACCATACAGTGATGTAGTGGTAACTCAAAGGGAGGGAGAACTCTGACCTCCAGTCAGTGATCAAACAACAACCAATAGAATCAAAAATCAATTCTGTTTTTAGTTAATAGAGGCTTTTACTCTCTTAACAGACCTAATCCTCCTGTAATAACAACTTACTACGACGTCTAACATGAATCACCTCATATAGAACAATATCTATCAATAATAATAAATAATAAGAATATGATGTTATTATATATATTATATTATATTATATATCTAATATTATAACAATAGAACATGTTAAGGAGAAAGGTATTAAGGATGACAGCATTATGAAGGAGTGCAGCACCAGCACAGCAACAGGTACTATGAGAAAATATCAATAAATATATATATATAATTATATATATAAATATAAATGGTTTCAATGTTTGCAAAACATAAAACAAATAAAGTTTTATTTTTATTACAACCAGAATAATTCATCTCTCTCTTTTCAGGCTCTGACTAAATTATCATGATGACAAATTAATGATCAGATGAAAAGTTAATATCTTCGATGAAAACCAACTAATTGACCACCAGGAGATCTCAAAACAAAGAGAGAAGCTCTTTGACTTTTCTAACCGAACAGGCTGATGGAAACTTTCCGGTAGTCTAGTATCGTGGTGTCGTTGCCCGGTCGGTGATCCTACCTTGGCCCGGCGGGGGAACACGGAGCTGCTGAACGATCTTCGGTGAAACCAGATGAAATGAATTCTGTGTTTTCGATGCCAGGAGTTACATGTTGTCCGGGAAGTGGTGACTCAGTTCCCATCAGCTGATCCCGCTTTATGTGGGAGCCAGTCAAGTGGGAGGGAGTAACACATAAGACTTCCTGTTCTAGCTTTCAAAATAAAACGTGGACAACATCACGTTGCATTTTTATTCATGTAATCGCTTGGTTGTTTAGTAGACTCATGTATTTATCTATTTATGCGTTTGCTTGTTTATTTGAAGTAATACAAAGTGAGCGTCCTGGTGGCTCGTTTGGCACCGTACGTATCTGCAACATCTTGGATTCAAAACCAACCGAAGCTGCTCATCACCTCTTTCCTCTCTCTCTCCAATAAATAATAAAAACATAAGCTTCAAAATAAAAGAATATATTTAAAGAAAAATACAGTAAACACAATACGTTTGCTTGGCTTGCCACCATGCCCCTTAGTGACCTGGATTATAGACTACCTGACTGGCAGACCACAGTATGTGAGCTGCAGGGCTGTGTGTCAGATCTGGTCAGTAATACAGGGGCCCCCAGGGGACCGTCCTGCCTCCCTTCCTGTTCAGCCTTTACACATCCGACTTTAGGCACAACACAGAGTTGTGCCACTTGGAGAAGTTCTCAAAATCAAATCAAATTACATTTATTTGTACAGCCCCTCATCACCGTTCCAGTCGCTCAGGGCTTCACAGCCCAACATGTGAAACAGTAAATGGTTAGTACACGACGTCCCCCAAGCTCTCGGATGACTCTGCAATTGTTGGATGTGTTGGAGGGGTCAGGAGGACTAAGTACAGAGGACACACACACACACACACACACACACACACGCACACACACACACACACACACACACACACACACACACCTAGAACTACAACTGCACATTCTCACTTTTTGCACAATTCCCTTTTTTTTTGCACCCTGGGACTTTTTTTTCATTCTTTATTTTTATTATTCCTATTGTTCTATTCTTAGTGTTATTCTGTGTCTTGGCTGCTGTAACAAAGAAATTTCCCCCTGGGGATTAATAAAGTACCTACCTACCCATCATCACTGTTGACATCAAGGTCATCGTGTGAACAAAACCAGGAGGTCAGTGAGCAGTGGTGCCGCTAGGGATTATGGGTCCCAACACAGGCTCAGGGCCCCCCTCCACTTTCCTCTCATCTGCACTCATCTCAAAACCTACAACAGACAAACCCTGAATATCTACTAGGACTATTTATTTTGAAGGCAGAATCATGGTTATTCTGGTCATGTGCTGTCTAACTCTGTGTAACTTGACGAAGCTGCAGTTAGAAGGAGGATCCACCAGGTCTGATCCTAGAGCCAGCGCAACAGATCCTGGATCAGTCTGTGTGGCTCCTGATGGACTCTGGATACTTTTTATAACATTTAGACATTCACACTGTACTGAGGTCAGTATTTAGCCTGAAAACAATACAAATACAAATATCTCTAATGATGTAAAACATTGAAAATCTCCAATGTGGGTCCAAGGTCACTAAACAGCAACCAGTTCAAATAAGAAAAAGAAAATCCCAAATGACATTATTTTTACATCATTACACCCTGGAGGTTCACTGACCTAGTTTGGGAGCAACTGTCTCTCATCAAAGTCTATTATTGTTGTTTTATTCAGGTATGGTCAAGAATCTGTCTGCATGACAAGCGGTGACGAGGTGGAACGAGACCCGGGCAGTTTGAGTTTTAATAACTTTAATTTTTAACTTTGACTTTTACTAACTTTTTTTTTGCGGCAGATGCAGATCTCGCTGATGGCGTGACTCCAGGCGAGGTCGTCATGTGAGATCATAAACTGTGAACCGTACGACAATAAAAACATCAAAAGACAGAAGAGAAACTCGACATGTGCAGATTTGTCACGTGCATAAGAAAAAATAATGAATTGATTTAAAATTTTAACTGAAGTTCATTTTTCAATATCTGTAAAATCTAGTAAAACACCGTTCAGTCATTTAGTTTAATTTTGGAACAAAACTCAAACAAAGTTTTAAGATACATCAGCACAGAAATAACAATAGTAGTCTAGAATAAGAGCATGAGGGGAACACTTCAAAATAAGGGTACCCAGACACTTTGAAACCTCACATGTCTTTTTATCTGGTAGTTAAAGTGTCTTGGTGACCTCTTGACGATTTATCAATATAATGATAAAAATGTGATATTATTGATCCCAGTAGGGAAACTCACTGGTCTCATATCAAGCTCTTAGTTAGGAAAAGTAACGCCCCGTATTGTATGATATTCTAAAAATCGAGGGAATCATGAGGCAGAGCTCACGTGACTGAAACAGGAAGTAGTTTGGGGGGTCGGGGGGGCAGGTGGACATTTACCTTCAACTCAAACAAGTTTTCTACTGGGAGGGACGTTTCATTTTAACCACCAGAACCTTAACCAAACCTTATGCAGACACATCAAAGCTGCATAGGTCCTAAGATATCACAGGACGGTTGTGAGAACACGTTGCCCCATCTACTGAAACGCCATAAAGTAATCTATACTCAGTAAAACAACTTCCTGGGCACATGTCTGTCTACAATGAAACCGTGGTAACACCAGGGTCAGACGAAGGTCGCGCTCCAGGATAAGCTCCTCCCAGTAGTCCCGGGCAGACGGCGGGGTCCACGTGGAGGACCAGGAAGCCACGGAGCTGAGTCAGAAACACCGAGGCCAAACTCCGGCCGGAGACGTTAGGGGAGGCTGATCACTTTAGCTCCGTTAGCGCTGGAAGAACAGCGCCCTCTTCCTGTTTTGTGCCGTAAAGCAATCCAGCGGATTTCCCTCCAGATCGTCCCGGTGGCCTAATGGTTCTTAACTGGAACCCAATGTGGAGTCCAGTTTATTTTAAAGCATTTTAATAACAAGCATTCTGATCACGAAACAGAAAAGGGTAAATACAGATGATGATGATGATGATGATGATGATGATGATGATGATGGTTTGTCTGATGCTCCTTGCCTGAAAGCATCAACGCCTTGAATTGGTCAAAGAAATCAACTTCCACTGAAAGTTGTTTAAGCAGAGAGATCATTTAATCTTGTTGCAGCATGGTATACATGTACTGCAACTACTACTACAGTTTCATGACATACAGTATATTCAAGTTTTCCCATTTTAAACACCAAGCGGCTCCTTGCGGTAAGCAGCAGCCATGTAGTCCACCCATCCCGACAGGAAGGCCGGGCAAGGCCCTCTCCCCTCCAGGCTGAACCCAGGAGGCTCCAGGCCTGTTTCCACGTAGGAGCTGGTCATCGTTTCCCAGAGTCACAGACACATCAGATCCTGGGTGGTGGTTAATGTCAGACAGTTGGTTTCTGTAAAGCACTTTGAAGTTAAAGTTTTTAAAAGTCCGAGTAAAGTTTGTTATGGCATTATTATCTTTATTACTATTGTTATTAATGGTACATATGCCACTGTGGAGGAAGCAGCAGCTCTGATTCAGAGCTTAAAACATTTCACGGGTAGCATTCAACTGCCCACGTATAGCAATGCTGCCTTCAAATGCTGTCGGAAATATGCCACTGCACATGAACAACCAAGCAAGGTGCTAAATATGGCTAGAAAACATTATAATGTTGGGATATAATAATAGGAAAGTGAGAATTTTCTATTCTGAGATGTGGCGTTTAGGGGACAGAGAGCATGGAAGCATCAACTGATGGTAAAGGTGATTCATTTTATCATCATGTTATTTTTTCCCCATTCAATATAAATAATTGGCATTGTCAAGTTTCTATTTTCACTTCTTGTTTAGCTTTTAGTTGATTTAATTGTCACACAAGGAACAAAGTAGCCACCAAAAAACTACTTCTGTTACAGGGCTTATTACTATTATTTCCGACCAAAAGTACTTACTTTCTTAGTCTTTAGTCACCCATTCAAGTGTTTATTGCTTCATTCTTCATTATTGTTATATACGTTATTATTGCTGTTGCTATTTTTATTACCTCACAGAATCAAAAGCACTTTAAATGTCCATTCAGTCTATTTACAACTTTTAAAGTATTAGTATGATTTTATGAGGAGCAAGGCAGCATAAGGTCGAAAACAGCCTTGAACAATCCCGATTACATCTTTTTCTAAACTCTGTTGGTGACATTGAACGCACCTCTCAAACCACGCCTCTCTCTCTGTTTCCTATTGGCTACTAACAACTCTGTCTAATCAGAATCAGACAAGTGGGCGGGTCATACGCGAATTTAGCAGCTCCTTAAAGGCGCAGTTATTAGATTTCCAAACTGTATGTCAGCCCGTCAGTGAGAGCAGCGTTGGATCCCGGTAGATCCCGGTGATCTCCGGTGGATGTAGATCTGCGGTATTCTCACAGCTCGCTGACGACGCGTCTCCTCCGGATGACGGACGCGGTGCTGCCAGCTGGATTGTGTCGGTCCGTTTGCTCTGTCTGAACCCTGAAACCACTAGTCGTGTTTTTGTTTTGGGGTGTTGCAGCGGGCAGGGGAGCGCCGGTGATGCGGACGTGGAGTGTTAGTACCGGGAAGAAGAGCCGCCGGTGAGGATCAGAGCCTCTGCGTCTCCGGTAAGAAAATACCCTGGAACACAACGCGGCTCCGGTTTTTCCGGCTGCACCAGGATCCAGGCTACAGGTGGACAGGCCCTCGCTCACACGGTTTACCCCGACAAGCAGCTCGGGGGGCAGGGGCAGGGGAGCAGGGTCCCCCCGGGCCCTGGAGCTCCTGCACAGTTTGTGGATTTGATAAAGGGCTTTGGAAGTTTTTGAAAATGGCTGCACGGCCTTGAAGGTGCTTGAGTTTTGAGTTAGAGACAACCTTGGAAGATAACAACATACCTCAGCTCTCTGTCCCAGGATCACCCCCCTCCCCGAGGGAAACCCTGACTAGATTTGAACTTCACAAGATTAGGAGGAAGAAATGTTTGATCCTGACCAACGTCACTCTGAACCAAAACATCCTTGAATTTCACCACAACAAAACCTCGAGGGACCCTGGAGGGGTGTGAGACTGGAGCCCAACTCAAAGATCATTTACGTTGCTTGAGACCACGTGTGTGTGTGCGTGCGTGCGTGCGTGTGTGTGTGTGCGCGTGTGCGTGTGCGCGCGTGTGTGTGCGCGTGCGCCTACCAGGATGTTGATATCCTGATCCTCCAGTGTTTGTCTTGGAAGTCTCCTCCCACAGGAACAGCTCCTATTCTGCTGCTGTGTTTTCAGTGTCAGACTGATCTGGGATTAATTTACACAGACACACACACACACACACACACACACACACACACACACACACTACAGGGTCCCTACACTATTCCAGGACCTATAGCACCATCTCCATGACCGGTATTTGTCTATGTGGTTTGTGGACCAACAGGCTAGCGAGACAGATCAGCAACACCTTTGTCCATAACTTCCATGATGGTTCATCTACTGTCAGGCTGCTGTGACCTCTGACCTTTTTGACCTGTCATGTAGCCGATTCTACTGTCAGGTAAATGACCGGCGTGTACCGCGTGTGTTGTCAGGTCATGGATGCAGAGAACGGCGAGTTGTTTTTCGGTCACGGCGAAGCGGCGGACAGCTGGACCCTGGACCCCCCGTTCTCCTGCTCCGACCTCGTCTTCACCAGCTCAGAGAAACCCCTGCAGGAGTGGGCGGTAGACCCCAACTGTGTGAGTCTCCCGTCCCCATCTCGAGGAAGTGATCTGATAATAATGTGATATGTGATCAATAACACGTTGGTCCAGGTATCGGTGCCGGTGGAGCCCTGACCTCTGCTGCTGTGACTCCTAGAAGCTGAACGACAGCGAGTCGGAGGAGGTCCTTCAGGCCGTCGACCCCAACGAGGTGTTCCCCAGCGGCCCGCCCGGCGAGCCCCTGTCCGAGAGCGACAGCGGCTTCTCCGAGGACCTCGTCGTCGAGGGCCCCGTCGTCGAGGGCCCCGATGCCACGGTGACCGCGGTGCCCGTCCAGCCGGCCCCGGCGACCCTCTACCAGGTGGTGTACGACATCAGCGGGCTGGGCAACGTCAAGGCTGAGCCGGGACAGAGCGTGGACGTCATCTCCATAGAGCTGGGTGAGGGGGGGGGGGTGAGGGTGAGGGTGAGGGGGGGTTAAGGGGGGGTGAGGGTGTGTGTGTGTGTGTAGTTTAAACGCACCGTTACCATAATAAATTAGATGGACCAGAAAGTCACAGGTTCGATCCCCGTAGCAGTCACATGTCCGCCAACAGACGTGTCGTGTTAAAGTTCTTCTACTGTGTGTGTGTGTGTGTGTGTGTGTGTGTGTGTTCCAGATGAATGGAGCTCCCAGATGTTGTTTTCTGACTCGTGCATCGTCAACGAGCTGCCGGTGGTCTCGGCCGGCGCCCCCCCCGCCTGCAGCACGGACCCCCCCAGCTCCGACGACTCGCTGGTGAGGCCGCCCGTCCCGCCCGGAGCCGGTCCTGGTCGGTTCTGGCCGGTTCGCGCTCTCTGGATGTCTGGTGAGTTATTGAGGTTCGGTCTAGACGACTGACGGTTTCTTCTTCTTCTGCTGTTCCGGTGTTGCAGCTGTTCCCGGACCTCCAGCTGACGGAGGAGGAGCAGAAGCTGTTGACCCAGGAAGGAGTTTCTCTGCCCAACAACCTTCCTCTCACCAAGGTCTGTAGGACAACATGAGCACCGTCACTCACTGAAATCCATTAGAACCTTTAAATCCCGGCTCCAGTTGAAGTGGTGGACCACCACCGAGGAAGACCGAGGTCAAGGAAGGAGGAGGATCAGGGCTTATCGCCATGGTGATGGATAGTATGGTAGTATAGGACTACAGTACTATAGTGTGGTAGTAGTGTAGTATAGTATTTATATAGTATTTAGTATTTAATTTGATTGATCACCAGCACTAAGGAGGTCAAAGGTCAAAGGTCAGAGCCAGGGAGAAAAGGTCTCTCTGTTGTTGTTGAGTCTGTTTGTTTTGATGCTGATCCAGGCGGAGGAACGGATCCTGAAGAAGGTTCGGAGGAAAATCCGCAACAAGCAGTCGGCCCAGGACAGCCGGAGACGCAGGAAAGACTACATCGATGGACTGGAGAGCAGGTAGGGGGAGGGGGGGCGGGGGGGGGGGGGGGGGAGGGAGGGGGAGAGGGAGGGAGAGAGGGAGGGAGGGAGGGAGGGAGGGAGGGACGGACTGTTATAGTCCCTCTGTCTGTTCAGTTTTACAGCTTCTGTCACTGAAACTGGGCTTTGGTGCTTGTGCGTGTGTGCGTGTGCATGCGTGTGTGTGTGTGCTTGTGCGTGTGTGTGTGCGTGTGCGTGTGTGTGCGTGTGCGTGTGCGTGTGTGTGACAGGGCAGCCGCTTGCTCAGCTCAGAACAAGGAGCTGCAGAGGACCGTGGAGCATCTGGAGAAACACAACATGTAAGAAAACCTATTAACTATTCATGAATAATTATTGATTCATAAAGGAAACTGAAGGAATTCATAGAGGAAGTGATGAGGCCTTGAGCCTTGTACTGGTCTGCTCCCAGAGGCACCAGCTAGAGTCTGTACTGGTTGTATTGGTTGTACTGGTTGTACTGGTTGTATTGGTTGTATTGGTTGTACTGGTTATACTGGTTGTGGGGAGGCTGACTGGTCCTGTCTGGTCTGTCCAGGTCTCTCCTGGCTCAGCTGCGTCGACTCCAGTCTCTGATCAAACAGACGGCCAGTAAAGGAGCCCAGACCAGTACCTGCATACTGGTAGGAACCAGACTGAGATTAGAGCTTTATAACACGGTTCATAGTGAGAATTCACATGAGATTCACATGAGATTAACTGTGTGTGTGTGTGTGTGTGTGTGTGTGCGTGTGCGCAGATCATCCTGGTCTCTCTGGGTCTGATCATCTTGCCGAGCTTCAACCCTTTCAGCCGAGTCTCGTCTTCAGACGACGACTACAAACCTACAGGAGGTCGGTCGCTGCTCACCGGACTCATTCAGGGGTTCTGATCAAGGACTGGGGAGGTCAGGGAGGTCAGGGAGGTCAGGGAGGTCAGGGAGGTCAGGGAGGTCAGGGAGGTCAGACGGATGGAAAACAACAGGCCAGATGGTCCTGAGGATCATCGTGGTTATCACTTACATTCAGAAGAGTGAATGAGTCACTCAACAGTGAGGACAGTTTAACAATATTTACTTTAATGGTATTTGTTGTTGCTGTTGACCACGTTCTGACCCTCCTGTCACTTTGCTTCAATCTAAACTAAACTGACAGAATTCCTGTGATTGAAATGCTAGGAAAGGAAACAAGTGTGGAGAGCAGAAGTTCCTTTGTTTTCGATAAGAGTGACAGGAAGATGTGACTCAGGGAAGAGGGGGGAGGAAGAGGGGGGAGGAAGAGGGGGAGGAAGCTACAGGCAGTCTCAGGGTTTCATCAGGTCTGTAACAAACCTGAAATTCAAGTTCTTTTAGGTAACAAACACCAGAAACATCACTTCATATCAGCGACCAATCCGATACGGCTCTGAGGAATCTGACATGATGGATATGAAACATTATAGAAATAATGTGTTGTTGTGTTCTCCCAGTTATCTCCAGGAACATCCTGACAGACCCCGCCTCCTCCCCGCCGCCACCAGACGAGGCGGTCACCCCTGCCGTCCAGACCGACCCCGCTGACCTCAACCAATCAGGGCCTCCGGACGGTGCAACCATCCTCCAGCAGCCAATAGAAAACCCTGAAACCCCAGACTTTGAGGGCGTGGTCCAAGAGGGGAGCCAATCGGGGAACAGCTCGACTCCAGTTGCCGGGCGGAGTGAACCGCCGCCGGCAAAAATGTACGCCGACGAAATGTAGACGCTTAGCCTGTTAGCTTAGCATAGCAGCTTTCCTCTTGCTTGGCGTAGCGCATTTTACATTTCAAGCATTTCACTGCTGCTCTCATCCAGAACAACTTTAAGTGAGTGAGTGGCAGCGGGACACTGGTGGTTGCTGGGGTCGATGGTGACGTGTCAGTTAGCGGACGGTCAAGGACCCCCAAGTAATGTAGATCCACCTGACGGACCCCTCATTTGACAGTGGTTTGGTCCCAGAGTACCCCGTCTGAGGAGATCTGCTGTGAAACCTCTCATCAGAGCAGTCATCATACCTGCTCTCCCCATTTTGCCGGGGACCCCCTGGAATCTCCTCAAGGACCCATGAAGGTCCCTGGATCCCAGTTTGAGAAACCACTTCACTCTGCCACCCTGCCAGCAAGAGTCGTCCAGTCTGTTGCTCTGGACATCAAGACTGTAAGTGTGTCATTCTGCCCCGGTGTACCACCAGGATCCTATTCGAGACGTCTTCAACACCTTATTGGCCTTATTATGGAAACGGCTTCAACCAATTACAGTTTTTCTTGATAGTTAGAAATTCAGGCTGTTACTTTTCCTTCACAAAGCACTTGTCCCAATCTGTACCGACCCTTCAGTTAACCAAAAAACCCTAATAAAAGCATTTTAGCATTATTAGCATTTCTGGTACTGATAGCCACAAGCTAGTTTGTTTGCTCACATCTAGTGTTGCCCATTGGTTTCAGTGAGCAATGCTAACAATGCTAACAGGCTGTTTGTAAAGTAGCCAAAGGACAAGAGGACAGATTTGTGCCTGCTGAAGAAAACTAACAGACTAAAATTGAAAAGATCGAGTTATTCTTTTTTTCTTAATGTGTTGGTTTTAACCGGGCTGGTGGTGGAAATGGTTTCTATGGTACAATCATTTTAAAGGGATTTTCCCAGACTGTTTTCTACTTGTAAGATGTTT
The DNA here is from genome assembly GCA_034670385.1 of Hoplostethus mediterraneus. NCBI lineage: Eukaryota > Metazoa > Chordata > Actinopteri > Trachichthyiformes > Trachichthyidae > Hoplostethus > Hoplostethus mediterraneus. Next base: position 1,354,225 of record JAXDDW010000061.1, read on the forward strand.
TTAAAGGGATATTTTGCTTTGGTTTAACATTTAAGTTTTTAATACCAGTAAGACCTGATTAGCTCATTCATAAAGTTCAATACATTCACACTGGGAGCTGACCAGTACAACCAGTCTTCTACTGGTTCCACTGGGAGGAGACCAGTACAGTACAACCAGTCTTCTACTGGTTCCACTGGGAGGAGACCAGTACAACCAGTCTTTATACAGTATATTTGACAGCAGGGAGGGAGGGGGAGTATATTCTCATTCAGACCGAGGGACGTCTCACGGTAATGTCAGCTTGCTCAGAAACTCGTGAGAGGATTTAATGGGCTGAAAACTATAAATGTTCCACCAAGTGAAGTATTGCTTCGCTTCGTATTTGCTTTTTGATCTTTTGAACGTGGGTTCAGTGGGGATTTGCTGAATGTTAGTCGAGTCTGAATGATTTATAGCCGAGAGTTGAAAGGCCTCATGAATGATTGACTGTTTTTCTTAAAGCATTTCCTTGTGTGGCTCTTCTCCTGCAGCACGGTGGATTGGGTTTACCGTTACACTATTTCATGAACAAGATGAAGAACTACATGTCAGATGGTGTTCAGCTACCTAGATCCTAATAGTGAGGCGTGTTTTGCTGTGTGTCTTCAGCTTGGCCTTCGGCTCCAAGATAAACAGTTTGTAAACCCAAACATGGTTTCAGCTAAAGCATAACCCTGCAGTGGTCTAGCAGCTCTAGGAGCATGGCGGTGTCTTCAGCTCGCTGGCTTTACGTTTTCTATTTATTAAAAGGGAACAAACAACGGAGACTGGGTCTGGTTTTTAACCCTTAACTAACTACTAACATTTGCAGTGATGCTGAATGTGACGACAAGCTGAGAACCGGTTGTGCTGGTTGTCCTGGTGCTTGACCTGAAATCAGAAACCGGATTTTGACATTTGATATTTGTGTTAACATTTGAAGTCTAAATCACAAATTGGCAACAGAGAAGAGTCCCATCCAGCTGAATCATCACATTGAGTGTCTCATGTAGTAGATACAGCAGGTGAAATGCTTTCTTACAAACACATTAGAATCAAAGAGCATAAACTTAAAAAAAGCAATAACACACAGTAGAATAAGAACATGCATATATAAAATCTACAGGATAAATGTGCAATTGTGTATTATTAAAAAGAGCAAGAATACACAGATCAAAAATATAAAATGTGTAAGTACAGGACGACTGAGACGCTGTAGATTCAGCCATTTGCCCAAATTAATTTCAGGTTTGGTTCCTGGCAGGAAATCTTGTCATTGTACAGGAAGTGACAGTCACAAGAAGAAGAAATATATTAAGTATATCGGTAGATTTGTTTTAGTCATTCAATGTATTCACCTTCATCCAGGGAAAGTCCACTGAGTTTTTATGCTGTTTCTTTAGCACCGTCCTTCACGTTCATGAGTTGCTGATGGAGAGGAGAGTATGACTCATGTGCTTTCCCCGTCCACTTCTCCCCAGATGGTTTGCTCATTTGAACCTGGGACGTTCCACAAGGCTGCGTTTCCCACATCAAACCACATATTACATTGACCTGACACAGCGGAGACCTTGGATTACTTCTGCCCCGTGTGTTCAAGTGTTGGTGTTCCCGCTGATCCTGAGTCAGCATGAAAACGTGACGAACCAAGACACTAAAAAGGACAACACTTGGTATCCCACTAACCTGAAGCCACTCTCTCTATCAGTCATCATCAGGAGTATTTGTTCCAGTCATGCATGCTGTGACCTTTGACCTTTCACCTCTTTATTCTTGGTTGCTTGTAATCTTAGTGATCCAGATATTTCAGGAACATCAATTCAGTTTTTTAAAATTAAATGACTCACTTTACTTAATCCTTAATGGTCATAGTATCTGAGATATATTAGACATGTGGGCACATTTACAGTCCCATAATTCAAATATTCAAATCTGAGTGCTGCTCTGAACGACCATAGACCGCTAACAAGCTTCCTATGCTGTATTTAGCCATTAGGTGGCGCTTTCGTCACACCGGTTTGTTCAGTGTGACTCCATCCTGAGTCTTTCCTTTAGTGTTGACAGGACAACCTGATAGAGGAGAGTGGACCAGCCACCATGTTGGAAGAGTGACAACAAAATAAAACCCTCTTCCTCCCCGACAGCCTGAACGAATGAGACAACACAAGACCTGAGATCATTTGTTGTGAAACAGAAACCACCATGGTCTCCTACAACACCCTGCAGACAATTCAATTAAGGCTTTAAAACCCTTTTTATGATGTCTGTTTTGAAATAGTTTTTAAAAAAGATGAAGGCGTGTGTCATTTCAATTTTGTTATTTTTATTTTAAATCATTGCAAGAAAAGGTTTCAGTTCCCAGGGCGTCCTGACTGTTGGGGCTCATGTTTTGTTGTCTTCATACCGAAGGCTATCACACCTTGTTTGTCCTGCTGGGACCGATGACACGGGTCTTACATTGAACATATATGGTGTTGAAAAGTAACTAAACCAAACTAGACACATGGATGTGTTGAAACCGATGCAGAAAGGAACCACGACATCTGGTCACAATCTGGTTTTCATTAACCAAAGCATGACCCACTCTTAAGTGAATCACTGGATGCAACAAGCAGCACTTAAACCACTTAAAGCACTTAGCTGTCCTAGTGGTCACGACCACCCTGTCGTCAGATTGAAACACATTACAATACATTACAATATATAGAGGGAATGTATTAGTGAGGTTCCTTATACAGTAACCATAATTAACCCTTCACTAACCTAATATTAACCATCGACCTTCACCCTGACAGTAAATACGACAGTAATGTTGCATTTGGCTGGAAATGCACCAAGGGTCTATAACCTTTAGTTTTGTTGAAATTTAATTGTAGAAACATTTTGACATTTTGTCTTGTTTCAGCAACCTTAAAAATATGGAGCGTGTCGACTCCCTTAAGTTATGACAGGCCTTGTTCATGTGTTTGACAGGCGAGGGACCCACTGTTCGGCTGGTCAGCATTATGGAAATATACGTGGACCTTGAGGGGTTTGACAAGGAGGAACGCCGTCCTTTCATCCTTCAGCTTTTTAGTGGAGATAGATGTTGGCGGATTCAGAAATGTTGGACATGAAACTCCAGCAGGAGAGAGGCTCCTGCTCCACAGGAGGTGCTGGAAGTGATGACCGTGCACACACACACATATATACACACACACACACACACACACACACACACACACACACACACTGTCCAATATTTAACACAAGCTGTTAGCTAATCAGGTTCTGGCATGTCTGGACATTGATTGCACAGTGTGCTAGCATCTAAACATTAAGTTCAGATTAGCGAAGGGGGGGGGGTCTCATTGCTTGGTACACACACACACACACACACACACACAGAATAAACTCTCTTAGTAACACACTGTTAGTAACACGATCACAAGCCACCAGAAGTCCATTTATTTCCACCAGGGTCATCGTCTGTCAACAGCCAATCACATTTCTGTGCTTCCTTGTTTCCCTACTGATGTGATTTAGTTTCATGATCAATAGTTCTGTCTGGCAAATGTAAAATGGATGAGATTCCAGCCATTCAAAGCTTCCCAAGTTCTCTGCAACTTTTATTTGAAAGACTTAAACGTCTCGAATGATGCTTGGAGAACGGTTGATCCATTTTTGATCAATGCTATCTAGTTAGCACCTCCCAGCTATCTATGCTAACTCATTAAACAACATAATGTTATGAAAGGCAAAACCTTTCCAAAAAAAAATACATGACTTGACTGTTCAAAACTCAGTAACTGCAGACTGCTACTGGCCCCGCCCACAATGGGTCAGAATAGAGCGATGCCAAGTCACTCTCAATGTAAACGCCCTGTTACTTCACTTACCTCTCTCTCTCTCTCATACATTACATATTACAGTCCCATAGTATTCAGTTTTCATGATTTTGTCTATAAATATTCTATGGCTCAGGATAAGAAAAATGCTCTTCCAATCAGCCAATCAGGACCAAGTCCAGTTGTGATGCATTTACTGGAGTTGAAAAAAAGGTTGGATTTTTGAAAATGCTTTAACCTTAAATTGAACCACTCAAACAAAATCTAATTTGAATGTCTTCATTAAATAGGGTTAATCATATATGTTTATAAAGATATATAATACCGCCCCTTTAATATTACTAAATTAAATAAATGTACTGGAAAGTCCTTGGTTTTCTCACTATTCAATAAATAAAAGCACCCTGTTACACATGGCTGTATATAATAAATTGATACCAAACGTAGAATCTGAGTACGCCATATGATCGCATTTCTAAAGCTCTTCAAACTAAAAGCACACATACTGGAGAGCCTCTCTACTAGACCTACTAGAGAGTTGCATGGTCTGCAAATGAAGGTGAAGGTGTTACACGTAGCATTTTAAACATCAATATATCATCAAACTACTATTGATGCCTTGGTATAATGGCTGTAAACCAATGAGACCATGGTGGAGATGACTGGTAGCCTCTATCTCACACCAGTGGTCTTGTTAGTGGTGGTGGTTCTCCAAATTAAGACTACATTTCCGATAAACCCTGTTGCTTCCTGCCTGTTTTCCTCAACAAGGCGTTATTCAGTCTGACACTGTTCCTGTCTTTGTCACTCTTCCACTGACCTTTGGATATTGTGAGATAGGAAATCGAGGTGTCACTTCTTAGCTGGCTGGTGGAGATGAAGAGTTCAGTACTAAAACAAGCTCAGTGCAGAGAAAAGTGACACCTAGTCTTACAAAACGATTGATAGCTCAAAATGAAAGAAAATAGCAGGTAATGCTCTATGTTGTAGAGATACTGACTGAGGCTCTTACTCCCTACCAGCTCATCCTACTGGTGAACTCATTATAAGCTGATCCGGGTGAGAGCGTCAGCTAATTGAAATGTCAAATGTCAACAGTGGGTTCGAGCCATCAGCAGTACAAGGCAGTCAGAAGGTCTGGTATTGGTCAAGTAGGCAGACATCTAACTAATGGCTTCATTCCAGCATGAAATAGACACATACTCTCAGGTGAAGCCTATTATTGGTTACTACTGAAGTTAGAAGCTGTCTCAACAGCTTTACTTCTGGTTTTGAGAATAGAATCATCTTTGTTTTTAAATGTCAACTCATACATTTTCAGCATTTCTTTTCAAAATGGATAATAAAGCATTTTAGAATGAGACTCACCCTGTCTCTAAATGAGACTCACCCCGTCTCTAAATGACTCCTGTCTGTGTGATGAGAAGCTTCTAAGACAACTGAAAACTAATTTTATAAACTTGCTAACTCATGCTCTCTTTATCATGTAGTAGTACTAGTATTAGTATTAGTATTGGTATTGGTATTGGTATTGGTGTTAGTATTGGTATTGCTTATGGGTTTGTTGTGAATCCAATGTGGTTTTTGAGTTTAATGGTCTAATAAGCTGAATGATCTGTCTACATTGCACTCTTCCTTTCATTTTGAAACTCTTTGTGATTTCTTCTTCATCGTCATCTTCTTCTTATTATTATTATTGCTGTTATTAATGTTGTCATATTATTATTTATTTTTCTTGCTGTTGTTCTTGTTATTCAACATCCATCCATGAACCACAAAGGACAACCTCCCACAACAGAGCAGAATACAGTGCCATGGTGAGGTGCTGGTTCGAGAGACCGCCCTGTCAACAAAAGGTCACAGATTTGATCCTCCATCAGCTACCTCTCGCTGCATCATTATCATGAGACATTTGAGAATGATGCAGCCAAGATGAACGTAATGCAGATGACTCACAGAAAGACAGACGGTCGGTGGGGAGCAGCCTTTCAATATTTAGATCCTCTTCTGTTAAATAATTGAGCAGAGTAAGCATGGCTGGAGGACCCTGGGGGCGGCGGGGGGGTCTTTACATCCTCATCACATGAGAAACAGACAGACAGACAGACAGACAGACAGACAGACAGACAGATCCTTTTTTAATTCCAAACAGAATATTGGGGTGTTATCAGGAGCATAGTAAATCTTAAAAGATCCTCAAATTATCAAGCAGCAATAAAAATACACGTCAAAGATGATAAGACGCGATGTTAAGTTCATTTTCTGATATAAAGAAGAACTTGATTTCCACAGCACTGGTGTCGCCTCACAGCATGAAGGTCCAGGGTTCGATTCCTGGTCTGGTCCATGGCATGTTCTCGTCATGTTCTTGCCATGTTCTTGTCATGTTCTCGTCATGTTGTCATCATGTTCTTGCCATGTTCTTGTCATGTTCTCCGTCATGTTCTCGTCATGTTCTCGTCATGTTCTCGCCATGTTCTCCTCATGTTCTCCTGGTTTCCTCCCACAGCCCAAAGACATGCAGGTCAGGTGGACTGGGATGTGGATAGGAGTGTGTGTCTGTCTGTCTGCGTTAGCCCTGTGATGGACTGGCATGCCCAATGCATGCTGGGATAAGCTCCAGCCCCCCATGACCCTGAAAAAAGTGAATGAATAAATGAACTATTCTCGACCACAGCAATCAAGCTGGAGGTAATTTGAAAGACATCAGCCGTTATCATTATTGAAGTCATTTGACGTGGCCATTTCACCAAACTGACGGAGGTGACGGTTCGGTGAAGGTAAGGGTTACTGTTGTCACGGCACTGGCAGCTGTAGACAGCTTATCAGGCTCAAAATGAAGAAGGCTCTCCAGAAATCTGGGGACCGGCAAGTCAATATGTAACAGTATTTTTCAGGAAGAGGCCCAGGGAGGAGTGGGAAGGCCTTTCAATAAGAGAAGATCAGCAGGATGTTTGATGATGGTTAGGATGGCGTCAGCAGCAAACATCACAACGCTACATTCACCAAGTACAATAAAGGTTCAGGAGCTGGAGCGTCCTGGTGGTTCAATACAATTTATTGTGCATAATTGGGTATTGTGGTTTTTCAGTTTTCACAATTAATAATCACAATATTCAAGCATTTAGTCTGATTTTAGAACATCAGCTGGATCAACATCAGTGTGGTCAAATCACTCTGTTCCTGAAGCCGTCGAGACCACTAATCATGATTAATAATTGTATTCAAAACAAAGGACTGTCATTTTAACCAGACCTAAGATGGTGGAGTGCAATGTTAGCATGGCAAAGATAATAATAATAATAATTGTATTGATAAGAATAAGAAGAGGAGGAGGAGGAAGAAGAAGAATATATTTGTATTGCACAAGTAAATCAACAAAGCACAGAATTTAGACAAAACCAATGACAACATTTACTGATCGTATGAATCTACACAGTATCAGTGGAACGTAATGCTATAAAAATGGTTTTGCCAGAACAAGAAAAGTAAAGTAAAGACAACCCCAGCAGACTTCCTGTTTCAGCTTAAACCTCCAACCTTCAGGAAGGGAATCCATAATTGATGCAGTTTTCCAAGTAGGCGCCTCATCTCTCTGTTCTCTGTTTCTCTCTTTCGCTGTAGTTCTGCAGCTGAGGGTCTTTTGATGAATTTTAATCACATCAGGGTATTGACCGAAAGGTATTTGTTGTAGCAGAGCCTTGTTAACAGGTTATTGGCCTCTATGTTCTTTAAAATCACATTTAAAATGTTTATTTGAGAGGCAAACGTGTTTTGGCATCCACATATCTTCCTGGAAATGACTTGTGTAGTAAAAATGGTAAAAATGGTAATAATGGTAAAAATGGCAATAATGCTCATAATGGTAATAATGGTAAAAATGGTAATAATGGTAAAAATGGTAAAAATGATAATAATGGTAAAAATGGTAATAATGGTAAAAATGGTAAAAATGGTAATAATGGTAAAAATTATATTAATGGTAAAAATGGTAATAATGGTCATAATGGTAAAAATGGTAATAATGGTAAAATTGGTAAAAATGGCAATAATGGTAAAAATGGTAAAAATGATTATAATGGTAAAAATGGTAAAAATGGTAATAATGGTAAAAATGGTAATAGTGGTAAAAATGATAATAATGGTAAAATTGGTAGAAATGGTAATAATGGTAAAAATGGTAAAAATGGTAATAATGGTACTTCCATTTTCAGACTGGAGAGTGGACCAGCTTATTGCTGTTGACTGACTAACCTTCTAAAACATGGACTGTTTTTGGTGTACCAAAGGAGACGGTCGAGTGCCCTTTCTATCTGTCCTAGTTCTACAGCCCAGATTGTCCAGCAACTTCCAGTCTGCTGAGTCAGGCTGTGTAAGCCATGTCGTTCAAGGCAGGAAGTGTAGGCCTACCCCTCCCAGACTCTCCTGGATCTCAGAGGAACGGCCCTTATGTAACTCGGCCCTAGCTGGTGGCTACGCTAATTGGCAGGAGGACATCTCTCCATGTGAACACAAAGCTTACCCTGTAGCTTATTCTGTATAAGTTCAGGTACGAGAGCCACGCTGTCTCTGAGAACCGCTGGCTGAATATCGCACCGTCACTGTTTTGCACCGTCACTTCAGTTGAGATACTTCACAGCGAAAGAAGGAATTAGTTTGAATCTCCCTCTGAGACACACATGCATGTACACATTTCACCACAGGGGTCAGGGGTCAGGGTTTCTTTACTGTGCTTAAGGACACCTCAGCAAAGATGGACTGAACCTGTGATCTTCCAGATACATCACAGCCTTTCTAACCACCAGACCTCCCTGCTGCCTTTGAGTCGTGTCAATAACAGGAAATTGAATGACAGCAAGAGCCTTACTTACTGCACCAGTGGTAGCCCACATCTTCCTTCTCATAGCTCACAACCTTTATTGTGCACACAACTCCCAAATCTCAGTCTGTGGCATCAAACAAACGCTGATTACTTGAGCAGGGGAGTCTAGCCGGTAGCGTCAGGGGTTTGGCCAAGACAGAACCAAAACAAACTAAATCAAATGGAGAATAGAAACGGAGCAGTTTGAGGAGTGACTAAAAAAAACCCAAATAAATAAATTGATCCACCACAACGCAACGAGCACGTCTCTTTGTTTACCGGGGGTGAAAACGGGTTTCAGCGTCTTCATTTTCTGTACTCTTAGCTTTAGTGAATGCGACACCGCCCCCTAGTGGATGCTTTAACGCTACGTGCAAGTACAGTATGTTGGCAAACCCCCACGCAGACCGGCAGACACAGAAGCATGAATCAGGCTTTACTCTGCAACTATCACCGGAGTGCTTTAGTAGTTATAAGCCAATAACCTGAAGGTCACAGGTTTGAAACCCACACCAGCCTGTGCCATGGAGGGTCTGCAGGTTTTCCTTCCAACCCATACGCGCCGGTCACGTGAGTGCTCCGGTACTCGAGCACCCACCGAAAAGGTTGAGCACCCACGGGGAAGGCCGATTAAAAAATAAATTAACAAATAAATGTATTAAAAAAAATGCATCTTTTAAAAAAAAAAATGCATCTATTTATTCTATTATTATTTATTATTATTGGTGAACGCTTTAACTACAAATCGCATTATCCAATTAAACTTGTTACAGCTCTGTGCGTGTGTAGGCTACGTTAAGGGGCGTGGTCACGTAGCCAACTGCCAATGTAACGTTAGAGTCGGCTAAACCAACGTTGTTCCATCACGTAGCTGCTAGCTAGCCACACAGCAAGTGTGAAACACGGGTGATGATCAGGTAAAAACGTACAAATTTGTCATTAAAAAACGGAGAGAGATACTGAGTGTAAAGACAGTCAAAGTGAGGATCCACCACCAGTGATACATTTGTAGCAGAGCAGTGTTGCATTTGGTTTGGGTGTGTGTCTACGTTGACAGATAACAGTAGCCTGCACCACGGTAATTACTAAAGCAAGCGCAATAAAAGTGATTTTGTAACAATCATCACCTTCACTTCATTTGAGCACCCACTGGCAAAAACATAAATCAGCGCCTATGTTCCAACCAATCACTAATCCAGATGATTTCACTGATTTAAAACATCACAGATCAATGATATCAAACTGCCCCTCAACTGCAGGACTCTCCCACTCATGTTCTTCCTCGCTGCTTTTTATTGTGCGTGGTTGTTTGTTTTTATTGTTCTGTGACGGGCTTGTACAGAGCAGACAGGTAATCCTCAGCCTGGAACAACAGATAACAGCTATAAACACAACAGGGCAAAGGGCTGCTGGGGAATCCTGACATGTATTGATACTATATTGATACTATACTGTCTATATGTATTGATACTATATTGATACTATACTGTCTATATGTATTGATACTACATAGACTAGATAGACTAGAATACTGTGTCTATCTGTCGTCTCCTAAATCTCTGTGTCTGGGAAATGTATAATATTTCTAATAAAATAATCGATCCAGTGTTGAACACCACAGGAGGCCAGCAGAGATCCTCATTCATGAAAAACACTACCTTTCCTCTCCTTCTTTCTTTCCTTTCCTTCCTCCTCTCCTCCCTCCTTTCCTCCTCTCCTTCCTCCTTCTTCCTCCTTTCCTCTCCTCCTTCCTCTCCACAGTGAAAACGGAAGCCTGGGGCACAGCCAGTCAAGTGGTCATGACACACACATACACTCACGCATCCTTCTAGCTCCCGTTCTCTCACACGCACACACACACGTTGTTACGCACGCGCACGTTTTTTTTCTTCCTCATTTCTCCTTCTTTCTGACAAACACAACACAAACGCGCACGTGCATTCACACAGTCTGTTGCTGACACACCTGCATCCGCGGGATCTTTCTCACGCACCCGCGCATTTGTACATTAGTATCCACACCAATCTCTGCTCTGCTCTCCCTCCCATTATCTCTCTCTCTCGCTCCCCCTCCCTCCCCCGTCTCCCCCGCACCCCCCCTCTCTCCGCCCAGATCCCAGTCAGTGTAAGAGCAGCGGACTGACAACACAGTTTACTAGACATCTAAATAACCGGACGCCTGTAGGACTGAAGGTTCTGTTGATCTTTTTCATTTTAAACGGACTTTTCCCCGGATCCTTCTCTGAAAGGGAACTCGTAACCAGCTGGGTTTCCACTTTTAATTCCTTCCCTTCAAAACGTGGATTATCAGTGATCAGAACTATTACTTGCGTTTTTTGGCAGCATATCAGCCAATTCACAGTTGAAGATGTTTAACATACCTAGTTTGCTAAGTAATGTTTAGTTACTCTTACCTGACTACCTGGACTGATGGAGACATTCCTGTTTCCACCCAAAATAACACCAGTTAAAACTTTTGAAAAGCTCCTCTTCTTCAGTAGAATCTGACGCATAGAAAAGTCTATATTCATTAGCATTAATTTTGCGATATTATATATTGTCTTAGCCAGAGGATAAGGGAGACAGGGCAGGATTTGAAGCGCCGCCTGCTGAACCAGGTGTCTGTTTACAGCCACGCGCTGGGCTGGTTTTCGCGGGCATGGTGTCCCTGCGCGCTCAGCTGATCTGTCCTCTTGAGCACAAAGCCGGGATCTGGTAAACAGCATGAAGAGGAAACCAGAAGCCTGCTGAGGTATGGACTCAAGTTTATTAAGTCTAATCACTTGTAGAGGATGTGTTGACTGGCGTTTGGGCAGTGAATTGATGTTTTGACTAATGCTGCTGTCCTGAGGGAATTTCTCCTTTCAGATAACATTTCTGTCCTTCTTAGCCACCTGAAAGCTACAGCTAGCATGCAGTAAAGTGAACTTTGGCAGGGGCATTGTGTATCTATGTATCTTGCCTTGCTGGGAGGCTGGTAAGCTTAGCTTTAATTTAGTTTAATTCAGTTTAATTCAGTTAGGTAGCATTTTGCTCTATGAATGTGCTTAGACCACCCACTGAGTCTTATATGATGCCAGTCAATAAAACTTCTCAAAGAGCCTATACCTAGATTGAACTAATCAACTATCAATTACAGAACAAAATGATGCAATACAGTAAGCAAACACAATAACACAGAAGGAAACAAAACTCAAATGGTATTGTAAGGTAGTAAACTTGAATCAGTGGTTGATTATATTTTTGGCTTTTTTTTTATCAAAGACGTCAGTTCCAAAACATCCATTTTGAAAAAGATCATTATCTGAAGTTCATCATTCAATATATCTAAAACATACAGTATGTCATTATCGTTTGGTCAACCAATAATTCACCTTCTATCCAGAATTTTAATTTTATTTAATATTGTGCAATCAATCATTTTATAAGAACAGGTAGCTATCTCATTTTGGAGCACAAAGTTTCATTTTTTTATGATATAATGTATATTATGAGCTTATAACGTTGCACAATGTGGTGATGCTTCCATTCTTACCAAGACAAAGTATACCTTGAGAAACCTGTAGAAATGTACAGCCATTTTAGCTGTAGTACTGAGTATTGTATAAAGAGGGCAGGGGTGGCAGGAAAATTGTCCTCCCATGTCCAGCCTGGGGGAGTTGTTCTCCCACGACACAACATGGCCCCAAACTCACAAAGGCCAAACAGAACTGACGTGGACAGAATTGTTGCAGTGAATTCGACCATGACAAACCATAGCAGGTCTGAGTGGCTGGCCCACCTTATTAGGTTGGATCATCTAGTTATAGGGGCTGCAGGCTCAAACAACAGGACTTGAATTAATTGTAATGCTTGTGAATATCTCCCTTGTGTTTATCTTCAGTTCACGGGGATAAATTATTCAACTGTGGTGAAACTGGACTACCTGCTGGGCAGAGGATGGCTTGTTGTAAGGAGGGCGCCCGGCTCCTGCTGGTTCTGCTGGTTCTGCTAGTAGCTCTTGGCCTCCAGCTGGCCCAAGGGCGGTCCACTCGCCACCACGGCTCACGGCGTCAAACCCGAGGCCACCATGAGCACCGGGAGCGCCAAAACATCACGTTGGCCGTCATCTTACCGCAGAAGAACACATATTACCCCTGGGCCTGGCCCCGCATTGGCCCCGCCCTGGAGCGAGCCGTCCGAACTGTCAACGATGACCCCACCCTGCTGCCCGACCACCACCTCACCTACGCCTTCAAGAACAGTGAAAACAAGGATGGCATCTGCTCTGAGTCCATCGCCCCGCTCATGGCTGTAGACCTCAAGTTTGCCTACGACCCGTGGGCGTTCATCGGGCCTGGTTGCTCCTACACCTCCTCCCCTGTAGGCCTCTTCACCACCCACTGGGATGTTCCCATGGTTACGGCAGGCGCCCCAGCGGTGGCCTTTGACGGCAGCGTCTATCCGTCCATCACCAACACAGGCCCCACCCACAAGAAGCTTGGGAAGTTCGCCCTGCACATCTGCGAGCACTTCGGGTGGCGGGATCACGTGATGCTGTTGTTCAGCGACGACAAGGTGGACGACCGGCCGTGTTATTTTGCCATCGAGGGCCTCTACACGGAGCTGAAGAAAGCCAACATCACCATTGAAGAAAGGGTGTTTGAAGAGAACAAGCCGCCTGTCAACTACTCCGACATCCTCTACGATATTCGGAACGAAGGGCGAGGTGAGTCACCACACACAAATTACCACCAACCACTGGCCAAACGCTGGTAAATTTTGGCTGTGTTTGGTAAATTAATCTACTAGCCACTTTGACAGGAAACCATTGAATTAAAAATGTCTCTTGATTACAAAAATCTGATTTGGGCGGTAAAATTGTGAAATTGGCTGGTGAAAGACCCACCCTCCCACCCTGGTTATTTCATGGCTCCATATGGTTGGATTTTAAATGGGCATTTAACCCATAATAGACACACAGACATACAGTATTGCACAATATCTAGCATAACAAATTAATTAATACAACTGACAAAAAGGCTACGGAGGCTCTTTTACTCAGATGCAAAAAGAATGCAATTTATTGAAAAAAGAAAAATGAAAAAAGTGGCGTTTTGGTGCTCAGACCACCATCGGTACTAACAGCATCTATCAGCAGACACTGAAAGCAGGATACGACCAGTTGTAATTGGTTTACATGGTTTAGAAAATCTAGCCTTGCAGCCAGGGCAAGATGAAGTTTGGATGGAGTTTTAGAAAAGGCCAAGAACTCAACTTCTTAGTTTTATTTCATCTTTTGGTGTAACTGATTCTCCAAGGAAGAGTTTTGCTTTCTAGTTGATTAGATATTTGGCTGTAGCTCTTTATTATCATTTGGACTCCTAAAAGGCCCTCTTAAGTCTTTACAACAATACATGAATGAAATCCATTTCTTTCTCAGTGAGGCTTTACACTGTTCCATCATGGTCATCCTGTCAATGTTTATTTTCCAGCATGTAATCAGTATAATCCAGGCGACAGCACTTGGACAAACAACTTAATTTGTGCCAGGATGTGAAATGACTCAAATGATGGATCAGCTTTGTTTTTGTGAAGTGCCCCTTTAAGCTCGTCATTGACTGGGTAAATACTCACCAGTAAATGGAATCAATTTGTCCTTCCACTGACCTTTAGTGTCAAAACCACGTAAAGCACTTCTAGCTGGAAAAGCCACCTTCATGTTGAGGTCCCGGACAGCTGGACAGCTTTTCATAACTCCTCTGTCTTCTTACCTTTTTTCTTTATTGACTGACTGATTGATTGATTGATTGATTGATTTAATTTGACAATTCAAAGAAAGTGTTGTTCCAAGATGATATCTGAAAATTATATTACAATTTGAAAAATGAAACTCTAAAATTGCCAAAACGATTGCAGGTATGAAAGTAAACCTCATTATTATCATCTGTATTTTAAGATATTGAATCATGAATTTCAGGTGTTTTTTAAGCAACGTTCAGTTCAAGTTCCAGTCCCTTTAATTGCCACCCAGCCAGGCTGGATGAATTAGTTTGAGTACAGATCAAAATCGATCTGGGTCTGTTCGTGATTAGAGGCTGTAGTGTGTTTCATGTGTGTAGTCTGGAAATGCCCGGATGTAAACTACATTAGCAAGAACTTCTGAATAAGGGACCGACGTTACTCAATGCACCAAAATGCAGATGCCCCAAAATGCATTGTCACTACATAGCCTAGCCTTCTTCTTCTTGTAGTTTATTGCCGGTGGACATCTACACCCTGTCTATCAGCCCCGTCTCTCATTGCGTAACCTTCTCAGCTGGACGCCATTTCAAACCCTTAATGGCAGGCGGAGAAACGTCAATGTAGACCAACACTTTTAAATATATTTTTGTATTGACTTGAACTGAGATCAATTTGTAGTAACTAATGTTGATTTCCATTTGTGTTCAGCCTACAACATATTTTCATTCAGAGTTGGCTTAGCCTGTTCAGATGATGTACTGCTGATAGTATACTTATTCACCACCTGAGTATGTAGCATGCAGTACATACTAAGAAGTATGTAGCACTGACAATCACAGCACAGCAAGAGAACAATGCATCAGGACATGACTGGTCAAAGTGCGAGAGGGCCATACATATAATAAACAATTTCACAGAAAGACACACATATCATAATGACAGGTTGTGATACATAACCATGGAAGGCAGAGGGTAGGGTTAACATGTATATATAGCATGTGTGCATCTACTGTTACAGAAGGCTGATAACGTGCAAAGAAACGAGAAGCAAGCCAGTGAGCTGCCTCCGATTCACTGTTACAGTATATGGATCCAATAAGATAAAGAATATAACATGTGATATGGCTCCAGCCGTACTCGGTACTGTACTCCACTACAACAGATTAGCACGTCCTCAATCAGACAGGGAGCTGCTGCTGACTGTTAACCTTCAACTTATTGGATCCATTCATACTGTAACACATGAATCAGAGACAGCCTCGCACTAGAAATGGCTTGTTTCTTCAGACACACATGCATATGCATACACATACATGCATGCAGATATATGCACACACGCACCCAAACAAAACAAAACACGTCATGCTTTTTAAGCCGCAGCAATACAAAGTTGTCCCTTGCACAGTGGTGTACTTTGAATGTTTTCTTGTTGATTCAGCTGCAGAAGAGGCCAGATATTCTGAGCTCATACGAACGTGGTTACTGTCTGTCTGCTCCTCATGCACTGGTTCTGGTTTTGCTTATCGCTCGGCCAGCGATTTGCGCACCCCGTGCCATCTGAGCGGGCCAGGCAGCATGGCTTGTTAACCCAGACATTAGCTTTTGATCCTTGCCGCAGGGCACCATCACAGCCTGAGCCAGAAATATGAGCTGAATCGATGCAGCTACAGGCCAGACAACTCAGGGCTGCAAATGGAGCTGCCCCGAGGACACAGTGGAAAGTCTGCATGGTGAATGATGCAGCAGATTTCCAGGATGCAGAAGGCATTTGGAACGCTGTGTGAGGTTGATGTTTAATATATAGTAAACGCAAGAACACCATGAACTTACAGAGGATTTCTGAGGAAATAAAAGAGGGGAATTGAAACATGGTAAACAAATACTTCAAAGACACTGGACTTTGAGCAAAATAAGCACCTGTGACATTACTACACCTACGACACTTCAGCTTCCCGTTTATTGCTGTAGTCTTTGACTTTGCGTGCCCAGAACTTCAGATCAGTATTGGAGTCATAAATGACCGTTTCTCCTATCTATGGCGTATCAATCTCTAAGCCAGTCAAGAACACAACCAGACAAGCCCTCGTCGGTTCCCAATGAGCTTCCCTCTCCAGTTCCCACACGGGTGTAAAACCGTCTCCCAGCACGGCATTTATTAACAGAGGTCAAGAGCTCTGCTACCTTATATGGAAACTACAGTCGGCCTATCTGATCTGTAGGTATTTCCTGCTAAACAGACTTGGCCGTTGGGTTAATTTCCCCTTGTCTTTTCACCTTTTGTCATTTTCATTCTACATTGCAGGCTCATTCAGAGCCACTTAAAAGGAGTGCAGCAGTAAAATGAGCTTCAATTCATAGATCACCAACATTGAAAATAACTAATAGTTAGCAGGTCACGGGTCAACGCCATAGCAGCCAGATAATGGAACAAATATTCCTTTCACCTGCAGGTTACCATGCAGTAAGTAAGCAGAACATAACTAACTAACTAACTAACTAACTAACTATTCCTTGTGCTATTAAACTAGGATGAGAGACTTGTGAATGAGCAGACCTACACTTACCTGTGCAGTGGACTGACAACCTGATTTATGGTTACTGGAAGCCTTCTGCATGAAGGGAACACCCTCATGGTGAATTGAACTGATTAGCCGTTTAAAAGACTAAATGGTTTAGATAGATGGACAGAGCAGCAGCATAACAGTATCACAATAAAATACACAATAAACATGAAGTAGAAGTGAAGTTTAGAGGCTAAAATGAGGATACAAAAATGAAAGTGTAGTAGACGTTAAGTGTCATCTTGTACATATGGACATATTTCCGATATCTACAGCTGTTGATGCATAGTTTAAATGTGTAATAATGTATTTCCTGCTTGGTCTAATACACAGCCAGAAACATCCTGGGAATATGAAAGATAAAGCAGAGACGCAATGTCAAATATAATTCAGTCTGGTCCAGTAGCCGAAGGATCACTCCTCCAGAGCTTTTACAACACTTTACTGGGAAAAAAGTATGATTGCCCATTGAAGTTTCACCATCCATCATGATTGAAGAAACCTCATGAGTAGACGGTTGATGGAGCTGGAGGCAGATAGGTTCTTGATGCTCAGATGGAGTAGTACTAGACCCACGGTGCAGCGACTGGACGGTCAGCACTAGCTTTCTGTTCAACAACCCAATGACCTGGCCAAGTGAATGAGTAACTCAACAATTACCATCCACTACCCTTGAGCAAGGCACTTGAACCCCAACCTGCCCCAGTGGATCTGCTCAGTGGCCGAATACATTTCAGAAGTTTAGAGGTTGGAGAAGCAGGCTTGTATCCAGAAGATCGCTGGGTCGAATCCCTGGATCAGCTGGGAAAACTGGGAGGGGAAGGTGTTTGAGGACTGCTCTCCAATCCCTCCTCAACCTCAACTTCAAGTGCCCTTGAGCAAGGCATTTAACCCCAAACCAGTTCGATTCCACTGAACAGCTTGGAAAAATCTGGGTGGGTAAAGTGAACGAGTAACACTCTCCTTCCCCTCAACACCTACAGCCGAGGTGCCCTTGAGCAAGGGATTCCCACCAGTAGAAGACTGGTTGTACTGGTCAGCTCCCAGTGGAACCAGTAGAGACTGTGGTTGTGTGAGGTGTCAAATAAAGGTACATCTTTAATATGTACGAGGCAAACAGAGCAGAATGGTTTCCAGTGTAATACGACACCACAACATAAACGACCAGCCTTGGTGAAATCAGAGATGTCTCTGGGCAGGAAAAGTGAGAGAGATGCGTTCCCTCAGCAGGAAAGGATCAAGTGGAGGAGACACGACTACAAACAGGAAGTAGTTTGACGTTGAAACGGAGGAAAGTAAGGGTGTGCAGGTCGGGGGGGCAGATGGGGTTCAATTCATAGTCCACAACATGTAGTCTGGTTGGATTGATGAGACAGTGTCAGAGCAGACGGTCGATCAACAGCTGGATCAATATTCAGACCAACAACAAACCAAAACACTCATTAAAGCTGAACCATATGGTGCCGACACACACACACACACACACACACACACACACACTCTCTCTCACACACACACACCAGTGGTGTCGTGACCTCATCAGCAGAGGAAGTGTTTGACGAAATGTGTCTTTACCTCATCACACCTCCCAGTCCATTCCACACACACACACACACGCACACGCACACATGAACACGCACACGCACACACCCTCAGCCACAGGAAGGCGCTCTGCTGGGGGTCGTATTGACCTCATCATGCGTGACGCAAAACTCCAGCGTTGTGTTGCAGCTCTAGACGTGCCGAGCGTTGAACCCGGACAGCAAGAGACCATGTTTATTTATATTTTACTTTGTGGAGCAGCAAATATTGAAAGCAGATATATAAAGAAGAAGAAGGCTGTTGGTTTGTCTCAGTATCCTGTGAGTTCCTTCCTGCAACGTGACAAATCAAGTTAATGTGAATAAGATTCCCTCCACCTGGGAAGAGCCGTTGAGCAAGGCACTAAACCCTCAAGTGGGTCCAGTGGAGCTGCTCAGTGGCCACCAGTAGCAGACTGTGGTTGTACTGGGCAGCTTCCAGTGTGAATGTGAAGCGGATCATTTTCTGAAGGAGAGCCTGGCACTCAGCAAACATCTACTGGATAAACTAAAGGTTAAGGTTTGACATTTTGACTTTTAAGTGATTTTTCTTCAACAGACACTTGTTGCTTTGCAAAGTTTTTCCTTCACGTCATCAGCCTTCCTCTCAAACTGAAATAAGGGACAAGAAAATGAAGGACGTTCATACATTTACATATTCAGTCAAGGTGAGCCTGTCGAGGGTCAGTGATTTGCTCGAGGACAATGTCAGACAGTTGGACAATGTTGATGGACTCTGGCTGTTGCAGTTGATGGAACCCACTACCATTGCGTCAAGATGACGAGAGACGATCTCTAACTGTTTGCATGTCATGCCTGCTTACGATAAATGCCTGGTGAAGAAAAATAAGTATCCCTTTGAGAGGAAGAGAAATGGGTTAGAGCCTCCTTGTCAATGGAGAGGAAACTAGATGCCAGAGAGTTTTTCTGTGGTTGAAAAGCCTCCCAACTGAGACCTTTGACCCCCCAGTTCCCAGCGTCTCGCAGGGTCACCAACAACCCAGCCAATTAGGACAACAGGAGGAGAGAAATGTCATGTGGCCTTTCAATACTTTATTGCTTTCGTGGGAAGTTAGACGTATGGAAAGCAGACCATAATTATTCCCTGCCAACCATTGACTAGCTGAGAGCAAAATAAGAAACTAATTACAGATTCTGACATGCTTGTGTTTCCCTGGTGACAGTCAGTGTGGTTAATCGTTCACAGGGCTGGTAGTTTTCCTCTGGTGTGCTTCACAGCCTCATTATCAAAGCCCCCATTAGCCAAAGTCAAGTTGCAGCTTGGTTAGCGTTTCACAACTAACGGGCTAATTGAGAGTGGATAGCTGAACGACTCACTGGAGACCACGAGAGCTAAGAGGCATCTCCATCCATCTTAAGTATTTAGCTGACGCTCTTATCCAGAGTGACTTACAATGAGTGCAACAATAGAACAAGCTTGAATTTCTGGATCGTCACCATTACAAGCAAACAATAGGAAGTAGGTCAAGGGCCAGAGTCACAGTGCCCTGACAGCATTCCTCTGGCCCTAAAGGACCATAGTTTGGAGGGGTGTAGGACTGGACCTTGGTCTGGAGGTATGGGGGTGTAGGACTGGACCTTGGTCTGGAGGTATGGGGGTGTAGGACTGGACCTTGGTCTGGAGGTACCTTTGTCCAGCCCTATGTGGCATAAAAATATAAAATGAGATGCTTTTACAATAAAAATATGAGGACCACTTGAATAATAATTTTAAAGAATAAAGGAAATGCAATAAGACTCAGTGGAGAATGAGTGAGATTACAATGATACAATAGCACATGAGTTGTACAGCAGCACCATCACATTAGTTTGTACAAACAGGATGTAGTCTAATGCTGCAGGGGAAGATTTGTTTTCCACTCAGTTACCAGGAAGCAATTAACTGACTGGAGATGAAGTCAGTGTGTCCTGGACAGAAAAGACAACTGGTGTGACTTTCCTCAGACCACAGTGGTGGTATTGGCTGTTAGAGACTCGATCAGCGGGTAGTCGCCTCCCTTCAGCATCCCACTGTGAAAAAATTACGTTATGGTACTTTTGACCAACAGGTAATGATTTCTCTTCACATTGGAAATAAACTGTTCAAATGGACTGTTTTTCAGAGCATATGCTCACTCCAACATTTCATTTTACAATTTGACCATTTACAATTGACAGGAAATATATATTGGCTCTTATATAGAAACATCTATTATCAGGCAATATTGGCTTTTCAGGATTTCTTCAGGTACGGTAAAACATCCACTAAAGAACAGGTCTCAAATGTCTCAAATCTGGCAGAAGCATTAAAAAATAATATCAAACAATATGTGGCGTTAGTACAGCAGCATCTACTGTAGACTAGCATGGCGCCAATGTGCAGAACAAAGGCAAGATGTGAATTTTGAATCTTTTACGAGTCTTAAAAAAGGCGGTTGCTAACAAGCGGCTAAATGAGACCATTGGCTTTTTGTCAAGGGAACCAGGGCGATGCTAACTTCCAGGTTGGCCTACAAAAATACGTCATCCCTGCACCACTCTATAGGCTATCACCAGGGTCTTGAACTGGATGCGATCTGCTACAGGGAGCCAGTGTAGAGAACGGAGAAGGGTAGTTGTGTGGGAGAACATCCGCGGAGGATGTGGAAGTTGCTACAGCACCCGATCCTCTGGATCGCCTGTCAGACTCAGTCGTTCTGTCAGCCTCTCACACTGATGCACTCTCGTTCACACGTCCACCGGCAGGTTAAAAAGGCCCGGCTGCAATCAGCCTTAATTGGCCGCAGCCATGCTGAGTCCAGGGAGAATCACTGACTCGACTCTCCCCTGGACCCAGCCTACGCCTCACCCCCCTCCCTCCCCACAGTCTGCCACAATGACATTTACATTGAAGCACTGTAGTTTCTTACAGAATATCAGTAAATTCTAGCATTTTTAGGCATACTGGATACTGTTGACCTGCCAAAAGAAATAATGGCCTGTCTCCAAGTTGTTTTGTTAAATTGTTGAGGTAAAAAAAGACCCTGGCCGTTATTAGATGGTTTACAATATATATGGGGATGTTGCAGCAGCTAAACCAGAGCAGTACAATAGAGTGTTAGTTTATTATTAATTAATAATTAGCATTTGAATCATCTCGTCACATCTCTACCACCCATGATCATCCCAGGGTCACAGGTCTGGGTGCTGTGACCTCTGACCCTTGACCTCCTTACTACTGGTTGCTTGTAATACTGGTGATCTGGGAACTGAAGCTGATGTTGGAGCTGTTGCACTCACTGTAAGTCTCTCTGGATGAGAGTGTGAGCTGTGCCAACAATACAAACGTCCTATTGCCAGATTTTTAACATTCAGTTTTTCTCTTTGCCCTAATAAGCGAAACAGAACGAAACACAGTGAGTCAGAGGAATATTTCATAACTGTATTTCCCAACATTTCCTGTTCATTGCAGCTCTCTCAGTCCTCCCCAGAGCCAAATTGAACACTTTTTGTCACGGTGATGATTTATTATGTGTCTTTCTAACCTACTGCAGACACACATTAAACCCCGTCTCAGAAGAGTTTTGTCTGTCTGTAGCTCAGGAGAGTCAAACCTCTGATCAGATAGACGTCTTCCCGTTGGATTCATCTAGTCGAGTAACAGTGAAGTTAATCTGAGGGAGCGACAGAAAGTGACTTTTAAAGCCAGAAATCTCAGCAGCTGGCCAAGTAATCGATGTGTCATTGGTCTTGATCAACAAACCTATCGGATATATTACGGTCACTTTGTGCAGTAAAAACCTGATCGCCCCTTTAACATGTATGTCATGTTGAAAAGTAACAAGACCGTGTCCCAAATCCTCAGTGATGTTTTTCTCCTCGGTATCAGTCGCCTCCCTTCCTGTCACGTAAAAAACAACCTGTCAGACAACACAAACAGATCAGAGGTCAGCAGCTTGGCAGCATCCCCAGGTTTATCTGCTGCATGATTTGTTGGCCTCAGTGCAGCGACGACCGATCCATCACTGGCCCAGCGTTGGTGCTCTGGTCTTTGTCCTAAAAGAGTATTTCAGTTGGTTCCAGTCAGGCCTGTGTGTCCTGCACAGATCCATTAAATAGAATAATGTAACTCAATGCGTTTCCTGACACCTGACACCTGACACCTGTTTAGAAGTCTATTGATCAGCAAACAAACCCCGTTTTAAAGGGGAGGTTCAGGATATTTAGTAGCCTATCGATCGAAAACAACTGGTATGAAAACTTTTTTAATGTCCTAACAGGGCTTAATTATTGATCAGTTGGATGACTTTGAAAAGCCTGAACTTTCCTGTTAATTTACAATATGGCTTTTATCATCGTCAAGGAGCAGCATGTAAACTAAAAGGATTCAGTCTAATATTTGGTACAGATACATACAGCCTGTTGAAACCATTTGAAACTGTTCAAGTAAATCAATGAAAATTAGCACTGATCCCAATTTTCTCACCATATCTAGTTCTTCTCTTTCCATTGTTAAGTGCCTTGGGTACCATTCAATTAAAGTTATATTAATACTAATTATACTATTCATACCAATATTACTATATTACTAATATTACTTATTATACTCACTGTGGTGTTCCTCACTGCTCTTCCCAGAGATCACCTGTCAATCAAACAGTGTGTCCAGTACTGTGATGTCTTTCTCCTTGGGTTTTCTGCTGATGGAGTTTGAGTTCCTGTAGGTGGCGCTCTTTTCTATGTCTGTTCAGCCACGGTGGCTATTGCTGCTCATGCTAACTACCCGGTTCTTCTTCTGTTGAAACGTAAAACACATCACTTCCTGTCTCCAGAGGTTTTCTCCCGGTAAAGACCGACCTGACACCTGGTGTTGAGAGCAGCAGATGGAGAAGCTTCATGATGGTTGAGGTTGATGATGTTGAGGTCCAGAGATCAGAGAGAGGAGAGGACAGAGATCTAGAGGGAGATCTTGCAGATTATTACTTAAATCAAAACAATAACAATCCATCTCTTCACCCTTCTCTCGTCAGTAATCTATTACAGTCCTCAGCCACGCTGCCGTCCTCCCTGGTCTCTCCAGCCTGACTCCTCTGTGATGGTAATCAGGTGTATTTTTAAACCTGATCCGTTTATCAGATGGCGGCGTGGCACTGATCCCCACATGTGGTCCAACATCAGCAACATTCATCTGGCAGATGTGACAGCTGTCTCTGCTCCAAAGACAAACAGGGTTTCAAAACAAGGTGGCCAGGTTTTGGCAGTCAGTTGAACCGGGCCTCAGCTGACGCTCTCATCTCATCATCCAGGGTTATTCTTTCGACGTGGATTTTATGTTTTGAAACTGAAAATGTGATTCCAGTTCTACGATGGGTCTTTTTTGAGAATGAGAGCATAATTCACTGCGCACTAAAGAAAGACGATTTCTGTGCAGTATTTGTATTGTGTATTGTGTTTGATTTTCTAAACTGACTCAGATCAATTGGTATTTCTTAGTACAAATGACTGAGGAAAGCTTGACCAGATAGACCAGATATGATTCAAGTGTTGATTAGAGTATCTCTGAACAGAAACACTCTAATCAACACTTAAATCAACGCAATCAATGCTCTCTTTTTTTTTTACGTTTCAAGTCTATTATTTCCTCTCTGTGTGCATAAACCACTAAACCATTTAAACAGTATTTTAGTGTATTTTAACCAGGCAGGAACTGAGAATGATCCCATCTCATTTACCTTCCTGAGTAACTTTTTCCTCTCCAGAGGTAACTTAAAAATTCCCCAATAGTAATAAAGAAATGGTACCCACACTAAAACAGAACCAGTTAAGTCCAGGTGGAGACGAACTCAGTACTGGTGCTAAGAGCTTATTGGTAAAGGGTTTGATTCCTGTTGTAGCTGTGAGCAGGATGCTTCTTTACATGGGTGGAAATAAAGAGAGCAGCTCAAAGCTGAAACAAGCCTTGGACAATGGGTAAGTTCAGAGATGGAAATCTGACCAAATCTGTCCATCGCCATTATGTTCTTACAACTCCCAGAAGCTGTAATCTTTATAAATTATGGCTGTAAATGAGAATATGGCTATTTAATAAAACCAGATAAAGACACTGTGGGTGAGGTGGCTGATGGAGGTGTTAAGTCACAGCGGGAACAAAGAGTACCACTGATGAAAACGGCCTCTGTTTTAATCATAAGAGCATTGTAATTGCAAATGTATCAAGCCATAGTATTGTGTGTTCTCATGTCCTATCAGTGCATCACATGCCTGGCAGAAAAACTTGCACTGTTATTGCAATTAACACGCCTCAATTACCTCACATACTGGCAGACTGTCAGCCGAGTGAGGATGTGATTATCAAGATGAACTGAAGGGTTTGCGTTTGGATTCGCAGGTGACAACCTTACATACATAACTAGTTTGTAAGCAAAGGTCTTCAGATGATGCAGAACTTTAATAGTAACCCATAATGTGATTTACTTTCACGCCGTAAATGATTAAACTCTTCAACTGTTAGGCTGAAAATGTCAAACATCCATGGAACCTTCCCATCATGAACCTCCTCGCCCTGTGGCTCCTGGCCTCCCCGAAAAGTGGGGTGATGTCACTTCCCGAAGAGGCGTCGTTCCGTTAACCGCCTCATCTGCTGTCGCCATGGTGGCTGAACGGGCAGGCGACCATGCTGAACAAATCTACCCACAAGGCCGTGCTGTAGCCTTCTTTTCCTCTTCCTCGCCCTGTTCCTGTCCATCTGGCAGTAGTTAAAGATTAATCTGCTGGAATCCCAGAGCCAAGAGGCAAGAGAAGCCAGAGGACGGGCGGTGTTTGCCAGGCGGAGAGAGAGCTGAGGCCGGAGATGCTGAGACTCATGGGATTGAACTGAACTGAATAATTGCTGGATCTTTGAATTGAAACAGAACAGGCAGACACCCTGTGGTTCAGATCTGACGCTGCCATGATTTTTCACTTCAGTTTGACTTCACAGAACTTTCAGTGATGTCAGAGACTTTCTTTCCCAAAATGAAAATCCACCGTTGAAAAAGTTGATACCTACTCCTATGAAAATTAATATTGACAAAGTAAAAGTCAACATGTTTTAATCTATGTCAAAATATTTGACTGCACAATCACTCACATTTTGGGGGTGTAATGATCATAAAGTATTGATCACTGGGCAATAATTTGTTTTGCAAAATGGATATAACGCTGCAGAAAATTGCAGGGAGGGATTCTATTACCAGACATGTTCTTGGAGGTTAAAGAAAATAAGAAACCTTTATTTCTTATTTTAATTCCCCCCTAAGAGCACATTAGACCACTTATTTGGAATAACAAAAAGCCTCCATTAGATCGTCCTGAACCTTAAAAACAGAACCTGTATGAAGCTTTTTACATGCATTTCACATGAATCAGTACCTGCGCCCCCCAGCTTATGCAGATGGCTGGTGGCTGCAGATTTACATGAATAGATACAGAATCAAACATGAGCCAATCAGGTTGTTTCATACCTGCTGTTCACAGTGCTGCTAGGATTTATCATGAACTGGGACTTAATTCAGTCCAGAAATAGCTTGCACTAGTGTTTTGGTTGTTGGAAAAAGAGGCACAAGCTAGTTTTAGCATTTAGTGTTTAACATCTGCATTTGGCTTTTTTACATTTTTAAATTTGAGCTTATGAAAAACTATCACTATTAAATCTATCATATTTTTTCGTCCTCATTCTGTTGTGAAACAGTGAGGAAACCCTTTGGAATATGCTGCATGTGATGTTTTCATGATTTTTACTCCTCAAAGCACTTGCCATGAGGTGTTAGACACACACCTGACAGTTTTAGTATCTGAATTCCAGTGAAAGTCAATGGGCCTGAAAACCATTCCTTTAAAAAACACACTTATGTCCTTCCACAGTTTATCATGCGTTACGTTGTAAAACAGCCATGGAAGCGTGGAATGTGCTGCATTTGATTTTTCAGAGGAATAGCTCTGTTCTCGTTCGGTTCCTGCCAGCGTCGCCCAGCTGCTGTGTGTTTTCCCACAGTCACCTTCAACTCCAACTGGTCAGAGATAGGCGCACCCTGCCCTCTTTGTTAATGAACTCAGTCAACACCGTCATAAAGTCCTGCACAGTAAACCTCAACAGGGCGGGAAGTTACTGGTAAGTTAGTCTTCAACATTCAACATTCAACTACAACCAAGCGAACAAGACCCGGCACGTCACAGGGTTGAATCCCCAGAGAAAATGTGGGCATGGAAAGTGAATGAGGAACCCTATCTCACTATGGATGTGCCCTTGAGCAAGACACTTCATACCACTCTGGTGGAGCTTCTCAGTGGCCAATGGTTGTACTTTGCAGCTCCCAGTACCAACAGTAGAAGAGTGAATATATGTAACTATGAATGCGAAGCAGGGTGTCACTGGAAAACAGCATACATGCTCAATCAATAAAGGTTACAAGAACTAATGTACATAAGCTCCGCTGCTTTCAGCTATGAAGCTGCACAGCACTCATACAAACTGAGAATAATGGGAATGGAAAAATGAATCATTTAAGAGCTCAAAACAGGATGTGACTTTGATTAGAAAAAATAAATGAGCTCAGAGCGAGTGTGGAGGGGAACGTAGACGTCGTGTTCTTCCTCAGCAGGAGGGCTCTTGAGGACTCTGTATGTAGTGTAAAGTAGATGACGACATGCTGTTATGTCAGCGCTCCCCAGGACGAGTTTGTTTTCCATCCCCCGCAGCTACAACCTGAGCCAATTACCCACCCTGATAGGAGAGAGAGGTTTGAGGTTTATTTTTCTGTGTGTATTCTTTGAGAGTCAGAATGTGATTTGAGGGTTACATTTCTTCACTGAGCATCTCCATTGGAGCAGTTGGCGGTTACGTGCCTTGCTCAAGGGTTAATAGCATTTCCCACTATTTCATACACAGATTTTCACTGATGGTCTTGTGGTTACCAGGAGAATTTCAAGCCATGAAGGTGGTTCCTCTGGCGGGTGTAACCAAAATATAGATTGCCAAAGTAGATCCACCAAATGATAACCCATAATTTCAGTCCCCCTTCAAATTTAGACTTTATTAATCTCTGCAAAGTAATTCTTGGACGTTTTGAGTTCCATATGAATGTAGAAATTAAGTAATTGAGCTGATTAAAACATGTAACTTAATTCATTCCACACTTATAGTGGAAGCCTAGAGGTTAGAAATGTGAATGAGCCTTGAGCAAGTGCACTTCCCCCTTGGCCACCAGTAGAAGACTGTGGTCGTACTGGTCAGCTCCCAGTGAAACCAGGAGACTGGACCAGTCTCTTCACACGTAAAGGCCTCAGACCAGTCTCTTTGCAGGTAAAGGCCTCAGACCAGTCTCTTTGCAGGTAAAAGGCCTCAGGACCAGTCTCTTTGCAGGTAAAGGCCTCAGACCAGTCTCTTTGCAGGTAAAGGCCTCAGACCAGTCTCTTTGCAGGTAAAAGCCTCGGACCAGTCTGTGATCCAGGAGGATAATGTTCTTAGATCACCAAATACAATCTTTATAAGGAGTATTTTTACACATCTTTATTACAGGCCTCTGAATAAAGTGTAACACACTAATTGGTTCTCCTTGCTGCTGTCAGTGCATCTGCAGTCCTAATATCCTCATACATAATGTCATGTTGAATCCTATTTCCTTTCCTTTATTTGCACCTAGACTTTGCTCTCGCTCTCTCTAATTAGATATTTGTGTGAGAGAAGTGAGAACACTGACATGTTCTTCATTAAAACCTAAACAGTCTTTCAATTAGGCTCTTTGTGTTTTGGCCAGGCTGGCACCATCAAGCCTGAGTACATTAACCCTTCCCTTCCCTTCTGTGAGTCCGAGGAAGATACTTACAATCACAATCCCAATTCACCCCTTGACTAGTCACCTGTTTTCACATGTTGCAGATTGGTTGAACCTACAAAACGGGAAAGTGGGTACACAAGAAAAAGAGTACCTGAGGGGCAAATTTTCATTTAATAGCTAAGATCTCAGCTGCATTTGGATCAGATTTCAGATGTATTTCTCTGTGAATGAGGTACGGTCTGTTTTAGCTTAGGAGGTTTAGATTTCTAGCATCTCATCTTCAGCCTTTCGTACTGATGATGCGACCCTGAGATCAAACCTGTCTCTCCAATTAGAGTTTAAGGCTGAACACACTGAGATGAAAGAGAGGACGGGGGCAGGGGGTGGAGGGTTGGGTGGGTATGGGTTGGGGGCTCAGAGACGATAATTACTCTTTCCTATCATCCAGTTTCCTCTCTGCTGTTTCGCTCCCCCCCCTCCATCACCTGTAGTATAATGTTCGACCCTGAAACTAAACACAGTGACCCCACAGTCCTTTGGGAGGAACATTTCATCATGGCTTTTTCCCTCAAGCTTTACTAAAATCCTTATCCTATTTAAAGTTGAAAGAGCTGCTTTCTTTTGGTGAGTTAAATTGGTTTTGACCCTGAAACTCTTGTTTTGACATTGGTCTAGTGGACTTTGTCTGCTGACTTTGTCCCTTGTTGTATGTTTTTGGTCTTGATGCTGCTTCCTTGGCCAGGTCTCCCTTGAAAAAGACATCTTTCATCTCAGTGGTTACCTGGAAAAAATTATTAAAAAAACCAACTAAAAACACTTTACTTCTCAATGATTAGTAATCTTGACTTGTGAAAAAAATCCAACTATGCGCAACACCCCCCCCTCCCCCCACCCCCAAACCCTCACATGTTTCCCACATGTTCACATGTTCACATTCTCTGAACCTGTATGTACTGAGGCTTTCATTTACATTTGGAGACAAATCTAACTGATCACACTGATCACTTTTACTGAGAACGTTACTGGATGATCTACAGACACACCACAACAACCTGGTTCAGACAGTCAACTGGTTTGAGCTGGTTCTGATGTATTTAGATGTTATTAACTAACAGACTCCATGATGGCTCAGATTGGTAGATGTGTGACATGTGACTAACTATAAACTCTGTATCATATGTATGGCCCTGTTGCACTGTGTCCTGTTTAATTGTTGACTGTTGCTCTGTGATGCGTTTGAAATGTCAGAGCCATTTTCAACGGACTGACTTGATGTCTCTCCTCTGAGAGCTTCTGTACAACTTTATGTCTGCAGAGAACAATGAAATTCACTGAGATGAAAGAGAAAGAGAAGAGGGTAGAAAGAAGATAATTACTTTTTCCTCATTCTGTTTCCTCTCTGACCTGCTTTTCCTCTCCTTCACCCCTCTTAACTTCACAGGCAGCAGTTGAATAAAGACTTAATGCTTTGACTTTAAATGACACGCAGTTTGATGATAAGAAAGCTAGCAGCGTACTAGGCCTTCAGGATGAGGATCTGAAGACTCCCTCAGATATCAGGATAGGCGTTGATAGGACGGTCGTCACAATATTGAAACTATATGACACACTCACTCCCAAAACTATTCCTCAAACCAAACAGCATCAGAATCTGAATTTAGAGCAGTACTGATGCTGGTTTCAGGTGGATTTCAGGATTGTGGTGTGTGTCTCTAGGGCTTGTTGGGAGGAAAACAAAACCCTTTCATCTATGCATGTGTCATATGTGGAAAGTGCAGTGGTAGCCGGGCCCCTTTCATCTGAACAGAACTGTCTGACTCAGGAAGTGTGCAGGGGTCAGAGGTCAGGGGGCGTTGTGTTCTGGGGTACTCCTGTGGTCTCTGGGCCTTGTGATCCTCCCTACTCTTCCTGGTTTCAGGGTCATGTCTGTGCTCTGGCCTCACGCAGGAGTCCACTGTCTACTAAATAGAGTACAATATACAATATAGAGCAAAGAACAGCTTTTCAGACCATTATTCCCATCCATCCCAAACCTGACCCACCCACCACCATCCCAACAGGATAAGAAAGGACATGGTAAAATAAGGGTGTGGGTTGGACTCTCTGCAAAGGTTTGTCTTGTGAGGCGTTCACTTAGACTCTTCCTCCTTAATTCACTCCTCTACCTCATGGAGGGGAGCTTGTAGATTGGTTTTATTTTCAAAAGCTTCAAAAAGTACGCAGTGTCTTTAATCTATCTGTCTTTAATGCATTTGGAGAAAGAGATGCCCAGCCAGAGTAGATAAAGCCATGACTTTGTTTGGCAAGGAAAAAGTCTCAAGGGAGAGACCAAAGAGGGCACAGTTGGGACTGAGGTCAAAAGTGATCTAATACATATCTGAGAATGTTTTGAAAATCTTATCATATTATAACCAGAACGTTAGAAGACATGGACAGGACCAGAGCATATGCAATAGGTCAGCAGGTTGGCCTTTACATTGGGTACAAGAGGACAACTTGAGGATACAATCTGTCTGGCAGTAGTGAGACAGAAAGCATGACACATGTGGTGCAATGAATTAACTCCTAGCTAAATATGATTATGGCAGAGCCGGCCCGCCCTATACACTCACTACGCAAGTTGAGTAGGGCCCCGCAAATGATGTAAGGGCCCCGCCTCCCCCTCGTGTCAAAGCAGTTGTCATTGTTTACAACTTTGATGAGAGGATGAAGCGGAACTTCTGGGCACGACAAAAGAAAAAAAAACACCATGACAGAATTGGAAAGCAATGGATTGACATTGAATATTGATTAAATATTGATGCACATCTCTCAGTAAATAATAACCATCAAGTATTCAGCCAAGCCATAGAATAAATAGTATTTTATATTTGAAAATGTATAGAAGGAAATCTGAGGGAGCCAGTTTGAATGGGCCTGAAGCAGCTGATAAAATGAATACTAGTGTTGTTATATTCTATTCAATAAATATTGTTTGTTTTACCTCATTCTGTTCTGTAGAGGTCTACTTATTCTTAGACCGACAGATGGAGCAAAGGAGGGAGGGAGGATTGTATTGGGAGCACTGGGGTGTCAAGGTATGACTGTGGCAATGGCAAATGGTTTACATGGCTCATGGGTCAGGTAGGAGACCCCCTTAGCAGAATTTTGCTTAGGACCCCAGGGAGGTCAGGACCGGCTCTGGATTATGGTCAAACAGAAAAAGATGGGTTACCAGTTACCAGGTGGGACTAACATTATGAAGAGGGCAAACATGCTGCTGTTTGCTCTCGTCTTTTGATTGGAAAGGTAATGGAGACATGCAGGTGGAAGACTGAACCTTGGGTTTCTCAGCATGAATCAGGGTTGTTTTTGCCTGTGTAATTTGAAAAAAAGTAGCAAATAGCAGGAAAAGCTCAGTATTCTGCTGGTTGCAGTTGCAGCACAAGGTTTTGTAGGTCAATAAAAATCCAAGTACTTGTGCTATGTCTTTGTCCTTGGACTGACCAGACACCCCATCTCCACTCTCCCGCATATCCCGACAATCAACAACCACTTTAAGCTGAATCAGGCCACGTCTGGCACAGGGGAAGAGGTCTGTATTAAGTCAAGACCTGACTTCCATTGGCGGTTTGACATTACTTTTCCAAAGCCTTTTAATTTGTAACTGAGGTTAAAGAATATAATATAATGAACACTGCATCTGGATGTAGTGTCTGAGTGTGTTAATGAAAAATGATGCAAATATATTATCAATGAAAAAATTATTTACTGATCTAATGCCTTTATTAAACCATATGTAGAGTTAGGTCTGAAAGAGAATAAGGAACGTAAGACTTTCCTTTAATCGGGAGTGAATAGAGGTGTTGCACAACCTGAGGTTTCTCCTGAACTGGGATCAAATCCTAACTGTTTTGTAAACTACTGGGTTGGAACTAATTTTATTATGCAAGGAGGGCAGAGTGGCACATATCGCTCAACCCAAATGGCGATGACTATAGGAGAATTCAATCTGGGGCTAGGATGGCAACCCCTCTCCAAAACCCAACCCTGAACCCAATTAATTTTGTATTTTTTTAATCTCTGAGTTTTATTACTCCTAGTAAAAGAGGCAATATTTTTTTCAAGTAGGTTGAAAAACGCCTTTTTAATTAAAATGGGTATGTTTTGGAAAAGATAAAGGAATTTAGGGAGGACAATCATTTTGATAAGGTTGACCCTTCCTAGCAAGGATAATAGAAGATTGAACCACCAGGCTATGTCTTGCTTAATTTCTTCAAATAAAATACCAAAGTTCTTAGAAAAAAAGGGTTGAAAAGGAGCGAGCAACCTCCACTCCTAGATACTTGAAGTTTTTATGGACCCTTCTACAGGGGAAAAGCTCAAGAGAACTGAAGCTGCCTATTGATTGAGGGGGAATAATTTGTTTTTCTAAAGATGTGTGTTCTGAAAACATACCAAAGTGGTCATGGATATTTAGGATGTGTGGAAGAGAAGAAACTAGGTGAGAAACATATAACCAAGTGTCATCTGCCTATAGGGCTAGCTTGTGTACCTGTACTGCCTGCTCTATTTCTTTGAAATTGTCACATTGACAAAGAGCTGAAGCTAAGGGGCTAAGGGCTCTATTGCTACTGTGAACAGCAAGGGGGATAGTGGGCACCCCTGCCTTGTACCACTCCCTAAGATGAAGTATTGATATTGCAAGCCATGGGTGAAAATGGAAATCAGAGGTGCAGAGTAGAGTAGATTTATCCAATCTGCAAAAAAGACAAATCTTTCACGGTTCAGAAATAGGCACTCCCACTCCCACTCAGT
The DNA here is from genome assembly GCA_034670385.1 of Hoplostethus mediterraneus. Classification (NCBI taxonomy): domain Eukaryota; kingdom Metazoa; phylum Chordata; class Actinopteri; order Trachichthyiformes; family Trachichthyidae; genus Hoplostethus; species Hoplostethus mediterraneus. The sequence continues at coordinate 1,387,368 of JAXDDW010000061.1, forward strand.
CAAAAAACATTTTGGTATCAAGTGAAACCACTAACTCTGGACTGGCCCGTTGGGTATAAATAATATCAAGCTGTTGCCTTAGTAGCTAAGACCTTACACAGCAGCTTAAAATCAACATTAAGTAAAGAAATTGGGCAGTATCAGGCACCAAGAAGAGGAGGCTTTTTTAACGTTTTTTAAAGCTTATTTTTTGGCACTTTTTCTTTAGGTAGTTCAAAGTCAAGAGACATAGGGATGCCATGTGACAAAGGTCCTGGGCAGGATTCAAACCCAAGATTACATGTTATGCACCTTAGCCAACTGAGCCAACAGTACGCCCCAGAGGAGAACTTGTCATGGAATTCAGTTGTTAAACCATCTGGACCAGATGATTTATTACTCTGTAATGATTTAATGTCAACTTTAATCTCTATAATAAGAGATCTCTGAACCTAGGATGGAATTTAGCTCAGCTGTAATTGAGGGAAAAGTTAAATAGTAAGGTGTTAGGGAGAGTAGGATCATCACTACAATCAGAGCTGTACAAGAAAATGTTCCATTAGTATCTCCATTGTATTGGAGTGGATCTTGGTAATAAGGCATGAAGAGCCAAGTCTATTGGCCTCAGTTATGGCAAGCTTTCAAGTTAAACTCGGACTGTAGGTGAGCCTCTCTTTTAAAAGATCTGGTGAATGGGAGGGGGCATAATGACAAAATGTCAAACTCTAAGATGGATTGAGAAATCTGACTTTACGGAAGCGTTTTATTTTTAAATCTGTCCTCGAAGGAAAACCGTGAACACGGCCAGAGACAGTATAGTCGGATAATAGTCTATCGTCCAGGAGAAAATAGTATATTCTTGTATATGTATGATGAACCTTAGAGAAGAAGGAGTTAGCTATTTGGTCAGCGAATTGATATCTCCATACATCTGACAGGCCATGTTGATCTGTGACATCAGTAACAACAGATTTACTAAGGTAGATGATCTGTCCAGTTAGTATGCAGTTAAAGGAGTATGCAGGAGAACATGTTGCAGCTGAAGCCAGTGTTCCTCAGCGTAGGCCGATACTGTGGCTGGGTTGATGTCTACTTCTGATCCTCAGCAGGAAAACCGACTCCCTCGCCAGCTTCACTCCTTCGTTTGATAATGAAGAATGAATGAATGAATGAAGAAATTAGAGCCAGGGAGAAAAGGTAGAAAGTCAGGAGTATTTTTAGTGCAAGCAGAGGAGAATGGGAGGAGGGAACACACACACACACACACACACACACACACACACACACTCACACACACACACGCACACACGCACACATACACAGGAGGGGGAGTTTGTTGAAGAGAGATTTTAGCCCAGCAGGTTAGTCAGCAGACCGCTCTCGGTGGCGGACAGGGATTTCTGAGCTCGGTATCAGAAGAACACTTTTAGCCCTCTGTGGCCGGTTGCCGTGGTTTCACCGCTCACTTCCTGCCCAGAGGTTATTAAACCCTGAAACAATAGAGCCAGCGGGACAGGAATGGCAGGCTGGAGGAATGTCATCACGCCCCTGGAGACTTCCTGTGGCACCGACACCGAGCCTCGGCTTTGGGGGGAAGCCAATTAACTCCCCTGTCTGGACCTTCAGCCTCCGAGACATGGAGAGCTGTCACTGAAACGATACAGATACTAGTAGAAATACTAACACTGTCACTGAAACGATACAGATACTAGTAGAAATACTTACACTGTCACTGAAATGATACAAATACTAGTAGAAATACTAACACCGTCACTGAAACGATACAGATACTAGTAGAGATACTTACACTGTCACTGAAATGATACAAATACTAGTAGAAATATTAACACTGTCACTTAAATGATACAAATACTAGTAGAAATACTAACGCTGTCACTGAAATGATACAAATACTAGTAGAAATATTAACACTAACACTGTCACTGAAATGATACAAATACTAGTAGAAATACTAACGCTGTCACTGAAATGATACGAATACTAGTAGAAATATTAACACTAACACTGTCACTGAAATGATACAAATACTAGTAGAAATACTAACGCTGTCACTGAAATGAAACAAATACTAGTAGAAATACTAACACTGTCACTGAAATTATACAAATACTAGTAGAAATACTAACACTAACACTGTCAATGAAATGAAACAAATACTATTAGAACACTTATACTAGTAGTAACTAGTAGTTACTACTTTAGTAACTAACTAAAGTAGTAAAGACTTATACTAGAACTAATACTAAGACTATCAATACTAATGCTAATGCTTAACCTAATAGTAATACTAATAGTAACACTAATACCAATACTAATATTATTGCTCATGTTAATAGTAACACTAATTCTTATGCTAATGCTAATAGCAAGGCTAATACCAATACTAACGCTAATACTAATACTACTCACAATGACGACCCTGATGATAATAATAATAATAATAATAATAATAATGATGATGATGATGATGATAATAATATTATAATAATAATAATAATAATAATAATAATAATCCCTTTTCAAAGCACATTTTGTTCACAGCAACACAACGATAAACAAAAAACAATTAAAAAAATGAAGATTAAATATATAATATCTATATAGGTGGAACACAAACTCACTCTCACAATTCAAGTCCACACTCAAAACCCACCTGTTTAAGATTGCCTTTTCCATCTGACTGACTCAATTGCATTGTCTTATTTTTGTCTTATTTTAACCTGTTTTTAATGTTTTTAATGTTGTATTCTTGTAATTTGTAATATGGTACACCTTTTATGGTTCTTTTTATTATCTATTTATTGTCTAATTTGCTCTCATTGTAAGGTGTCCTTGAGTGACAGAAAGGTGCCTATGAAATAAAATGTATTATTATTATTATTATTATTAATAATATCAAGAAGGATAAAAAAGGAACAGGGCCTTTTAAATTCAAAACCAAGGAAGCATGAAGGTTTTTAAATCGACTAAGGGAAAATGTGATGGTGACTCTGGTTGTCCAGGTGGAACCGCCTGGTCCATCAATAACATATTGATTTGGTCTGGTTCCTTATACTGAGACACATCAAAGGCTTTTACTGAGTGGATTAACGTCTATGTGACAGAACCTCTGCTGCTTTCAGAGGACACACACACACACACACACACACACACACACACACACACACACACACACACACACACTGTCTCCCTCAAATCTCATTGAAGTCTGCATTGACAGATGAGTCAGTGTAATCAGCAGTGGAGGTGGCAGCTCTTCTGGTCTCCTGCTGTCTGAGTCTGATTGGAAACTACAACACTATTACAACATCATGTCATAATGTCTTGTTTGTTTATGTAAAGAAAGAAATCCACACATTATTTTACCAGAGAAGAAACTGAAAAAATGAAGCAGCTACAGGAACTGCAGCTACTGAATCAGGAAGTGGGGCTCCCCACTAATGGCTGCAGGTGTCGGTATGGTCACTTGCAGGAAATCTTCTCCACACAGGAAGTGGTGAATCAGAACTAAAGATTGAAATGTAAAACTGTCTCCTATTGGACGAGGAGTAAACCATGTCCATACTTCATACCAAGGTAGTATTGAAGGGAGGTAGAAGGTAATCAGCATCAAACGTCCGGCTGTTAAAATGCCGACTCTCCTAACAGCAGTGAGTCTAACACGTCTCCCCCCTCTCCCCCCTCCCTCCCTCCCCTGTCTCTCCTCCCCAGTGGTGTTTGTCTGCTGCTCTCCGGACATCTTCAGGAAGTTGATGGTTCAGTTCCGGCGGGAGCGTCTTCCTCAGGAGGAGTACGTCTTCTTCTACATCGACGTGTTCGGAGACAGCCTCAACTCCCAACACAGGCAGCCGTGGGCCCGGGGGGGCGAGGACGACCACGACGCCAAGGACGCCTTCCAGGTGACCAGTCCAGGGTCTCTGCAACACGGGGGGGGGGGGGGGGGGTCCATCATTCTGACACCCTGATACCAGCTTGTAAAACAGACCATCATTTAGTTCATGTTGTGCTGTCAGTGATTTTGTGGGGGAGGACTACGGACCAGAGTCCACCTGCCACCTGTCGATGTCTTAGACACTGATGGGATTATCTCAATATCATGATTGACCCAACAAAAACGATAACAACCAGTCCTATCCCCCACACCGTTTGAATGACATGAAATTTGGCTCACATCCAGCTGGTTTTAGCCTCCGGGTCCAATTAACCAATCAATTTATGCCATACTGGGAGGAAAATTGTATTTTTGAGTTTCTGAGTTTCTTGAAAAGGTTTTACCCTCTGAGGTGTTTTCATGTGTTGACTGGCTCAAGGGGGAGGATGCAGCATGTGTGCAATCACCCAATATGGTGCAAATGGTCTTACAATCATTGTAACATGACAGATTTGAAACTATCACCTTTTTATGACTTGTTACTGATTGGCCCAGAGGGGGATGACATCATTGGTGGGGGGCGACGTGTTTACTGTTGCCTTGTTTAAAATTGTAGGTATAAAATCTTGGAAAATCTCTTCAGAACGTTGTTGGAAATGCTGAAGAAGACTGTGAACGTCAGTCACTGAGGTTTCCTGGATTTCCAGTCAGAGAGAAATTGATTAGCAAACACTGGAGAACTTTGATTTCTCCTGTAGCGTCGCTCTCAATCTGAAACCAGCTTTCCCTGAACAGGATCAGGATCAGTTATGACCCCTTTACAACCCCTTTAATCTTTGATAAAGTGGTGAAGCTGGTGGTTGATCTGTAGAGAATCTGTCAGCGTTCCCAAACCTGGAAGTCATGGTGTTTTCCCACATCAGAAATGTCCTGATAGTTTCGGTCCTAAGAGATAGTTGGAGCAGAAATCAGACCTGGACATTCACACCACATGTTCAACGGAGAACAGAGACTCTGATGGATCCTGGTCCTGGAGATGCTGCTGGAGGTCCTGGACTAGTCCTGGGTTATCAAAAAGGTGTAGGAAGCCTGCAGTGATGTTTCCACGTTGCTCTGAAACCTGCAGACTCTCCAGGCGGTCCGTCCCTGTGCTGTCTAGCCTTTTATTAGTATTGGTTTTTTTGCCTTTTGCTTTTTATTTGATATCAGTCGAGAAAGACAGGAAAGATTGGGCGAGAGAGGAAGGATGACATGAGACAAAG